>LNAC01000053.1:3757582-3774182 GCA_002007465.1 Ailurus styani
CGCCCGGGCGCGTTTGCGGGCCGTGCGCCCCGGACTCCGGGCGCCCCCTTTGCGCCCCTCGCCGGGGGGACGCGACCCGGGCGGCGCCGGCTCTGCGGCTCCGTCCCCGGGAGGCCAGCGGGGCACGGCCGGCGCTGCTCGGTCCCAGCCAGGCGCCGCCGCCCTGCAGGAGGAGCAGCCTTGGTCTCTTGAGCATCCCTGCATGGCATCGGGCGGGCGCCCGTGTGTCCAACCGGAGGGGTCTGGGAAGTCGGATCTGCAGATTCTTGTCGTGACCTTGGACGAGTGAATAACCTTTCTGAGCCTCAGTTTCCTCATGTGCAACGTGGGAACAATAAATAGTACCCACCTGCGAGCTCTTTGCAGGACCTAATGACGTAATGGACGGGAAAGCATTTAGGGCCCTGCCTAGCACTTAGTAAGAGCTCCATAAATGTTTATTTATTTGTTTGTTCTATTTATTCTACTGTTGTTAATTTGCCATTCATCCTGTTTCCCTTTGGGCAGAAACTTTCTCTTCTCTCTTTCTCAGAACTCAGCTCATAGCTTCTCTCCTTGTGTCTCGCCCCCGTCCCGCAGTCCCTGAAATTGCTTCCTGTACCCCTCTCCACTCTCCCAGGGGTGGTGTGGGGCGCCGCATCAATCCAGTGCCTATAGTGTGTGAGGGCTCTATCGTGCATTATCTTATCTTTCCCCCCAGGTCAGTGTTATTGCGCCCATTTACCTGATTGGGAAGGTGAGCTCAGAGTGGTTCAGTGACTTGCTTAAGAGCTCTATAGAGGAGGGGATTCAGAAGCTGAAAGGAGGCTCCCAGCTCTCCCCCACACTGGTCCCTCCGAAGGTCTGAGTCTTTGGGGGCTCAGGGTGGGTTGAGTTCTTCTCCTGGGCAGGAGTCCATACTGTTAGGCATTGGGCTCTGAGAAGAATAGGCCCGACCCAAAGACTTCCCCTCCACTGGTGCTTGGTCATGGCCACCAACTCTAGAAGGCCATGATCCATTATAATGGAAGTTAATGGAAGTTAATTATATGTCCAATTATGGACAGAGGAAACTAGAATGTGAACTCAGCAGACAGCACTAAAGAAAAACATGCAAATCATCCTTAGCTTCCTTTGCTTTAAATATAAGTTGTTATTATGCAAAGGGTAATTAAATCCTGGAACCCCGGAAATCATCCTGGCCAGCTCTGCCTGGCACCCCATTCCTGGAGAATGACCCTCAGCCCCCTCTGCTGTCTTTCCCGACACTCTCGTGGACTTGAATGCCTTCGGTCTACCCTCGACTTTGCAGAGGCTTCCTCCCAACCTTAGTGCTGTCCTCTGTGGAAGGTGAAGTCCAAGCCTGAAGCGTCTTGTGCTTCCACAGCCAGGGTTAGCTGGGGCTGCCGGTGCCGATGGCTTCGCTAGCAGGACGCTTCCACAGCCAGGGTTAGCTGGGGCTGCCGGTGCCGATGGCTTCGCTAGCAGGTATCTCTACTCTAGTGTTCTCCAGGGAAGAGTGGTAGTGTTGGAGAAGTCTTCCCTTGGTGTCTCCCTCGCTAGAAGAAATTCAGTTACCTCGAAGCATGGAGGATTTAAATTAGACTTACGGAGGCCCTTACGTGATGCTTGCCGGAACCTCTTTCTGGATTTTGGGGGGTGGACGGAGCTGACTCTTCTGAGAGTGTCCCCAAAGGGAGCCCTTTGAAAAGAGACTGTCTGGAGAGTGTGGCCCTGAACCTGTGGCTTAGCTGGGGGAGAGACTGTATTGGGTGGGGGGTGAGAAACCTTGAAGGCACCGGGGAAGGGGTGGAGGTGAATGGGCCGGCTGTGGGTTTGGGCATAGGGATGCTTGGAGCCCTCCCACCACATCCACATACTTCATGGGTCCTGTGGCCTGAAGTAGCAGAGCAAATACTTTTTGGGTTGTGTGGTTGACTTTGCCAACCAGTCTTGGTGGGGGTAGACACAGTCTCCCTCTGGCCCTGCCAAGGGTCAAGTATCATGGGTTGCCTTGGAAACTTGTCCTCTGAGGCCTTTCCCGTGGATCCCTTGGAACGTTTTTCCCCCTCAAAGCTGCCAGGGTCCCCTGAGAGAAACGGTCCCAACCCAGATTCCCTTGCCCTCTCGAATTGTCTCAAAAAGTGTGGAGTCTACTGGCTTTGGTTGACCTTGATTCTTTCGGGCACCCTCAGGCCCCAAACTGTGCAAGAAATGCTGCCAAGGCTTCAGAGCTGCCTGAGTGCAGGATTTTCTAAAGCCCCTTCTTGACGTTACCCCAGAAAAGAGGAAAATGGCTGTGAAATCCCCCAAGCCCATAAAGATGACAATATGGCCACTCTACCCAGTGAGGCAGGTGGACCTATATGTGTGGGCTTCTAAAAGGGAGGAGCAGTGAAGGAGGGGTCAGAGTCTTCTTCTTCCTCTGGCTTTTTCTCTTCTAGCCTCGTTCACCATAACCTGTGGATCATCTTGGATTAGCGCCCCTAATGGAGTCCTCAAATCCAGCTCCCGTACGACCACTCAAAGATACAGTTCCGACTGCGCCTTCCGCAGCCCCTTGGCCTGTCGCCCTGCTGTGTCACGGCGGTCCCCTGCCCTCACCGTGTGCAGGAAGGGCTGGAGTGCTACAGGAAAGGAGTCAGTGGGGAAGGTCTGTTTTCCAGAAAGGGGGTTACGTGATATGACAACTGGAAACCCCTGAACCTACTGGCCTTGGAAGCTTCTTCCCTCGCTAATCCACTTTGTGCTTTCATCAGCATTAGAGGTAGTGGCAGGCAGACCCAGAAGGGGAAGAGAAGCTGAAATATCAGCTAAGAGCCTTTCCCCATGGCATTATGATCTCAGGCCAGGGGCCCTCTCCCGACTCAGCCACCCATCCTGTGGACCTGTTCTGAGCACTTACTCTATTGCAGAATTATGCCGGGTACTAGGGTGGCAAAGACGTGACCACCTCTGGTCCGCTGTTCACACTAAATGGATCATACTGTTAATTGCACCCACTGTCCCGGATCTAAGCCCAGGCAATGAGCTTATTATATTAGAGTAATAAAAAAAAAACACAACCCAGGATCTTTAAAATGAGTAATGCTTATTTAAGTTAGAGAAATGTACTATTAGGGATGTGGGTGAGAGGGATATTTCAGGCATTCTGGGGGAGAGCCGTGGTAGGTCACGTTGGGACCGTCTCTCCTCCCTTGCCTTCCTAGCCAAATCTCTGCAAAGTTCTCTTGTTCCAAAGCCCTTTTTCTATGGAGGTATGAAGAAGAGGTCACTTTGGGGACCATGGCAGAGAAGGAGGTTATCAGAATCAAGCAAGTGAGGGGGTCCGCTGGTGGCCGCCCCAGGGACAGCCAGTTCTCCCTCCTTCAGTTAATATGCTCGGATTTTATTTCCGCCCATGGAAGGGCATTTTCCTTCTCACACCCCAGGAGATCCGCAGGGCAGAAATTGTCTGGATCTTCCTTTACAGGGAGGCCCAGAGCGATAAAAGAGCTCCCCAAAGTCTCATACTACGTTTTGCTGGAGCGGAAGGGAGAGCTTAGTTCTCATCCCCTTGGCTTCTGAATCTGTGCCTCTGACCTGCTTTGCAGGGCTGGGAATGGGATTGGAAATTTTCCAGGGTTGGACTGGGGGAGATAGGGTCTCCTGGAAAATCTCTGCGACCCCTAGGGACGCCGGCACACTGTTTCCAAGAGGGTAGCCGAGCCTATGTGCTCGACGGCGAGCTGGAGGCTGATGGCCGCGGGCCGGTGGAGGAGAGGGGCTTCCAGCGTGCCATGTGTGAGGAGGTGAGCACTGGCAGGGAGGATATAAGTCATCCCTGGTCACGCTGTCCCAGGCCAGCCTTTGTTTGGAGGAAATGGACAGAGGGGTCTCAGACATGAGGGCTTTGGAAACAGTGGCTCTGTGGTATGTGTGTGTGTGAAGGGGGAACATGAACTCTGATCTGCTTGGCTCTGGATGGTACACATTGTGATGTGATTGGCTGTGGACCCCACAGGACATGAGGGTCCTCCACGTCCACATCTCAGACACCTGAGTCATCATCCAGGTGGGTAACAGCCGGGACCTGAACATGGACGGAGTTGTGGCCGAGATCAAGGCTCAGTACGACGACATCGCCAGCCGCAGCCGGGCTGAGGCCGAGTCCTGGTACCGCAGCAAGGTGAGGGGCCCAGGACACCTGCCTCCTAGACACGGCAGTGGGAGGGAAGCCAGGTGTATAATAACAAGGCCTCTTTTGTCTGGGGATTCTGATCCCTCGGATGGTAACAGAAGGACAGACAGCTCTCAGGTTGTAGTGACTGGGCAGGGCTGCCACGTATGGTCGCACAGGCTGAGCACTGTACAACATGCCAATGGTCTGTGGTGTCTGAGTGGGTGGGAAACTGCATCCTGAGACTCAGGAGCATCTCTGCTTCCCCCCCAGTNCCGCCCCCCCCCCCCCCCAGTGTGAGTAGACGAAGGCCACGGTGATCCGGCACGGGGAGACCCTGCGCCGCACCAAGGAGGAGATCAGTGAGCTCAACCGCATGATCCAGAGGCTGACGGCTGAGATTGAGAATGCCAAGTGCCAGGTAAGTGTCGCCTGGGGCCTCCCCAGGTTACACAGGCAGTGTGTGTTCCCAGTGGATCTCACCATTTGTTCTATAGCCTATCTGCATGACTAGAGTCCCTACCTGTGGTCCCTCGAGGGGGCCTGGCTCATGACGGGGAGAGGCCTGTTCTTGGGGTGTTCGCAGCTGGCAGAAGGGAGAGACTGGACACATCCAGGAAATGGACAGAGAGACCCAGGGCCATAACCCACCTCGTTCTCCTCTGGGTCCCCAGAACACCAAGCTGGAGGCCGCAGTGACCCAGGCTGAGCAACAAGGCGAGACGGCTCTGAGCGATGCCCGCTGCAAGCTGGCGGAGCTGGAGGCCGCCCTGCAGAAGGCCAAGCAGGACATGGCCTGCCTGGTCAAGGAGTACCAGGAGGTGATGAACTCCAAGCTGGGCCTGGACATCGAGATCGCCACCTACAGGCGGCTGCTGGAGGGCGAGGAGCAGAGGTGTGTGCAGCCCTCACTGCAGGGGCAGAGCCTCATGGGCCTGAAGCACTGTTTTGCTCCAGGCCTTCTCCTGCGCCCATATCTTAAGCTGCCATTTGGAAACCTTTCTGGGCCCCTCCCAGCCCTGGGAAGATGCTAAGGAGAAGAGTTTTAGCTGAGGTCCACCACCTGATTTCTTTCTTTCTTTTCTCCCTCCCTCCCTCCCTCCCTCCCTCTCTCTCTCTCTCTCTCTTTCTTTCATGATTTTTTTTTTTGTATTCACATATAATGTGTTATTACTTGCTTCAAGGGTACAGGTCTGTGAATCATCAGTCTTGCACAATTCACAGCACTCACCATAGCACATACCATCCCCAATGTCCATCACCCAGCCACCGTATCCCTTCCCAACCCGCCATGGAGTTAACCTCGATCTCACCCTGGCCTGTCTCCCACGCCATCCACTTCTCATTTCTTATTGTGTGGGAGTCTCCCTCCTTGTCTCCTGTCTCCCGCAGGCCGAGGGAGGGTATCGGGAGGAGAGGGACATGGGTGTCTTCTGTTGGAGGAATCTGGGCTGCCTGAATCATGAAGATGACAGTCCTTCAGCCCTCACGCCTCAACCTTCCCCTTCCCCGAACTCTTACCCTTCCCTTCCTTTCCTAGGTCTTCCTTCCGCCCGTGCTGTCGGTGCTTAAAATAAGTCACATGGTTCCTGTCATGTTTTTGATCTTTCTGTCTGTTATTTTGCTCCTGGAAAGGGTGGGTGGGATGTCTAGGAGGGCATTCAATGTGGTGGGGGCTGCTAGGCCATTTCGGCTATTTAAGTGAGTGTCAAGCCTGGGGACGTTGAGGAGGGGTGTTCCGATGGCTCAGGGCTCCAGAGGGAATGCCCCAGTGTCCGAAAGTGTCTGGCCCAGGGGTGCCTGGGTGGCTCAGTCGTTGAGGGTCTGCGGCTCAGTGCATGATCCCAGGGTCCTGGGATAGAGTCCCGCATCGGGCTCCTCACTTGTCAGGAGGCCTGCTGCTCCCTCTCCCACTGCTTGTGCTCCCTCTCTCGCTGTGTCTCTCTTGGTGAAAGAAAGAAAGAAAGGAAGGAAGGAAGGAAGGAAGGGAGGAAGGAAGGAAGGAATGAAGAAAGAGTCTGAACCAGTGTTGGCTTGTAGCAGGCCTTGAGCAATGTTAGGAGAATAGATGAATTCATCTCTAAGGTTTCCAATTTCCCAAAGGGCATCTCCACTTGAATGTTGCACTGATTTTTGGAATTCAAAGTGTCTTGAAATCACCTCGTCAGCTTCTCCTGTACTGATGCCCACCTGTCAGGTTTCCCTCTTTCTACCAGTTCTTTCTAATACTCCAGCATCAAACCCTTTGATACCATCTTCCGCTCCAAAGAGTCACAGAAACCTGCCTATTGTTTTCCTTTGAAAAATGCCACTGGGAACTTCTTTTTTTGCTAAACATCAGACTGGGACCTCTGAAAAACCCTCTTGTCATTGGTCACTTACAGTTCTGAAAAATACACTTAAAAATATATTTTAATGCATCATGGAGCTAGCAAGAAGGTATAGCAAGTTAGAAGGAGGAACAAAATGGAAATTCCAGAATTGCAAAGTACAATCATTGAAATGAAAAGTTCAATGAATGGGCTTAATGAAAGACTAGAGACGTCAGGGGGTAGGGTCAGCATACTGAAGACGGATGAGTAGAAATTTTCCAATCCGAACAACAGAGAAAAAAGATCGAAGAAAAAGTAACAGAGCCTTGGAAACCTGTGGGACAGTATTGAATAATCTAGCATGTGCATACTCGGGGTTCTGGAAGGAAAAGGGTGAGAATGATGTGGGAAAATATTTGAAGGACTACTCTCCGTATTTGGTGGAAAACAGCAATTTACAGATCCAAGAACTTTTGTAGTGGCCAAGAAGACAACCGGTTGTTTAAAGCAAAAATAATGATATTGTTCATAACGTATGCAGAAGGAAAAGATCTGGCAACGATGACACAGACGATGGGGAGGCGGGTCAATGAACTACACTGTTGCGAAGTATGGAGTAGCACAGTATTAACTCCAAATAGACTTTGATAATTAGGGATGTATAGTTTTAGTTCTAGGACAATCACTAAAAAGGTTTTATTTATTTATTTGAGAGAGAGAGAGTGAGGAGACAGAGAGAGAGAGCACAAGCAGGGGGAAGGCAGAGGGGCAGAGGGAGATGCGGGGTTTATCCCAGGATTCCGGGATCATGACCTGAGCTGAAGGCAGACACTCAACTGACAGCCACCTGGGCACCCCCAAAATAAGATATTTTAATAGATTAAATAATATTAAACATTTAAAAGTATTTGATTAACTCAAAAGCAAACAGAAAGGAACAACGGGGGGGGACAGCTGTCCCACCTGAGACAAATACGAAACAAAAAACAAGACGGCTGACTCAAATCCAATCACGTAATAATTACATGAGATGTTTACGTTAAAAACTAATCCCTCAATAACAGGAAGACAAAAAATTCAGTGAAAACAGGCAAAAGATGTCAACCAACAGTTTACAAAAGAAGATATATTAAGAGCCAATGAGCCCACGGGAGCTTGCTCGTCATTATTAGTCATCAGGGAAATCTGCTACGAGGAAAACCCAACACCCACTAGAAGGCTAACATTTAAGAGACAGATGATACCAAGTGTGGAGCAGCTGGAGCTTTCACGGAGAGTAAAATGGTAGTCACCTCGGCAAACGGTTTGGGAATTTCTTATCAAGTTAAATATATACTACTAAATGACAAAGCAATTCCACTCTTGGATATTTATTCAAAAGAAATGAAAAATAAGTTTACATAGAGACTGGTACATGAATCTCACAGGGGCTTCATTTAGAATAGCCCCCAACCAGAAACAACAGGTGGATGGACAAGCAAAACTGAGATTTATTTATACAACAGAACATGAGCCAGCCATACAAAAGAATGACCTACTGATTCATGAGATGACATGGATGAGTTGTACATTGTACTGAGTGAAAGTCAGACACAAAAGAGCACATACTGAATGCTTCTATTCAAACGAAGTTCTAGAAGTGGTAACACGAACCTACGGTGATGGAAATTAGATCAGCGGTTGTCTGGGATGGGGTGAGGAGATGGGCTGGAAAGGGAGAACAGGGAACTTTCTGATTTTTTTAAAAATTTATTTATTTGGCAGAGAGATAGAGAGCACAAGTAGGCAGAGAGGCAGGCAGAGGGAGAGGGAGAAGCAGGCTCTCCGCTGAGCAGGGAGCCCGATGCGGGGCTCGATCCCAGGATCCTGGGTTCATGAACAGGGAACTTTCTGATGATGGAAATGTTCGTACCTTCATTGAGCTGTGGTTAAATGGGGCATGCGTTTGTCAAAACGTGTCCAACCGTATGGTATGTGTGCCGTTTATTGTATGTGTATTTTATCTCAATAAAATTAATGAAAATTAATAAGATGACTTAAAAACCCAGTCTAACAAAATGTGAAAGATGTATATCTAGAGAAATATAAACATTGTGTGAAATAAAAGATAACAAAGCAACCCTAACTAAATGAGGAGCGGGGTCATATTCATATTCAAAATTTAATTGACATATATTATACATAAAACATAGCATATATAATATACATAACAGATATATTTTACATATAATATTTATTATAATATAATATATACACATGTACATACATAAGTATATATAAAATCATACAGTATATAGATATACATATGGTACAACACACATTATATATAAAACACATTGTACATGTATTATAAACATATATTTTATGTATATAAAATACATAACATATGTCAGTTAAGGGGCTCTCTAGTTTGTTCTATTGATCATTTTGTCTATTCTTGTGTATATATTATATAAATATATTACATATATAAATATAATATATGATGGGACACATGGGTGGTTCGGTTGAGTGTCTGACTTTTTTTTTTGAAGATTTTATTTATTTGAAAAAGAGACAGAGTGAAAGAGAGCATGAGGGGGGAGGGGCAGAGGCAGAGAGAGAAGCAGACTCCCTGCTGAGCAGGGAGACTTTGCAGGGCTCAATTCCTGGACTCCAACATCATGATCTGAGTTACAGGCAGACGCTTAACTGACTGAGCCACGCAGGCGCCTGGAGTGTCTGACTCTTGACCTCAGCTCAGGTCTTGATCTCAGGATCATGAGCCTGAGATCATCATGTATGAATGTACAACTAAAGTTATATGTAATATATAGTTTTATATATACTTTATATATCTATATCTTTACCTTTGATATGCAACAGCAGTGATAGTGCAGATCAGTAGAAAAGGAGGGACTATGCATTGGTTATATGCATGGAAAAAAATGGAACTGGATTCCTGCCTTCTATTATACACAAAATCTATTCCAAGTCAATTCCAATTATAAATGTGAAATGTAAAACTTTAAAATATTTAGAAGAAAAGACTGGCGAATGTCTTTTTGACCTTGGAATAAGGAAGGATTTTTTTTTTTAAGATTTTTTATTTCTTTGTTTGAGAGAGAGAACATGAGAGCACAGGTAGAGGGGAGGGGCAGAGGGAGAGGGAGAAGCAGGCTCCCCAGTGAGTAGGATGCTGATACTGGGCTCGATCCCAGGACCCCAGGATCATAACCCAGGACCCTAGGATCATGACCTGAGTGAAAGGCAGATGCTTAATGAATTGAGCTACCCAGGCGCCCCTATAAGAAAGGATTTTTATGCAAGGCACACTGAATGCTTAATATGAAGGAAAAGGTGGGTAAATTAGACATAAAAATTAAGAACTTTTATTCATCAAATATGCACAAAGTGGAAAGACAAGCCATAAACTTGAAGGTGATATTCATGATACATATAAATTACAAAGTATAATATCTAGAAATAGAGATTTTTATAGAAATATAAAAGCACTTAGAATCTAAGAAAAAATAAGGCAAACAACCCAAAAGAAAAAAAATGGCAAAAGAAAAGGAAATCCATACAGATAATAAACATTTAAAGAGATATTCACCATCAATAGGACTCATGAAAATGCAAAGCAAAACCAAAAATAAAACTGATTATATCATTTCATTACTGAAAATTAAGACGTGTCAGAAAAGGTATGAATCTGAAATCTGATCAAAGTCTAAATTGTTGGGTGCCTGGGTGGCTCAGTGGGTTAAAGGCTCTGCCTTCAGCTCAGGTCATGATCTCAGCGTCCTGGGATCGAGGCCCGCATCGGGCTCTCTGCTCCGCAGGGAGCCTGCTTCCTCCTCTCCCTGTCTCTCTGCCTGTCTCTCTGCCTACTTGTAATCTCTCTCTCTGTATCAAATAAATAAATAAAATCTTTAAAAAAAAGTCTAAATTGTTATTACAACGGCTTTGGAAAATAATTTTTGTCTTGTATTATTAAACATTTGATCCAGAAATTGCAGTCCTAGATGTGTATCACAGAGAAATCCTCACATATGCTCAACAGGGGATATTCAGAAAAATATTCATAGCACCATCTTCGTAAGAGAAAACAAAACAATAACAGAGTTATATAAAGTGTTGTGTATTCAATTAATAAGATGCTATTAATCCAAGCGGAGGACACTTCGTTCCATAATGTTAAAAAAAAAAAACAAAAGAAAAGAAAACTCCCTTTGTAAGTGATATTCTTTAAAAAAAACCCAAAAAAACCCCAAACCCCAACCAAACAAGGAAAACTGATACCATGTGTGTGATCAAACTAGAAGAAAAGAAAGCAAGGGTATGATGACATAAATTCAAGGAAGTGGTCACCGCTAGAGAGAGGAGCAGGTGACAGGCTGGGGACGGAGTGTGCAGGCCCAGGTAAGTTACTAGTAACGTTTGGTTTTTGAGCTTCTAAGGGGGCTCCTGGGTATTTCATTTTCATTATATTATTAAATACATAATCAAATCAATATACTATTTATAAAACATGAAACCTCAACAGAAGGCCTAATTGAAAACCTAAAGATAAAACAGAAAAACCTAAACAGAAAATCTTACCTAAAACATAAAGCCATCAATTCAGAGTGGAAGAGCATGTTAAGGGGAGTGGTTCGGTGGTCAGAAGGCATCGTCCACAGGAGGAGTGAGAAGTTCTTCGTGAAACTGATTTCCGCTTACGGGCACGAATATGTATGTAGGTACCGATGCACGTATCAAATGTACTTCTTATTTTCAGTTATGGTTAAAAAATGGTTTGACAGCCAGTACCCTAAATAACCTCTTGTCGAAGCATAGCAACAGATATGTACCTAGGAGTTCCTACCTGCCTTATTAGCACGAAAACAAAAGTATGCATGCGTGTAGGAGAATGGAGACATAATCGCAGCAGTGAAAAATAAATAACTAATGCTACATGCTTCAAAATCTCACAAACAGAATGGGAGGGAAAAGCGAGTCATAGAAAAAGTGTAACTCTATTTTTATAAAGCTTAAAGTTAGGCAGAACTAAACAATTGCTTAGGGATCATACGCCCATGGTAATAAGAGGAGCCAAGGAAGGCTTAATACAAAAGCCCAGGATAGTGGCTACTTTGGAGATCGGCTGGGGTCAGGGACAGAGGATGCTGTGATCAGGAAGGGTCCCACGTGGGGCTTCGAAGCTACAGGTGGGTATACAAGGATTCGTTTTATTACCGTTCCCCATTTCTCACTCCATATGCCCAAACTCCTTGGCTATGCACATTTCTCCCACCTGCAGGACCCTTCCCTCCCTCTCCTCCTCTTTCCTTCAAGGCTCGTTCAAGCCCAGGGGCCTCCACTCTCCCACCCAGGCTGACAGAACGGCCCCTTCCAGCCCCTGTCAGAATTCTGCACTTATAACAAGGTGAGGTCACAAAGCCCCCAGGAGGGAGAGACTACGTCCTCAGAGGCAAGGATTCTGGGAGCTGCTCAGGCTGGAGCTGGGCTTAGGTGCTCACCGGAGGCTTGGAGGAGACGACAGCTCTCTTCATCATGGTGGGACTTGTCCACAAGGCGCACTGGGTCACAAGGGATGAGGGGGTCTTAGACTCTGCCCAGATCTGTTGGACGCAGCCAGGCACAAGCTTGTCTGTTGTGTCTGCAGCTTTTGGGAATGGGAGCAGGAAAGGGTGGGCTGTGGGACTAGGGCAGACATAGACCAGAGGTGATATTTCTTGCTGTCTGTTTCATATCCATTTCCCACACCCCATCTGCCCTGGCAAGCAGCTGGCACTGGGCTGGTGTGAACAGTGCCTGGTCTCTGGGTTAAAGAGTGTGTGTGACTTTGTGTTCTTCTGGATGTAGAGCAAAGAGCACGGGCTTCAGACGCAGTCTAGCTCAGCTACTGACTAGCACGGTCACTCATGGCACCCCTGGAAGGGAACTACTTCCTCGCACGACAGATGTAGTGAGCCTCAGCTTGTCCATAAGATAGATAATGGAGACAGTGACATCCACCTGGCCTTCTTCACAGGTGGTCATGAGCCCTGGTGAGATGGTGGAGATGAAGGACCTTGAACGGTATAAGGCACCATGTATGGTCTTGAGCCCAGGCTGGTTATGGACTGGCCGCAGGAAGGGGCAAGTCCCGGTGGTCTTGTCCCTTGCAGACAGCACTCTCCATGGTGGCCCTGGCCTTGGCATCCCTGTCACCGATTAATAGCATTCATTGAGTTAAGGAAGTTTTCTCCCAATCCTAGATTTTTAAAAGTATTTTTAAAATTAGGAATCCGTGGAGTGCCTGGGTGGCTCAGTCGGTTAAGCGTCTACCTTCGGCTCAGGTCATGATCTCAGGGTCCTGGATCGAGCCCCACATCAGGCTCCCTGCTCGGTGGGCAGTCTGCTTCTCCCTCTCCCTCTTCCCCTGCTTGGGTTCCCTCTCTTGCCGTCTCTTTCTCTGTCAAACAAATAAATAAAATCTTAAAAAAATAAGTAAAATAAAATTAGGAATCCCTTCTGGGTTTTTAAAAATGGTTTTTCTATTAATTGAGGTGGTCACATGTGGTGAATGATCACAACCGAGTTCCTGAAGTTTTACTACCACAACGCCCGGGAGAAGCCCTCTGTGATCCCAGGCCACAGACTCAACAGAGTATCACCCCGCGTGGTGGTCCTTTTTGCCCTCTGCTCCTGTTACCTTTGGCATCTCCAAGCTGACAGAGTGCCTGCCAAGCACATTTCATTCTCTCCACAACCCTTGGTGATAGAAAAGTTTACCATCCCCATTTTACAATGGAAAAATAGAGGCCCAGAGAAGTTGGAGGATCTGTCCATGGTGGACGGTAGAGGGGCTGGTACTGGGACGGTCTTACTGATTTCAGCCGAGTGCCCTCGTCGGCTCTCCTCAGCTCCCTGAGCCTCCCCGGTTCTGTGCTGTTTCCGCCCCACCCCACAGTGCGAGGAGGTACAGGCGACTGTGCAGAAACCCACGCGGAGCCTGAGGCGCAGCAAGGAGGAACTGAACAGGCTCAACCAGGCCATCCAGCGGCTGACTGCGGAGGCGGACGGTGCGAAGAGCCAGGTGAGGGGTGGCGATGTGGGGCGCACGCCAGCGTGAGGAGTGGTGGGAGGGTGTCCATTGTCCGTGACAACTAGTCTGATCATCCCCCACCCCCTGGAATAGATGGGTGGAGTTTCTCCTTGTGAGTGTCCGGGCAAACGGAAGTGTGGCTGCATTTGCCTGGGAGACTGTCTTTCGTGTGGGCAAGTAATGAACATGTCGGTAAATAGGTATACCTATACATGCTTGTTTGCATATCATTTTTATGGGCATATGTGCATTTTTATGTGCATAACAGTTTTGTATTTGTGTGTTATGTTTGTCCTACGTAGCATTCAACTTGAGCCCATCTTCAGAAATTGCAAGATTTTACCTAGAAATCGAGTTTTCTGGGTCCTCTTTAAAAATGTGCAGATTTGGCAACATTCGGCCTCTGTCTTCTCTGTCATCTTCACATGGGGTCATGCTCCTCTTGTGTGCCCCAGATCCCACCGCCCCACATTCATTCCCTTGACACAGAGGCACAGGGCTCTTTGCCATGGATCGTCATCTTGGCCGGCACCATTACTATCCTTGTGGAAGACAAAAGCACCTGACCAGTGTCTCTAAATTTGAGAAATGAGAGACTGAAAACGTGCAAGAGGTCCTGGGGATTGCAGGAGAATGAGAATGTGCCTACTTCTTCATGGCATGGGATACTATTGCTATACACCTAACATTTGGCCTTTACTTTTTGATGCCTCCAACCAGGCCTCCACAGGCATTCGGATTGGCAGCCCAGGCTCCAGGCCTGAGAAAGGAGAGGTTCCCCCATGAATGCTTTCTTCCTCCCCACTTCTCTGCCTCTCAACCTCCTCTCTTTCCCTCAGCTGCTCGGGGGGAGTCCCTGACTTGCTCTACCTGTGGAGGGCAGGGTTTCTGCTCCCTGTTGTTTTCCTGCTTTCTGCAGGTACAAGAATCTCAGGCTTTGAGGGGCTCACCCTTCTTCAGGAATGGGTGGCTGTTTAGGTTCCAGGGGGTGGCGTGGTGAATGGGTGGCCCTGTCACGGTTCAGTCCCCCCCACCCCCGCCTCAGCCGTCCTGATCCCCACCCCTCCCCCCCAGTTTCCTGAGCCTCAAGCACACCTCAAAAGGCAAGCATTTATCACCACCGTCATCATCATCATCTGTATTTCCCCAGAGACTACAGATGCGAGTTTCCCATGAGGAAAGGATATTCTTCTGGTTAAGTTCCCTGATGGAACGATAATCCCAATATGAGGTCCTCAGGAGCACTGGATTCTTCCTGGATCCGAGCTCCTATTAGAAGAGTCACCCCCTAGACGTGAAAGGCGCTCCCTCCACCCTCCCAGATGGCCGGCCCCGAGTCTCCGTCCTGGGAGCTGAGCAGACAAACACACACCCCTTTTCTGGAACAGGCAGGCCCATTCCTTCCAATGATCCCTAATCCCTCGATGGCCCTCCAGCCTCTGAGAAAGGTCTGGATCCTTGACGCGGGGGAGGGTGGGAGCCAAGGATGTCCTGCCCACGGTCTTCCCTTTGCCCCCAGCCCTGGGAACTAGACAGAGCCACGGAGCCACGAGCTCTGCCGGAGGAAGGTACCTCAGACAGTGCCCAGGGCAAGCTGGCCTGGCTGGAGGCCGCCCTGCAGCGAGCCAAGCAGGAGATGGCCCGGCAGCTGCACGAGTACCAGGAGCTCATGATCGTCAAGCTGGGCCTAGACTTTGAGATCGCCACCTACCGCAAGCTGCTGGAGGGCGAGGAGCGCAGGCGAGGGCTGGTGGGTGCCTCGGATGTGGCCACGGTGAGGAGGGCAGGGGCGCAGGGAGGTCACTGTCTGGGTCCTCGCCAGCTGGAAGGGGGGGGGAGAGATGACCTCGGTGTCCAGGGACTCGTTCTCCTGGAGCCAGTTTCTCCCCACCAGTCTGAGGCCCTTTAGACAAAACGTTCCAGCTGATGAGCACCTTTGGCACCTGGGATGGGACAGTTTTGAAGTCATTCACCTGCAGGGGCAAAGAGCTGGGGTCAGTCTGTCCATCTAGACAGCTGCAAGGACGAAGGCCCAGCCAGGGGGAATAAGGGTCCCCCCACCGTCTCCTCAGTTCTGCCCTTCCCCCCAGTCTTGGGTAAGGCAGGGTTTATGGGAATAGGCTGGGAATCGTAGGGCCTGGCTTTTAACCTGAGACAGCATAGATCCAAGGGCTGCTAAGCTCCAGCTGGGTACCCCAGGCCGAGGGGAGGGAAAGGGAGCCCGGCATACAACAGGCAGGCTGCATTTATTCTCTACTTTCAAGCCCACGAAACCCCTGGGAGGGAGTGCTATCATTCCCATTTTACAGATGGGGAAACTGAGTCTCACGGTAAAGGACAGTCTCAAGGACATACAGGTAGAAAATAACTGGATGAGGCTTGACCAGTATTCTTCAGATAGTTGAGGTATTTCCTCTGTGGTGTCCTTTAAAATGTCCCCTTCGTGGTTTCTTCTTTTAGGCTATGTGAAGCCAAAGAAAGATCTTTAGCCTTCTCCCTCCTCTAGGAAGTCATCAGTAAAACTAAGCTATTTGAATTTAAGGAGAAAGGATTAAGTTTAGGGTCCAGAGGAGTCTGATGCAAAAGGGCTGTGGGGGATCTGAGAGAATCAGGGGCGTGCAGGACGGACAGATCTCTGCCTGTCAGGGAAAGCCAGGAGAGCTTTGTTTTGAGGACTGGGATTCTCTCACCGGCTTCCTCCTTCTCCTCTGCAGGCTTGGTCTGGGATTTGGGGCAGGGAGCTTCTGTAAGTAAATCACAGACCCAGGTTGGGTTAGAGGAGTCAAGTCTTATCCCCTCTACTTCGGGTGTGTTCTTTTGGGAAGGGAGAAGGGGTCTGCTTCCACGGTGTCTCCCTTTTGGGGGGGCTGTTTCTTTTCCTGGAGGTAATTCTTTGTGTGTGTGTGGGGGGAGGAGGTCTTGTGGTCTGCCCTTTGGGGGGAGGTTCTGTGGCTCTGTCCTTGTGGAGAAGACCTGTGTGCCCAACTCCAGGGAGGGGGCATTCTTTTTTTGTTTTTTTCTTAAGTTTTTATTTATTTATTTGAGAGAGAGAGAGAGAGAGAGAGAGAGAGAGAG
>LNAC01000053.1:3774543-3801011 GCA_002007465.1 Ailurus styani
CCCCGCCCGCCTGCGGCCTCCCGGAGCGGAGGCCGGCGCCCTGCTCACGGGCGCCCCTGGCGGCGGCTGCGCGCTCTGCGGCTCCCCGGGCTGCCTCGGTGGCTTCAGCGGCGGCCGAGGCGCCTGCGGATGTTGAACGTTCCCGCCCAGCTCCGGAGAAGTCAAAGACCCCTAGCTCCTGCCCCAAGAACTTGACCCTGTGCCTCAGACGCCCCCTCCCACGGAGCTGGCCCCCACTTCATCCTTCCCTCTTGGTCATCGCACCGCCCTGCTCCGGAGGGAAGAGTCTTGGAATCTAACTTACTGGAGGGTGACTGCCCTGTCCGGGACGCTGTGCCACTGGGGAGGCTTGGTGGCTTACCTGCACCCAGTACCCTGCTCCTCTGACCTGCGCCCCCATTTCTCTGGGACTACTCCTTTGCAATAAAAAGTTCTTCAGCGGACTGAGCCCCCAGGGGCTGTTTGTGCCTGGATTCCTCAAGTTGTGTCCAGAGCACAGACGGAGCTGGTGGGGTTTAGGGGATGGGAAGAAAAGGAGAGGACACTACCAGGAAGCCACCCTCCTCTTGCGGTGTGTGGGTCCACATGACTTCAGTTGCTGGAACCAGGCTCCTAAGAGTCAGTGGCGGTAGGGATGGACGACTGAGGGCCCCTGGGGAAAGGGAAAGAAGGGGTTAATTCCTCCTCAGATCTGCTTAGTCCCCAGTCTCAGGGCCCCTCTGCAGAGCAGCTGAGCTCCGCCTTCATTCATTCACTCACTGGCTCTACGGACACAGAATGGCCTCCGAGGGTTCCAGGTGTTGCTGAGTGAGCAACGCACCCGGTTCTGGAAGGGAGGCAGGCCAGAAAGCAGGAAACCAGCCGCAGAGAGAAAGGGGTGAGATGGGGATGAGGGCGAATTGTCCTCTACTGCCCTGGCAGGGGCACTTGAGGACTCGCCCGGGGCAGATGGCCCTCGCCGCTGGGGGTTGGGAGACAGAAACCGCCCTGAGCAGCCCAGGCCCGGCCGTAGTGTAACACGTGACCTCAAGGCAGGCTGGGAGCAGCGTACCTTGGTGGAGGAGTGTCTGGTCTGCTTTGGGAATCAGATGGAGGGTTCCAGCTCTGCCTCTACTTCCAGGTCTAAGGTGTAGTTTGCTCTGACTTTTCACAAGGCAACTGGACTTTGGGGGGCAGAAGATAGGCCAGTTTGGGGGGTGGGGTGGCCAGAGAAGGGCTAGGTTTCTGGGCTCTTTCTTTGCCCCATAGACCCGAGAGAAGCTTCCATTTGGTGAGCTCACATTCTTTTCTGTTGCACAAAGGGTTACATCATCAACACATCTGGGAACAATGGTTTCTGCTTTCTATGTCCCTGGGTGGGGTGAAGGTGTGTCATTGGCCAGAGGCCCTGGCTTTACCTTCTAAGGCACACTAGTGCCAGGATGTCTGCTGTGTTCTCCTTGGGTCCTTGCCCAGAAAACAGGTATCCAAAGGGCCCCCTTCCTGGGTAAACAGAGCAGTCTCATGCAAGAGGAATGAGACCGAAACTTGGCTGCAAGCCTGCCTCCACCTGAAGAGTAGGGGACGTGGTCCCTCTGGAGTCCCATTTGGTCAACATGGACCGACACCCTCGGTGTCAACGTTCTTGCCACACTCCCGATGGGAAGTCACTGCCTGAAAGCAGAGCCACCCCTCTGCGAGATTTCTCAGCTGGGCTCTGTGTTCCCTGCATTTTGCCAAGGGGTAATGACATTCTGTGATTTTCAAGGTCAGGTTTTTCCGGCTCCTGCTGTGCTGATCCTGTCAAGGGAAGTGCTGAAGGAAACCTCACCTAGGAGCTGTTGGCAGGATTTCTGGTGAGCGTTCTACAGCCTGCATCCCTGAGGACTCGCTGCTCACATTTTCCCATTTCAAATCCCAAGCCTGAAGTCCCTTCAGATCCCAAGAGCTGCCGGGTCAAGCTTGCGTGTCCTGCGTGGGCCACCAGCCATGTTTGCGGTTAGGGGACCGATTCTCTGAGTGGCTCCCTTGGCTACAGGCCACATTCCATGCTGGGGCGGGGGAGAACTGTCTGGTACATTTATAGAGAGTCGTTTACCAGCCTATTTAGAAGCTTTGTTAGTGGAGGTGACTTCTGAAGGGAGGCGAGTTGTCACCCGGCGAGTCCTCACGTCTCAGCAGAAGGGGGGACCACTAAGGGTCATGGCTCCCCATGTCTGTCTCACAGTTAATAGCCTGGAAGCAAGACAGATGTAACTTCGCTGTGTTGGCATCTCTACCTGAGCCTCTCAAGCCCGGTGACTGTCCTGGTCACCCATCTCCAGGGTCTGCCGTGCAGCTGATAAGAACAGGTCGAGCGAGGCTCTATGTTTGGTCCACTCTGTCCTTGCATGCATTGGGTCCTTCTTCCACCATTAACACGTCCCACCCTTGGGAGTCTCTCGATGAGTCTAAATGCAATCCTTCCTGCTGTCATTCCACCAGCAGTGTCTCAGCCAGGCCATCCTGGAGGAAGGAAGGAAGGGTCTGGAGTCTGTTTCCAATCTTGCTGCTATCCTGGCCAAACGCTGCCTGTTTCTGAACCTCAGTCCTGCCCTCCCCAGATCTAACTGGTGTAGCTTCATTTATCCCTTTTAGTTTTCCTCCCTACTTGACCTCTCTGCACCATGGTTTACCCATAAAATACGGATGTGCCTGTCACAGGGTTGTGTGAAAATATAGAGTGCTTACAACATAGTAAGAATGACATAAACATAATATTTCATGGGGCTGGGCTTTGGGCACCTTTAAAGAAGGCTCTACAAGTCTAGAGCTGGCTGGTCTCTTGCTCCCCTAGCTGGAGCCAGGGCGTCTATAGGGCAGGAGGGGAGACAGGGGGACCCACTGGTTAGAGCTGGGGCTCCCAGGCCAGAGGGCCCCTCCCCACCACTCCTGCCTTAGTCCAGTTCTCCATCTGGGACCCCCCTCCCCCCCACCAGCGCGAGGCCCCCTGTGCACTCACACTGCGGTCCTATCCACAGGGACGCACACAACTCCCCTCTGTGGCACGTATACACAGGCAGACACACGTGCACACACACAATCACACATCTGGAAAGGCTCACAGACACACACACCTGCTTCCACACAGATGCCCGGAGACATGCGTATATCTGGATGCACTCATATTGTTCTGCTCACAGACAGCTGCCCACAGACAGCGAGCCGTGCGGAGTGAAGGTGCAGACAGCGTGCGCTGAGCACAGCTACGAGGACTCACCACTTTCCTCTGGCTCACACAGTGAGCTGTTCCATTTTTTTCCACCATTCGGCATCATGAGTATCAGGTGCTTGATTTCTTCATTCTTGCTTCTCTCCCTGAGCCTGTGTCCGGAGTGGGAACTAGGGGGATGTGAGGACTTTGTGCCTGCAGTAGCACAGAGCCGAAAGTTGGAGCCGGAGGGAGGCTGAGAATAAGTACGGCCGGTCATTAGGGCCCCGCTGGGCTGATGAGACCAGTGGGATCGGAAGGGAGGGGTCAGCTGGCAGAGATGAGAAGTTCATTGGCACTGGAGTTGCTGGCTGGCTTCTGAAATGAGGGATAGAGGGATGGAGCTGGGGTTCGGGCCTCAGGTCTGGACTCCCGATGGCCTGCTTCTGAGCTGCCTGGTATCACAGCCCAGAGGCCTGGTTAGAATGACTGCATGCTCTGGAACTCTCCCAGGGCTCTGCCCAGCTCAGAAGTCCATCGGGAGCGAGGGAGGGGCCCATACTGGTAGGTGGGAGGCCTTTGATGGATCCTCTCCCTTCAAAAGTATGGTGTTTTCAGACCGCTCACTTCTGGTCTCTCAATATTCCTATTTATTTCTACTTCCCTGACGGATGGGGATGGGGGCTTAGATTTCTGCTACCATTTTCTGGGCCTGGGCCTGGAAGATTAGAAATTGACCCTGCTGTACAGATGTATATTCAGGGACTTGCCTTTGCCTGCAGAGAAGCCAAGAGGCCATTCTCCCACTTAATTTGCTCCTTGTAAGGATCTCATCAGTGTCAAGGGGGAAACAGTTCTCTGCATGAAGGAGCTCAATGACCCCAGGAGACGTGGAGATTTCTCTGTCTGCTGTCTCTGATCACAGATATAAGGGCAATGTGATGTGAATATGTAAATGTAATCAGTTTACAGATGTTCGCGGGAGGCTGGCCACGGCCCTGCTCCCTGGAGGGATCTCCACTTTATATTCTGCAAAAGTATACTGCTAATGGCAAGCCAGTATCATGATTATTTTGTGGCAGGAATTGCCTAAAATGTTACATGTATGAAATTCCTAGTCCTCCCATCCACCCTACGAGGTAGGCGGTCTTTATCATTCTCACTTTAGAGATGTGGAAACTGAGGCACAGAGAGGATAAGTGAATTGCCTAAATCACTGAGCCAGGAAGGAAGAGAGCCCAGTTTTGGATCCAGGTCACCTGGCTCCAGGGTCTATGTCCTCCCCTCTGTGCCAGCTCACCTTCTTGCTACGTGCTATTTCCTATCTCAGAGGTAATTTTTCAGCTGTGACAGGTTTCCAAAGCCCAAAGGACTCCATGAAAAAAAAAGTAGCCACATCAAAGGCTTTTTGAAAGTTTAAATCATGTTCATGCGCTTACCCTTCAAGGAATTCTCATGAATGGCTCAGGCATGAGTCTTCCCCACAAAAGCAGTGAGTGCTGTTTCCTTAAGCTTTGAGAGGTTGGTGCATCGAATTTTCATTAACCACCAGTTTACAGATAGCACAGGATGTTTTCTGGGAGGCAAGTGTTGGTTGGTGAAATGACCACGAGTGCTGTACACATGGTTCAAGCCCCAGCCAGACGCTGAAACTTGTGGGGCACTGCCCCAATTCCTGAGCACCTCTGGCTTTTTCTTCTGCAAGGTGTGTCGTGGTGGATAAGATCATCACAGTTGTGTGCGTAAAATGACACCATTTAGAGGCCTAGCACAACCCTTGGGTCAATCAGAGACTGCTGTGAGCCCAGGGACAGAGGACTGTGCTGGAGACCCCAGACTAGACCATTTTCTGCTCCATGTGACTTTGGGGATGCTCCCATACCTAGACCCCTATGGATAACAGAGATGCAGACAAGGCTCCGAGTTGGCTACATTGATTTATTGGAAACACAGATCAAGACAGAAATGAACACAGCAGAGATGGAAGGGGAATATTGGGGGGTTGGGGTGTGGCCATCACCCAGGGCAGCGTAGGCTGGGCCCTTGTCCCGGCCCTCTGGCCCCTGAGCCCCCTTCCTACGGGCGTCAAGGGGACTTCTTTTTAGGGGTAGCCTTTCCCAGCGCGGGCAGCAGAGCCGAGGAAGAAGGGATCACACACAGATATGAGAGGCTGGGAGTGGGACAGACCTTTCAAAGTGCCAGAGAAGTAGTCGAGAGCTTGCTCCACTTGGAGGCTGGGTGGGAGAGACTCCAGGCCAGCGGCTTGAGTTGGAGTGCCTAACATCTGCGGCAGCTGCTGGCGCAGGAGCCCACGCCGCAGGAGCTGATGCCACAGGAGCCCACGCCGCCGGTGCCCAGGCCACAAGACGTGACCGAGTTGCAGGGCCCGCAGGGGGCGCAGGGGGCGCAAGGGGCGCACAGGCCCGTGCTCACCGCCAGGTTCCCGCTGCAGGGCGCACTGCACACGCTGCCGGTCACTGGCCTGGAGCCAGACACGCAGAGGTCCCCGCAGACGACCCCGCCCCGGGAGCTGCTGACACCTGCGAACGCCAAGGGCTCAGTCAGAATTCTAGAGGGTGGGTCATCAGCCTCCCCGGTGACGTCCCTCCCACGCCCTGAGCACTGTGTATTCAAAGTCAGGAGAATCTTGACTTACAACAGTAGGTGCATCTAGTTCCAAAGCTGCTCTCAGACCCCCAATCCCTCCTGCTGTGATGGCAGCCCACCTTATTGTATTTAGCTTTCAGTGGAAACCCTCCCTCTAAACTCTGCCATCCCTTCTAGGAAGGAAATAAATCCATGCACACGGGAGCTGTTACTTACAGACATTCACTGCGCCAACGCCTTCACACAGTCTGAGAGGGAAGAATAAAAAGTCAACACGAGTTACTGGACCAGAGTTGCAGATAGAGCTCCCCAAATCCTTGGGGTGGGGTCCATCCCAAGTGGTCGGGGTAGGAGCAGAGGGTCTGAGAGAATAGCCATCCCAAGCCACGCCCTCCCCTAAAGTGATGGATAAGATGCTGTCCTAGATCCCTGGTCCTTCCTGACCCAGGAGAAAGGGTGCTGTTTACTCAAGGGGCAGGAATGAGCAGCTCAGAGCCAGCCTGGGCTGGGCCCCACCTCTGTTCTTCGCCCTCCAGCAGCCGCCTGTAGGTGGCGATCTCGATGTCCAGGCCCAGCTTGGAGTTCATCACCTCCTGGTACTCCTTGACCAGGCAGGCCATGTCCTGCTTGGCCTTCTGCAGGGCGGCCTCCAGCTCCGCCAGCTTGCAGCGGGCATCGCTCAGAGCCGTCTCGCCTTGTTGCTCAGCCTGGGTCACTGCGGCCTCCAGCTTGGTGTTCTGGGGGCCCAGAGGAGAACGAGGTGGGTTATGGTCCTGGGTCTCTCTGTCCATTTCCTGGATGTGTCCAGTCTCTCCCCTCTGCCAGCTGCGAACACCCCAAGAACAGGCCTCTCCCCGTCATGAGCCAGGCCCCCTCGAGGGACCACAGGTAGGGAGGCACTCTAGTCATGCAGATAGGCTATGGCACGAATGGTGAGATCCACTGGGGACACACACTGGGGACACCTGTGTGACCCTAGGGAGGCCCCAGGCGACACTTACCTGGCACTTGGCATTCTCAACCTCAGCCGTCAGCCTCTGGATCATGCGGTTGAGCTCATTGATCTCCTCCTTGGTGCGGCGCAGGGTCTCCCCGTGCCGGATCACCGTGGCCTTCATCTCCTCACACTGGGGGGGGGGGGGGGAGCAGAGATGCTCCTGAGTCTCAGGATGCAGTTTCCCACCCACTCAGACACCACAGACCATTGGCATGTTGTACAGTGCTCAGCCTGTGCGACCATACGTGGCAGCCCTGCCCAGTCACTACAACCTGAGAGCTGTCTGTCCTTCTGTTACCATCCGAGGGATCAGAATCCCCAGACAAAAGAGGCCTTGTTATTATACACCTGGCTTCCCTCCCACTGCCGTGTCTAGGAGGCAGGTGTCCTGGGCCCCTCACCTTGCTGCGGTACCAGGACTCGGCCTCAGCCCGGCTGCGGCTGGCGATGTCGTCGTACTGAGCCTTGATCTCGGCCACGATGCAGTCCATGTTCAGGTCCCGGCTGTTGTCCATCTTGACGATGACCGAGGTGTCTGAGATGTGGGCGTGGAGAACGCGGATCTCCTGCAGACGGTGGGGGGTGGAAGGATGGAAGGATCTTGTTTACACTCCAGGCTCACCCACCACAGTGTGGACCCAATCTTCCCTGGCCTCCAGCCCCTGCTCGCATGACAGCCTCATGGACTGCAGCCCCAGCCCAAATCCCGGGCCAACTCCAGTCCTAGGCCAAAGCCCCCTCTTCCAGGCTGGCTGCCAGGTTTCTGTCTGGACCATGGCCCCTCACCTCCTCATACAGGCGCCGCAGGAAGTCGATCTCCTCGGTCAGGGCCTCTGCGTTGGCCTCCAGGTCTGACTTGCGGAGGTAGGCGCAGTCCACCTCCTAAAGGGGGAGGGGGGCACAGGTGTCTCACTGGGAAGGTCACGCAGAGTGCTCCTCCCCCGGGAGGGCACCCACCAGGCTGGGCAAACTTCCTGGAGACCCTCCTTATGCCTGGTATGGTGGCATTGGTGGGATTCTTCATACAATAAGAGGGGTCAAGAGCAGGTTTGGGTAAGGGGGGGGGACTGCGAGGTTGCCAGGCGCTTCCTCTGGCACCTATGCCGATGACCCCTCCAGAACCCACACCTTGCCCTGTCACTGAAATTTCGGCTCTGGTGTAAAATGGGACCATTCTTACGATGCCCCAGCCCTCTCTGCCCTGACACCTCAGGGAAAGAAAGCTAGGTCTGTCTGTGGTCAGAAGAGGTCTTGGGGATCAATTCTGCCCCTTCGAAACCAGGGCAACTCAGGACAAGAGCCTTGACTTCTGTGCCTCCGTTTCCTCACAGTAACCCCTGCCTTCCTCCTCTGGAGGTGGAGGGAAGGACCTGGGGGGGGGGCACGAGATGGCATTTGAGGCGGCAAGTGTAAGGGGCGAGGCACAACGGCACTGTTCAGGCCAGCCTCTCCCAGCTGGCGTGAGCCCGGGGATGTGACTGTCCCCTAGCACTCATGGGCTCTCTCACTCCCGATAGCTAGGAATGCGCACTCTCTGGCAGGCCCAGGGCAGGAGGAGGAGGGAAGCCATAGGCCAGGTGGGAGTTGCCCCGGGCGGAAGGGGAGAGTGCCCTGCTTGAAGCAGGCAGTCTGATGTTGGGGGCCACCCCGGGAGGACTGGGCGTGGTGGGGGAAATGGGGGGGTTGCTCTGTGTGCTTCTGGGGAAGTCGCTCAGCCTGTCTGAAGTACAGATCGCTGCCTCCTGCCTCTGCCCTGCTTTCTGAGTTGGGGGATGAGTATCCCGGGGTCACTCACCTTCTTCAGGGCCACAAATTCATTCTCAGCGGTGGCCCTTAGTGCCACCTCCTCTTCGTATCTAGAGATAAAGGGCACCGTTTCAGTGGCTAGAATTTTAATAGGCTGGGATTTGAAGAGACAAAAAGAGAATGGAGGTCCAGACAAACACACTCCAGGAGCTGGACCTTTGGGAGGAAGTCACAGGATCAGAAATTCCTGGACTAGAGGGGAACTTGTCCATCCCTTTGTTCTGGCTGCTCCGTCAAACCTGCCACCCAGGGCACTTCCAGCTTCAGAGACTCTCATTCCCGGCGTGGCTGGAGGGGGATGCTGTGCACATTTTTGAAGGCCTTCTGTCTCTGGACTGTGACTCCCTGGGGGGCGCAGGAACCCCGTAGGAGTCCTGGTGCCCCCTCGCCCCTCCCCCATCCCACCTCGGAGCCTAGCACCGCACCTGGAACTTAGAGTAGGTGTCAGTAAACGTCCGTGAATTAATGAAACAGACACATAAGGACGGTAGCTGGAGCAGCTCCCTCTCTCTCCAGTGTGCAAACTCCCAGAGCATTTGTCCCCACAGGCTCCCTGTCACTGTCTTCCTCCTACTGGAAAGTTCCTCTTGTGGTCTAACCCGAGTCTGTCCTGCTTGGGCTAAATCCCCTGTCCCTTCTTGAGACTATCCTCCGGGCGGCACTCACTTCTTCCTGTAGCCCTCCAGCACCTCCTGCACGTGGTTGAGCTCCGACGCCAGCCTCCCGCTGTCGGCCTCCACGCACTCGGCCTCCCGCCGCAGCGTCTCGATGTAGCCCTCGAACAGGGGCTCCAGGTTGCTCTCGCAGCACTTGCGGTTCTGGTAGAACTGCCACTTGGTCTCCAGCAGCTTGTTCTGCTGCTCCAGGAAGCGCACCTGCATTCAGGGCGGAGGAGAGGGTCACGCGGCTCCCGGTGTCCCCAGGCCCGTTTGCGGGCCGGGCCGCTGGCTCGAGGGTGAACTGCCCAGCCCGCGGCTCAGCCGAGACTTGGCGGAGAAGGGTAGTGGGGGACAAGGTGACTTCTGGCTTTCCTGATTGTCGTGCGTGTCTGCAGCTTCCAGGGCAGGGATGGGAACCAGGGTTGGGAGAGGTCAGTGTCTGCTCTCAGGGAAACTGACTTCTCCAGACCTGGTGAGTCCAGGGGGCATGTGGTCTGGAGCCAGCCAGAGGTCTCTCTTTGGCCTCTGACCCAGTGCCCAGCCTGGGTCCTGAGCGTGGGTGAGCTACAGGAAGGGTGTGATCAAGGACACCCACCTTGTCGATGAAGGCAGCGAACCTGCTGTTGAGGCACTTGATCTGCTCCTTCTCCTCGTGCTTCACGCACTGCGCGTTGGGGTCGATCTCCAGGTTGAGGGGCGTCAGGAGGCTCTCGTTGACCGACACGGTGGTGATGCAGGGCGGGCTGGGCCCGCACACGCCGCCGGAGCGGTAGCCGAAGCTGCGGCCGCAGGAGCCGGCGCGGAAGCCCCCGCAGACGCTGTGGCTGCCGAAGCCCCCGGTGAGGCCGCGGTAGCAGGAGACGCCGCGGTAGGGGGCGGCTGTGATGCAGCAGCGGCCGGGCCGGGGCCCGCAGGCCGAGATGCAGCTGAAGGCGCGGCCGCAGAATCCTGATCCGCAGGTCATGGTGCTTCTGGACGTCGTGGTTGTGGAGTACAGGGATGAGGTCTGGAGTCTTGTGGAAACTCCAATGTGCTCTGCGAAGTGCGCCAGTCCTATTTATGCTCAGATCTGAAGGGCTTGGCTGTGCAGTTGGGTCAATTTGTGCTTTATGGGCTTGGGCAGTGAGTTGAGTCCAGCACCTCTTTAGAATATGCTTTAATAACCGTGGAGTGGCCCGCACCCTTCTCTGTGTATAGGATGCCAGCCTCTGGGCTGCAGGGGGACTCAGCGATGTTTCATCTTCAAAGTGCCCTGCCAGCAGGCATGCACTCACCAGAGGAGCCTGGGGAGAGAAGGGCAGGGCAGGGGTGGTGGGAAGGGGTGCAGAGGAGCAGAGGAGAGGGAAAACCGGAGTCTGGGAGAAGCAGGGGACCTGTGTGAGTGTCGGGGGCAGTTGGGAGGGTCCCAGGAAAGACTGAGGTGTTAACAAATGACATCTCGAAGTTTCTATCTCAGTAGTAGGGGCTGAGGTGCTGATGTAACACAAATCTGCATTTCCCCTGTCTCCATCTGTCAGGTAGGCTACTGAAATACACTCCCTTTCTCCTACCAAGCCAGAAGCCCGCAGATTATTAAATATCTGTGATTTTGTCTTTTTCAATATTCATTATGAGACTTTCCGAACATACAGAAAAGTTGAAAGCAGAGCATAAAAAACACCCTGAGATGTTGCCCTTAGTTACCTGGATTCAAGCGTGGTTAACAGGGTACCATCCTTGCCTGCCTATTTTTTTTTCTTAAAGATTTTATTTAGTTATCTGACAGAGAGAGAGATTACAAGTAGGCAGAGAGGCAGGCAGAGAGAGAGGAGGAAGCAGGCTCCCCACTGAGCAGGGAGCCGATGATGGGGGGCTTGATCCCAGGACCCCGAGATCATGACCTGAGCTGAAGGCAGAGGCTCTAACCCACTGAGCCACCCAGGCGCCCCCTTGCCTGCCTATTTGACAGTTACAGAAAGCATGACATGGACAGAAATCGGGACCATACCCACTGCACATTCAAGAAAATTAATATTTCCAAAGAATTGTTGACTAGCCATTTCATTTTCAACTTTCCTAGTAGTCTCAAGAGTTTTTTTTTTTAAAGATTTTATTTATTTATTTGACAGAGAGAGAGAGAGAGAAATCACAAGTAGGCTGAGAGGCAGAGAGGAGGAAGCAGGCTCCCTGTGGAGCAGAGAGCCTGATGCGGGCCTCGATCCCAGGACCCTGAGATCATGACCTGAGCTGAAGGCAGAGGCTTTAACCCACTGAGCACCCAGGCACCCGAGTTTTTTTTTTTTAAATCGGTTTTGTGTGACTTAACTTGTAGCTCTGTCCCTTGTATTTTGAAGGTTTTTTTTTTTTTAAATTTATTTATTTGACAGAGAGACACAGCGAGAGAGTGAACAGCAGCAGGGGGAGTGGGAGAGGGAGAAGCAGGCTTCCTGCTGAGCAGGGACCCTGATGTGGGGCTCGATCCCAGGGGTCCTGAGATCATGACCTGAGCAGAAAGCAGACGCTTAACGCTTAACGACTGAGCCACTCAGGGGCCCCTGTCCCTTGTATTTTAAACTGGAAGTTAACACTAGGGTTGGGCTGTTCATAAGGTAGCCTGTAGGCATATGTGGCTACTTAAATTTAAATCGGTTAAAATTAAATAAATGCAAAATGGAGTTCCCCAGTTGCATGAGCCACATGGCCACACAGCCACCGATCAACTTTTTTGACTGAGCAGATATAGAACATTTCCCCCATCCCAACAGCATTGCTGGGTAGTGCTGGTCTGGAGGCTTGACTGGGTTCAGCGGAAACCTTTTTGGGCAGATCACTTCATAACTAATGCTATGTAACTCTTACTGTATCACCCCATGAAGCACAGATTATCAGCTTATTCCATCATCCGTGATGCCAAATCGGATCACTTGCACACATTTCCCTTTTATAATTAGAAAGAACACCATAGGAAAACATAGGTCCCTATTCTGATGAGAGGATATTTTCTTTTCTTTTTTTTTTGTCACTTACTATATGATATCATACACTCCATAAACAATCTCTAATTCTTCCATCAACCCTATGAAGTGTGTGTCATCATCCCCATTTTACAAATAAGGAAACTGAGGCTCCGCGAGATTAAGTAACTTGCCCAACATCTCCTAGCTAGTGAGTAATGGAGCCCAGAAGATGCAATGCCTTGTCACCTACAAGTTATGACAACACCTGGATTTCCTAATCTCTGGAAAATTTCAAAAGGGTAGAGAAAGTTGTTTAAGAGGGATATCTGTGGGGGCACCTGGGTGGCTCAGTCGTTAAGGATCTGCCTTCGGCTCAGGTCATGATGCCAGGATCCTGAGATGGAGCCCCGCATTGGGCTTCCTGTTCTGAGGGAAGCCTGCTTCTCTCTCTCTCCCACTCCCCCTGCTTGTGTTCCCTCTCTCGCTGTGTCTAAAAAAAAAAAGAAAGAGGGATACCTATGGATTTGTGGCTGGGGAGAATCAGTCTAAGGAAGCTGGACAGAGTCACAGGGGTGGGGATGGTTCGAATCGGAAGAGGCCAGTGGGGGTGGGAGTGTAGCACAGGGACAGTGTGAGCCTGGGCCTGGGGGTCTGGAGGACGCTGTGGCTGAGAACTGAAGGGAAGGACAGAATAAGGCAGTTTAAAAAAATTTTTAAGAAGATTATTTATTTGAGAGAGAGAGAGAGAGAGACAACGAGCCAGGAGAGGGGAAGAGGGAGAGGGAGAAGCAGACTCCACGATGAGCTGGGAGTCCGATGCCGGGCTCGATCCTAGGACCCCGAGACCACGACCTGAGCTGAAGGCTCAGGCTTAACTGACTGAGTCACCCAGGTGCCCCCAGAAAAGAGCAGTGGTAGTTACTTGTACACCTCTGGTGTACTGTAAGTGTCTTGACAGAGGGTACTGTGTTCTCCTTACCCATGAAACACCCTGCTCCAATAGAACAGGTCGAGAAAAATTAGCTCATGAAGTACAGAGATTTGCATTAAGTGAAAGAAAAATGAGCAGTGCGAAACGATGCAACTGGCAGCCCCGTGTGGCAGCTGTGTCTTAGGGGCAAAGGCAGGCTGGGCGGCTTAGGGAAGGAGGAAGGGGGCGGGGTAGATGGGAAAAGAGAAGGTAGGAGAGCAGACCGGGGCTCAGGAGAGGTGTGCCTGTGCGAAACATTCAGGGGGGAGGGCTTGTGACAGGACAAAAATGGGCTCAGGGACTGTGTCGGCCATCTGGCCATCCAGAGGAGGGTGTGGCGCCTGCTGTCACTTTATGTGTTTGGGGAGCTGGGCCAGCAGTTCTGAGACCCTTGATGCCCTCATCACAACTCTGGGCACTGCCCACAATGGAGCCCCAGCGCTCCCAGAAAGTCAGCGGGCTGGTGTCCTGAGGAGAAGCGCCGTGAGTCAAGGTACATCTCACACGTGTGTTACCTTCTGCACCAGTGTAACTCCTTATAAAAGTGACATGCATAAACATGAGCTAATTACTAATGGCTGGCCCTTCCTCAGCAATTTTAAAGAAACACGAAGCAATTTAAAGAAGCGAGATATAAAAAAATTCAAATGTGACACCATTTCGTTAAACTTCAGGCTTTATTAATTGCTGATCATTTTTGAAGACCTAAAATGACATTCAATCTGTATGTTTAATTGGAGTAAAAAGACTCGTGGTGGGGGAGGGGGAAGGGAGGAGGGAGGAGGCTTGGCCAAATCCCCACCATAATCTTTGCCCTGGCTATATGAGCTTTATAGGAGGCAAAACTGTGAAATACGTCACCCACACGAAAGAATGTGTAAGTGGTGCACCTACCACCTATAGGGAGAAAAAACGCATCTGTGTGACTTAGGAGCTTCCTATGGGCCTCATTCTGATTGTACCTCCTTTCCTTCTGGCCTAGGGACAGCCCCTCTCTGGGGTTTTTGTCGACTCATTCGCTTGGTTTTCTTTGCAGTTTTAGAACCAATGTATGCGTCTCTAAAACGTAAACTATTTAGCTTTCCAGGTTTTTTTTTTTTTTTTAAGATTTTACTTATTTATTTGACAGAGAAAGACATCGAGAGAGGGAACACGAGCAGGGGTAGTTGGAGAGGGAGAAGCAGGCCTCCCACTGAGCAGGAAGCCCGATGTGAGGCTCGATTCCAGGACCCTGGGATCATGACCTGAGCCGAAGGCAGTCGCTTAACCAACTGAGCCACCCAGGTGCCCCTTAGCTTTCCAGTTTTTTAAAAAAGATTTTATTTACTTATTTGACAGAGAGAAGGAGCAAGAGATCACAAGCAGGGGAGCAGCAGAGGGAGAGAGAGAAGCAGGCTCCCCACTGAGCAGGGAGGCCAATGAGAGGTCCCTCGCAGGACCCCGGAATCACGATCTGAGTTGAAGGCAGACGCTGAACCGAGCGAGCCACCCAGGTGCCCCTAGTGTTCCAGTTTTTGAAGTTCATTTAAATGGAATTATATTGTGTGTATTCTTTTACTTGTGTGTCTAGTTAATCTTGTTCAGTGTGGCTTTCTATAGCTGCATTAATGTTCATTTTCACTGTGAATTGCACTCATTGTATGATCAGGCCACGATTTATTTATCTCTCCACACTGATGGCCTGAGGGCTGTTTCTAGAGTTTGTATTATGAACAGAGCTGCCATGAACATTCTTTTCCACGTCTTCAGGTATATTTGTGTAGGAGTTTTTCTAGGGTGTGTGGCTATTTTAAAAAATTATGCAAATAGTATATGCTCAGTGTAGAAAACCATTTTATGAGTATTCCTCCAAATTTAAAAAACATAACATCTCTTGATGTTCATCTTACTTCATACCAGATACTATGCTAATTGTCCAACATGCATTAATGAATTTAATTTTTACAATTAGCCTCTGAGCCAGGTGTCAGATGAGGACACTGAGGCCTAGAAGGTTAAGAGTTTTGCTTGGGTTGTGTAGCTAGTGGCAGAGCTGGCACTCAGAGTCTGCTGGTATGTTTGATCCCAGCGGAAGGGATGAGTTTATCTCATTGCACTCCTTCTATCCACCGTCTACTATCATTAGAAGTATCACACAGTAGATAGTGTTCGTATGTAATATGTTGACGCACACTCTCACTAACACCCCTCCCCATCCTCTTCATGGCCCTTTACAGTGCTCTCAGGGTTCAGGACCAGAGGATGGAGGGGAGCTCACCCTTGTCTGTGGTAAGCATCCAGTTATAAGAGAAAAGCTGAACGTACACACCTAGATCGTGAACAAAAAATGCAAACCTCACAACATACCAATGAACACAAATGTTTGTTTCATGGATGTATTCCAAGGGCTTGGCACATAGTAGGTGCTCAATAAATATTTGTTGAATGAATGAAATGAATGCCAACTGTGTATTAAGTGCTGAGTAATGGAGCCATCAAAGCTTGGTGGTTAATTGTGCAAAGCTTTCTGGTAGGATGGGGTGAGGATCAGATGAAGCAGACCAGACGACAGCCATTCCTGGGAGTGGGGGCTGGGGAGGGAGACATTCCTGGCTGTGGCCTGAAGGAGGGATGAGTGAGTAGATGTGTCCTTGACCAAAGTGAAGTCCTTGACCTGAATGATGATGGGAGTGGTAGGGAAAGCCAGCCAAGAAGACCAAGAATCCTGAAGGCCATGGGGAAGGTAGAAACTGAGGGCAGGGTTAGGGAAGGACAAAGAGAAGTGGATGGGAGGTAGATTTCTAGGGAAAAGAAGGGAGAAGATTCTTGGTCTTAGACTATTACTCTCTAGAGCTATTTGAAAGGACAAAGACCACCTGGGGGAGGGGCAAAGAGAATAGGAGGAGGGGAGATTGGGGGAGATGGAAGGAAAGGGACGGAAGTGGAAGACAGAGGAGGAAAAACTAGAAGACCCATGGGAGAATGGTGGGGGGAAACTCCAGGGGGGGAAGAGCAGAGGAGGGGGGCGTTGATGCGGGAAGGAGTGCAGCACGGAGGGCAAAGTACAGATGTATCTGAAGAGGTGCTCAACCTTGGCTTCAGCTTTACAACAATGAACCCTCACAGCCTGGAGGAGGTGCAGGGTTTCAGCCGGGTTAGTGGGATGGACCTCGCCAAAGGCAGAGCTTCTGAGTCAGTCTTCATTCCCACCCCCCCTCGCTCCCCCAGGCTACCCACAAAGGCCTTTAGCCCCTCCTCCCCCTGGTGAATTCTCATGGATAATTGGCCACTGTCCCAGGCTGTCTTGGCTGAGGAGGCAGGGCTCTGACTTGGGCCTCTTAACTCATGAATCTAGTCGTCCTGCCTGTTGGCTGGCCTAGGGTCAACTCCCTCATCAACAGCCTGAGTGTTATGTAAATAGCCGCTCCTTCACCCCTCAGTTCCCTCACTGAAACTGGGCCTGCATCTGCTTTCTGTGAACAGAGAGCATGAGCTGCAAGGTCAGAAAGTGCGCAGCCCTTTGGATGCCTGCAAGCCTGGTGTGCAGATGTTTCGGTACCCTCAAATGTAGAGCCCACAAGCTTCCTTCCACCCTGTAGTTCTGAAGCAGAATCCCAGAGATAGTCCTCCCTGCCTCTGAGGTCTCTGCCTCAACTGGTTCTCCACCATCACAGCATCTCGCAGTCCCTGCCTCCCGTGCAAGGGTGCTCAGGCTTCCCTCCTGCCCACTCTCTGAAATACCGCCATGCACACCTTTTCACCAATACTGCCCCACCTACCTCGTTACTGATGTCTGTTCTCACCCTTTCCAGGGAGCCTTTCTTACCTTTCCTATCAGACTAGTTGCATTCTGCATTACCCCAGAATGGGCACTGTCAGTAGGCACCGCATTCCTGAGCATCCGATGATAGAGCTGAAAAGCATCCCTCTTCAGATTTCTGGCCTTTCTCATGAATGTGGGTCTGTCTTCCCTGTCAGGTTCGGAGTTCCAGAATCCACGTCTCCTTCCTCCTCTTAGTGCCTTCCTCTCTTTTCCCAAAATTAAGACAGGTTTCAGCATATGGCAGGGACATAGCCATCACAGAATCACTGAATTCGCCAACAAGATGTTATCTCATCTACCGCACCATCCATCTGGGGGAATCTGCCTTATAACATTCTTCACAGAAGGATGGACTGAAGGGAGGCGTGAACAAGAGCTTCCTAATGTTAAAACCACCAGACTTTCTGCTTCTTTCCAGGTGTCCCTTGAACCAAGATCCACTGAGGCTAAAAAAAGAGGTTGTAACCCCAGATCTGGAGGTTTTCTTGTTCACCCTTTTTTCAAAAACATGGTGGCCACTCCGGAATAAATAATTTTCTCTCTTATATAAAGCTTCCTTAAATGGGAGACATAATGCAAGTTCCTTTAGGAAATAATGACTACCTGCTCTCCTTCTGGGAAGTTTTCCTCAATTCCAACTTCCATCTGTCCAGCTGTAGTGAAAATCTGACTCTTCTTGCTCTCTTTGGAGTTCCATTGTACCTGGATGGTTGGCATATCCCCCACCTTCAACTTCATGGTACCCTTGGGCTACTGACAAATCAGGAGGTTTTAGGATCAGGCAAACAGCAAGAAAAGTGAGTATGTCATGGATTAATGGTTAAGGATTTCTGGTGGTCTGTTAAGGCCAAAGAAGAAACACAAATTTATGAATTATTAACAGATGACAGACTTTTTGGACTGTCCAAACTTCTCCTTTCATCCAGCAGTGTAGTTGCCCAAGGACTGGTAACATTTTCCCTTTGCCTAAGAGGAGAGATTATCACTGGGCCTTCCCTGGGGGCAGTTGGGCTAGCGTGGGGATTGAAGGAGGGACATTTGATTTTGGGTTCTTTTCCAGGATACAAGAAGTAACCATGGCCAAAGGTCTCAGGTCTACCCTGTTCCTTGGACTGAGCCTATGGTAAAATAATAGTACATAACATTTACTGAGCACCTGCTATGTGCCAGGTGCTGTGTTAAGTGTTATCCATGTATTATTTAATTTAATCCTTTTACTAGTCCTTTAAGATAGACACCATTAGTGGGAGTTTTACATAGGTGGTTTAGGAATGTGGGTAGGTATATTCCATCGAACTTACTGGTCTATCTACAGCAGCAGCATTGGCAGCAATAACAACCAGTAATATGAGTACATAATTAGAGTGCGTCAGGCTCTGTTCTAAGTGCTTTATGTGGATTAAGTCTTTTAATCCTTACAACGACTTTATGAGGTGGATACTATTATCCTCATTTTATAAATCATGACATGAGGTACAGAGAGGTTAAGTAATTATCTGAGATTACATAGCTAGAAAGTGGCAGGGCTGGACTTTGAAACTAGGCAGTTTGGAATCTGGGTCTCTGTTCTTAACTGATATGCTGTGTATTTAAACTTTTTTATTTTCAATCATATTAAGAAATAATTTTGTGTAGGGACAAAGTACACACATACATGCACACCACATACGATTGAAACAAAAAGGAGATGAAATGTTATTTTTACTACATATAATGCACTCTGATATTTTCTATCCTACTCTACTTGATTTTGTTTTAATCTATTTCATTAAAGTTCTGTTTTCTTCTGGGCACCTGGGTGGCTCAGTTGGTGAGGCATCTATTTTCAGCTCAGGTCATGATCCCAGGGTCCTGAGATCAAATCCCACGTGGGGGTCCCTACTTAGTCCAGAGTCTGCTTCTCCCTCTACACCTCCCCCTTGTTTGTGAGCTCTCTCTCTCATGTGCTCTCTCTTTCTCTCAAAGAAGTAAATAAAATCTTTAAAAAAATTGTTTGCTACTATTATTGGGCCACAATGTGAACACTGAAAAAAAAATGTTGTCCTAGAGCTTCCAGCAACTTAATAATTTGAACAAAGCACATCTGCACTGTGCTCTGCAGTTTACTGAGCATGTGGACATCTCTGTAATTTTCACAGGCAGCACTGGAAGGGAAGACTTAACATACTTCTCAAAGGAATGAAATGCCTTGCCCTCAGATCACAAAGAGCTCTTCATGGTGGAGCTTGACTCCCATCCAGCCCTTTTGAGTTCAAGGCCCACACTACACCCACTACAGGTGGCACACACCAATACGGATGTGTGATCTCTTTTGACATCTGCCGAGGTTCTGACAGACTGACAGACTGCTGTAAGGGAAGGGGGTTATAGGGTTGATATAGCATAGGAAGCAGCCCAGATCTGAGGCAGGGGGAGGTAGTGGCAGGGGGCTGGATGCCCTCTTCATGGCTCTATCTAGATTTATTCTATTATATTCTGAGCTAAATGCTATACAGACACATAGCGGTAGTGTCTACTCCAGGCTTTCTGGGCCCCAGAGGAAAGTGGAAGTTTGAGGTGAAATCCAGACATTCTATCTTTTCATGGGGCCTTGTTGGAAATAGTTGGGCATTCTTGAAGCCAGTGAGCCACTGTGTGCTCCCTTAAACCCCATGGAAGAGTCTGAGGAAGAGAATGCCTCTTCTCAGCACAGGCTGTCCAGGACGGTCTAATAAGTTGGCCTCGGGACTGGTCTGTGTGCAAATCAAGGTAGGTGAGAATGCACATGAGAAGGTGAGTGTGTGTGTGTGAGACTTTGTGTGAGAAGGCCAGTATGTGAATGCACTGTGTGTGTGTGTGAGAAGGCCAGTATGTGTGTGTGTGTGTGTGTGTGAGAGAGAGAGAGAGAGAGAGAGAGAGAGAGAGGTTGGAGAGAGGGAGAGAGACAGAATATGCTGATAGGTGTGGGTGAGGGTTTTGGGCAGGTGTGGGGGTGCTGGAGCTTTGACGGTGGAGAACTGGGCTAACGGTGGGAGGGAAACCACCAAGCGCACCCCCGTTTCAAATCATCTGTTAATCTCAGGTTCTCCCAGGGTCCCAAGGCCGGTTCGATCAGCACCACGGACAGCAGCACAGACGTCTTCAAATGGGGCGGTCCAGGAGCCCGAGCCCCGCCTTCCTCGTCCCTCCATTCTAATATGAGTCATTGCTTTCCCATCCTCCAGTCCCTGAGTTCCCCCAAACGTGCATGGGGGAACCTATGGGGAGCGTGTGGGGGAGGTGAGCTGGCCTTTTGAAGATAAACATTGTGCAGTTTAGGGTAAAAGGCCACAAATATTTGGCCACATCTGGCCCCCAATTAAGCACATTAAGGGAGGAGGCAAGGCAGCTAAACAACCCAAGCCAATAAAGACATGTAATTGCTCCTAACCCATGGACGCATTAGGCTCCCCGCATATATAAAAGGCCCAAAGATGTCCGACACTCAAACACTTCAGCCACTGTGCCCTCCATTAGTACGTCTCCCTCCTCAGAGCTTCCCTTGCGCCCAAGAAGGACCATGACTTGTGGATCTTACTGTGCTGGCCCCTCCTTCAGCTGCATCTCAGCCTGCGGGCCCCGGCCCGGCCGCTGCTGCATCACAGCCGCCCCCTACCGCGGCGTCTCCTGCTACCGCGGCCTCACCGGGGGCTTCGGCAGCCACAGCGTCTGCGGGGGCTTCCGCGCCGGCTCCTGCGGCCGCAGCTTCGGCTACCGCTCCGGCGGCGTGTGCGGGCCCAGCCCGCCCTGCATCACCACCGTGTCGGTCAACGAGAGCCTCCTGACGCCCCTCAACCTGGAGATCGACCCCAACGCGCAGTGCGTGAAGCACGAGGAGAAGGAGCAGATCAAGTGCCTCAACAGCAGGTTCGCTGCCTTCATCGACAAGGTGGGTGTCCTTGATCACACCCTTCCTGAGCCTCCGGGTCCTGGGCTCGGCACTCGAGAGAGTCAGCGGCAGGAGACATGTGGTCCAGGGGAGCTCCCAGTCTGATGGAGGAGAGGGACGCACACCCAGGGCCCGCGTGGACCAAAGACACGAGTGTGTAGAGCAGAGGCTCCTCATTTGACAGTGTTGCTGTGACACGCAACCTCCATCCAGACAGGCAGGTCCCTCCAGGAGACAGGGACAGGCTTGGAACTGGCAGGCCAGAGCGAGAGGGCGGTCCCCGCACACAGACACAGGAATGAACAGGAGAAATAGGAAGAGGACCGCAGGGGCATCCTCTGGGTGGGTGGCCTGGACCACACCCTTCCTGTAGCCCACCCACGCTCAGGACCCAGGCTGGGCACTGGGTCAGAGGCCAAAGAGAGACCTCTGGCTGGCTCCAGACCACATGCCCCCTGGACTCACCAGGTCTGGAGAAGTCAGTTTCCCTGAGAGCAGACACTGACCTCTCCCAACCCTGGTTCCCATCCCTGCACTGGAAGCTGCAGACACGCACGACAATCAGGAAAGCCAGAAGTCACCTTGTCCCCCACTTGTCCGCCAAGTCTCGGCTGAGCCGCAGGCTGGGCAGTTCACCCTCAAGCCAGCGGCCCGACCCGCAAACGGGCCTGGGGACACCTGGAGCCGCCTGACCCTCTCCTCCCCCCCTGAACGCAGGTGCGCTTCCTGGAGCAGCAGAACAAGCTGCTGGAGACCAAGTGGCAGTTCTACCAGAACCGCAAGTGCTGCGAGAGCAACCTGGAGCCCCTGTTCGAGGGCTACATCGAGACGCTGCGGCGGGAGGCCGAGTGCGTGGAGGCCGACAGCGGGAGGCTGGCGTCGGAGCTCAACCACGTGCAGGAGGTGCTGGAGGGCTACAGGAAGAAGTGAGTGCCGCCAGAGACATGCTGGGCACATGAAGTGGACTTGACTTGGAGCCCACCGGACAGACTTGAGAAGAATTTTCCAGAAGGGCCAGTGCCCATGGCTGGGGGCGGGGGGGTGCCGGCAGTGTGCAGCCCGTCCTCCTCCTCTGTGCCACTGGAGCCCGGAGGCCTGCCGGAGTGCCAGCCCAGGACTCCCCTAGCACACACGTCTCTCCTACTTCGGCCTTCTCCTCTCAGAGGCTGTCCCCTGGGCCCGGTGGGCAGGGCACAGGGGGCTTGTGCAGCTTTCAGGCTTCTCCCACCTGTAGCACCCGAGTGTCTGGTCCCTCGGGGCTGACGGTTCCTGGGGCTCTGTGTGTCCCGCTGCCTAGGGTGCTGAGTGCTGGTGGTTGATGGGTGGCCTAGGCCCCCAGCCGGAGCCAGGACGGACACCCTGGGGAGGCGGGGCTGGGGCCTCAGTGCCCCAGGGGAGCTGCTGTGCAATCCCAGCCCGGGGCTGTGTGCTGAGTCCTTATTTGTGTCCTGAGGGGACCTCATGGCAGCTTTGGGAACGGGGCTGTTAGGTCGCGAAACACAGGCTCTCCAGACCCCTCAATTCAAAGTGGGGAGAGAATCCCACACATGTTCCAGATCCAACCAGAAAGAAAGGATCCAGCAGAGCTGCGGGGGTCCCAGGTGCTGGGAGGCTCCTAATATTGCCCCCTTCACTGATACAAAGTGGCGGTGGCCTCTTGGGAAACCTGCCCTTCCCTGACCTCCTTCTCTGCCCTCTTCTGCCTCAGGTATGAGGAGGAAGTTTCTCTGAGAGCAACTGCCGAGAATGAATTTGTGGCTCTAAAGAAGGTGAGTAGTGTGGGATCCGGGAGCAAAAGCACTAGGGATCTCGGAATGACAGACTCTTCCCGGGAAGACCCAGAGGGTGTCAACCTCAGTGTGGGTACATGACCTGACCACGCTGGGATGGGAAATCACAGAGAGCAGATCATGAAAGGCTCATTCAGGTCGCTGATGAAGGACAATAACCTTGGAATGTCCACTAGCACCCTGTTCTGCGGCAGGGGGGTGGCTGGGCTGACCTCTGCATGTCCTGCTCGGCTTCAGAGGTCGTGGTCTCCGGTGGGGGCCCCAGGGAGGCGGAGCAGCTGTGGTCTCTCTGTTGAGGGACCATGTCCTGTCTAGCGTTGTGGGAAGTCTGACCAAAAGGAGGGGTGCAGCCCCAGGATGTGGGGGAGACGGAGCAGAACCAGGAGTGGCCAGGAGGACTGCTGGGGGACCCGGGAGGGGTTGCAGTGGCCAAGCAGGGAGTCCATCTGACGGGTTTCTTGGAATAGGGAGGGTAAAAAGAGAGCTGGGATCATAAGAGGAGGGGGAGGCTGGTGGCCCATCTCCAGGCACAAAGGGGTCTGTTCTCAGAAGGACAGGAGGTTGTGAAGCCCTTCCTGGGTAGGCCAGAAGGTATGGAGACGGGATGGGAATAGAGACATTGGGAATCCTTTCCGCTAGCCTCCATGGATGGGGAAGAAGAGAGAGGAGTTTGGGCTGAGGACTATCATGGGTCCTCTTTGCTCAGAGACACCCCATCTTTCCAGGAGGTGGACTGCGCCTACCTCCGCAAGTCAGACCTGGAGGCCAACGCAGAGGCCCTGACCGAGGAGATCGACTTCCTGCGGCGCCTGTATGAGGAGGTGAGGGGCCATGGTCCAGACAGAAACCTGGCAGCCAGCCTGGAAGAGGGGGCTTTGGCCTAGGACTGGAGTTGGCCCGGGATTTGGGCTGGGGCTGCAGTCCATGAGGCTGTCATGCGAGCAGGGGCTGGAGGCCAGGGAAGATTGGGTCCACACTGTGGTGGGTGAGCCTGGAGTGTAAACAAGATCCTTCCATCCTTCCACCCCCCACCGTCTGCAGGAGATCCGCGTTCTCCACGCCCACATCTCAGACACCTCGGTCATCGTCAAGATGGACAACAGCCGGGACCTGAACATGGACTGCATCGTGGCCGAGATCAAGGCTCAGTACGACGACATCGCCAGCCGCAGCCGGGCTGAGGCCGAGTCCTGGTACCGCAGCAAGGTGAGGGGCCCAGGACGCCTGCCTCCTAGACACGGCAGTGGGAGGGAAGCCAGGTGTATAATAACAAGGCCTCTTTTGTCTGGGGATTCTGATCCCTCGGATGGTAACAGAAGGACAGACAGCTCTCAGGTTGTAGTGACTGGGCAGGGCTGCCACGTATGGTCGCACAGGCTGAGCACTGTACAACATGCCAATGGTCTGTGGTGTCTGAGTGGGTGGGAAACTGCATCCTGAGACTCAGGAGCATCTCTGCTCCCCCCCCCCCCCCCAGTGTGAGGAGATGAAGGCCACGGTGATCCGGCACGGGGAGACCCTGCGCCGCACCAAGGAGGAGATCAATGAGCTCAACCGCATGATCCAGAGGCTGACGGCTGAGGTTGAGAATGCCAAGTGCCAGGTAAGTGTCGCCTGGGGCCTCCCTAGGGTCACACAGGTGTCCCCAGTGTGTGTCCCCAGTGGATCTCACCATTCGTGCCATAGCCTATCTGCATGACTAGAGTCCCTACCTGTGGTCCCTCGAGGGGGCCTGGCTCATGACGGGGAGAGGCCTGTTCTTGGGGTGTTCGCAGCTGGCAGAGGGGAGAGACTGGACACATCCAGGAAATGGACAGAGAGACCCAGGACCATAACCCACCTCGTTCTCCTCTGGGCCCCCAGAACACCAAGCTGGAGGCCGCAGTGACCCAGGCTGAGCAACAAGGCGAGACGGCTCTGAGCGATGCCCGCTGCAAGCTGGCGGAGCTGGAGGCCGCCCTGCAGAAGGCCAAGCAGGACATGGCCTGCCTGGTCAAGGAGTACCAGGAGGTGATGAACTCCAAGCTGGGCCTGGACATCGAGATCGCCACCTACAGGCGGCTGCTGGAGGGCGAGGAGCAGAGGTGGGTCCTGTAGCCTGTTTTCTCTCCCAGCCTTGCCTGGGTTCCCAGCGTGCCATGTGCCCCCTGGCATCACTGGACTCGCATTTCCAAATCTCCCCATCCTGCATTTACAGGTAATGAGTAAGTCCTTTTGGTATGTTTCTAGCCCTCTTTGAGTCAGTCTTGGCCACCTCTGTGGTAAAACGGGATTGGAACCTTTTGCAAATCTGTCCCTGAGAGCCAGTCGTCAGGCCATAGGAATTGTTGTTTTTGAGAACCCTAGCCTGGGCTTATAACCACCTTCCTTCTGAAGTGCTTTTCTCTTCCTGACTCTTGTTTCTCATAACCCAGGCTGTAGCTCTCTTCTCGAGCCTGTCCCTGGGTCCAGCCCTGGCAGTTCGTATTTATCCCATAATGATTCCACGGGGGATTTTATCAACTCACTGTTATATATCCAAGTATAGTGTGTCCCCCTAAGTGGTCTTCCATCACAGCAGGTGGGACTGAGGGTAGACAGACAGCAGGGACTTGTCCTTCGAAGCAGCTGTGTCCCGTTTTAGCATTTTTGCTTATTGCTTAGTTTTGGACATGGTGGAGAGAGTCCCATGGCTGGGGGGCAGCTGACCATCTCCTGTGAGGACAACACCCCCAGAATGTTGCCCCTGCGCGGGTCAGAGGCTCACTCCCTGAGCCTCCTTCTTCTTGTGTAAAGCCAGGCCCTTCCTCTCAAGTAGAAGAGTGTGAGGAGGCAGAGGGAGCCACAGGGAGCCTCTGGCCAGTGGGGAGATGGGGACACAGGTTTGATGGTTGGAATCAAAATGGTCCCACGATGAGACTTGCCAGAGCTCAGGTAATTGCTTTGGGGAGTTCAGAGGCCCTGCAGCTCCCTGAGCCTGGGGAGTTTCATTAGTGGAGACTTCTGGAAGGAAGAACTTTTCAAGACTGAGTTTGGAAGGTCAAGAGATGCCTGGAGATAGCCCGGGAAACAGAGCGGCCCATCTCTGCACAGCGTAGGGCCCCTGGGGTGAACTCAGAAGCTTTGGTGGGGATTCCCTGTGAACCCCGGGCGTGGGACGAGCACGTGGTGGGCTGCAGGTTCTCGTGTCTGGAGCTGATGTGGTCCACCCTTTGCCTCGGTGCTATCGGAGGGACTCCCGTTTGTTCCCCTTAAGGAGATGTGTTGTGTGGGAATGAGGTGAGGGCTGCGTGGGGTTAGGCGCTCCGAATTATAGCTCTACCTCTGTCACTGGGTATGTCCTCTCTCTGGGCCCCCGTTTCTCCACCTGTCAAATGAGGGAACTCATGCACAGAGTCTTTGAGCCTCTTCTGAAGGGGTTCTAAAGTCCCATTCGATCCCACAACGGTTATTTGTGGAGCCAGACACTGTTTTAGGCGGTGTCCACTCTGCGGGGGGGAAAAGACACGATGGAAAGGTCTGCCTCCTGAAGCCCAGGTTCTAGGGACACCGATCAGGCCAGACTTAGGAAGCCGAACCTGCGGCCCCCACGATGTGTTTACAGGCTGATCAGAACCAGCAGAAATAGCAGCTGAGAGGTGTGAAGGGCAGGCGCCGTGTGTCAGGCACTAAGCCCCTACATGGGTGTTGACTCCATCCACACGGGGGCTCTAGCCAATACTCCCGTGAGCAGGGAGGCCGGGCCGGGCGGGGAGGTCAGGTCAGGCGGGGAGGCCGGGCCGGGCAGGGAGGTCAGGTCAGGCGGGGAGGCCGGGCCTGGCGGGGAGGTCGGGTCAGGCGGGGAGG
>LNAC01000053.1:3802067-3823110 GCA_002007465.1 Ailurus styani
CCCGCCCTTTCTTCTGCCTTTGTTTCTTCCGCCGGATCGGTGCGTTCCGCCCGCCGCCCTCGCCCCCGCCCGCAGGGCCAGGGGCGCCCCGAAGCCCCGCCGCCCGCACTCCCCGCAGCGCGCCGGGGCGCTGGGACGCGTGGCCTGCAGGCGGGCAGCGCCGAGGGCGGCTTTCCTGAGACCCCGCGAGGGACAGTGAGGGGACGGGAAGAGCGCGTCCTTCCAGGGCTGCCTGCGGAGGCTTCGGCAGGGCCCGCGGCTCAACCGCCGGTCTGTTTCTCTGCCTTTGTTTCACTCTGTTTCCAATAAACGAACTGAAGCTTCTCAAACCTGGTGCCTCAGAGTCTTGAGAATGCGGGCGCCATCCTGGGGTGGGGGCTTCCTGCCAGAGACCCCCGGCCCTTCCACTGAGTTACCACCCCTGAGGGGGCTGTTGCCCCGCTGGCCTGGAGGAACCGCAGCCTTGGGAAAGCAAAAGACCACCCGCGGACGCGGAGGATCTCGTGTGGCCGTGGCTTTCCCGAGCCCAGGTGTCTCAGCTGCAACGGCGCTGACATTTTGGGCTGGAGCCTTCTTCGTCGGGGGCTGTCCTGTGCATCGCAGGGTGCTAACTGCGTCCGGGGACTCGGCCCACCAGATGCCAAGGGCACCCCCCAACCACCAACTGTGACCCCCAAAGATGTCTCTAGAAAAGACCAGATATGCCGTAGACATTCTGGACCAGGGTGATCTGTGCCCCCCGGGGGGCATTCCTGGAGGGGAAGGAACATGAGGAAAGGTGCGAAGATGAGAATGGAAGGAAGGAGTGTGAGACAAGCTGTGTGGGGAGAGGAAGGGCGTTGGGCTTAGAGTCAGCAGTCTGCTGCTTCCAGTTCAGTCCTGACCCTCCCATTTCCCAGATGTGTGACTTAGGGCAAACTCTTTCCATGGTCTGAGCTTCAGTTTCTTCGGCTATGGAGTGAAGGAGATTGGATAATAATCCCAAAGTCTCTCCCGGCTTCCCAAGTGAGATTATGTATTTAAAAGGGTGCTGCTGATACGAACCTATGCTTGAATGCTGGCTGAGCCATTTACTTCCCCCGTAACAGGGCAAGTCACTAATCCTCACTCAGCTTTAGCTTTTTCATCTGTAAATGGAATAACAACGCCCATCAGGTTGTAGTCAGATATTTATTGCTTGTGACAAACCACTCCAAAATTTAGAGGCTTAAAGCAATACAGGTATCCTCTGCTTTTTGAAAGTGTGCATTACACCACTTTGCTTTTACAACAGACATAGATAGACTGTAGTACCTGTTTTCACTGATGGAAAGAAATCCAAAGGGGATTTTCCCTTCTTACTAAAAGAGGTGAAAAGCAAATAGAGCATTCGGCATCGGTTTGGCAGCCAGCTCTTACAGAGGCAGCCCGCGGCCCAGCGGTGAGAGTGGCGCCCCCAAGCCCCTTCCCTGATAGCTACACGCAGCTTCTCAACATCAAGCTGCCAGAGGCTTTGAACCGTGTCTGTGAGCATCTGTGCTTTATCTCCATTTATTTTGTGCCCTCTTAGCAAGATGTGTCCTAAGGTAGCAGAAAAGCCTAAGAGGGGTTATTTTTTGAGTCTGGGATGCTCACAAAATTTTTCCACATTAATAATTCCACAAATTAATGGTAAACCCTTCTTCACTTAATGTCATAACAGCTTATGAAAGATTCCATAGGGGGCGCCTGGGTGGCTCAGTGGGTTGAAGCCTCTGCTTTCGGCTCAGGTCATGATCTCGGCGTCCTGGGATAGAGGCCCGCATCGGGCTCTCTGCTCAGCGGGGAGCCTGCTTCCTCCTCTCCCTGTCTCTCTGCCTGCCTCTCTGCCTACTTGTAATCTCTCTCTCTGTGTCAAATAAATAAATAAAATCTTTAAAAAAAAAAAAAAAAAGAAAGATTCCATAGGAATGCTCTGTGTTTGGATAGCAGGGAAACCTGTCTTCCCATTGCGCATGATTCTGTGGGCTTACGGGGCAGTTCCTCTACTTTCTGTGATGTTGTGTGGGGCGCTAGGGTGTCTGTGAAAAGAGTCTCGTTTCGCATGGGAGTCCAGCGAGAGCTGCAGATCAGGGCAAACTGTCAGGGTCTCATCAGGAGACAATAATGTGAACAGATAAAGTTTAACATAAAGAATTATGAATTATAACAGGGGATTAGAGCAATGAGAGATTGACTACTAAAAAGCAAGAGATCTAAAGCATACAGGAGCTGCAGATAGAAGAGGCAGCTCTACTTTCAGGCCCGAGAGAGCACATCCATGGAAGGAGACACCCCGTGGCCAAGGTCCAGATCTTATTGAAGACTCATAGTACGTAGCGGTGCTATACTGGCAGAACTTGCTGGAAATCCACTCTTTTGAACTTGCTGGAATTCTTCCCTCGATGCTGCTAGGGAGAGATGCTCAGGAAGACATGTCAACCACCTCGAGGCCCCCCAAGGATACTGGAGGCTGCTGGCCACAGGATGCTGGTGATCACTATGCAAGAACTGAGTTCTGGAGAACCGTGGTACTACAGGAATCTGCCAAGAGGAGGACACTGGGTCCAGGAAGAAAAGCCCCTTCATCCTGCAATATTTCTCCAGCGCCCTCTATGGACAAAACTCAGTATTGCATCAGCAGACAGAAAAATATTTAAAGGGCCCCTCTAAATTTTCACAGAGCAGGCGATAAGGGGTACAAACCTGGAGGTGAGAGACAATACATTGACAGGTGGCCTACAGGGACTTGGTTCTCTTCCATATGAGCTTCTCTCATGTGGCTGCTTGGACTTCCTCACAGCCTGATGGCAGGTTTTTCAGGGCATTCCAAGAAGAATGAAGGAAGGAGGCAGAATCTGCCAGTCCCCTTTAGGCTGCTTCCACCAAATTCCACTGACCAAACCTGTCACGGGCCAGCTCTGATTCAGGAGAAGGAGAATCAGGCTCCATCTCTTGACGGCTTCATGTACAGAGAGGAAAGAATTGTTGGTCCCTTGGTGTCCTTGCTGGCCACAACAATTTATGTCTCCCCTGCCAAGGAAAGTGTGCTCGCCCCTCCCAAAATCCCTCAAAGTTTCATCGCTTCATGATATCAGCTTGAAGTTCAGGATCTCACTATTTGGATCAGATCCAAGTATGCACAAGGCTTGGGACCCGGTTCCTTTGTTGCGTTTCCCCCTTTATGGTTTACCTCACTCTGAAGACCTGTGTTTTTATGTCCACCACACACCTGTCATGCAATGGGACAGGATTCCCATGGGGGGCGGGAATTGGGGGCATTCAGAAGTCACTGAGTCAGGCAGGCACAGCTAACTTCTGCCATGGTCAAGGCAGGGAGTGTGTTTCATTAGGGCCCACTTTTACTCCCTAGAAGTGCTTCTTCCCTGTTCTTGGCTCTATCCTTTGGAATCTTGGTTCCACTTTCTGGATTGTTCTTTCTTTTTCGTGATAAATAACCCATGTTTTCTTAGCCTGCTTCCTGTTTGTAGGAAGTTAGGGGCCCAGAGGCCATTTTCATTTTGAACCATCTCTATTCCTTGTAGTAAGAACTGGTATAATTCTTTTTAAAATGTTGTTTCCGGTGTATCAAATGATAATGGACCTTCTTAGACAAAAACTACGCCCATAAATATCTTTGAGATAGGCTCCGCCCGCCTCTGTGCTGTGTGTGGGTCATTATGCTTTGGGACAACACTGAAGATGCTTGGAAGCCCGGCTTAAAGGCAACTATGAAGTTGCCTTTAAGATTCTTAGAACACTTTTGGTCAGCTGAGTGAATCTAAGAGACTCTGAATTAAATCCGAGATCTCAGCAAAGGGTCTAACAGCCACGGTCTTCATCTGACTTTTACTTGAGCACACAGTTTACTAGCAGTGCTTTGTGTTTGATCTTTGCTTTGAGGCCATTTCTTAATTGGAAAACCTTTTGCTGACTGGAAAGACTATCTCTGTCTCTTTTGGATTGTGCTAAAAAGCTGAACATTTCCTTCCCTAGTCCATTTCTCTCCTTTTGTATTTTATCGTTGGCGGCTAGGAGAAGCCAGTGAGATTTTCATCCTTCTACCTGGAAACCTTAGCCAGGTCCACAAATCCATTAGATGTCCTTTTTGTCTTCCTTGTCGCCACAGGCAACAGTCCTGCCAAACTCGTCACCACTACATACTACGGGTCACCTCTTACAGCATCTACTAATAACTTCCTCTTTGTCCTTCCCGCCTTCACTAATGGCCTCCTGGAGGACGCTCAGACTCTGCTTGATGCCTGGTCCCCAGACCGGTTGTAAGCAAATCCAAGTTCATTTGCCCGACGTGCAAAGCCGATCATTGAGACATCGACTATGCAGCAAGGAAACGGTTTATTCGAGAGACAGCCAAATGAGGAGACAGGACGACAAGCCTCCAATCCCCTTGTCAAACGGGGAGAGAACAAGTATGTTCACAATCACAGGAGCTGAGATTATATACATCTTAATGGAAAGGGCGGGGAAATTTAGAGCAGTCATGACAACGGGTGGTGCATGCCCACTGAGCAAACATAGATGTAACAAACATACCACGTTCACTTTGGGGCGGACGCTTAACATCCAAAGAAGGCAAAATTCCAACCCTGCCATTAAACATTAAGCGGTTATCTTGGAACAAGGAGGAGGGTCTCTGGGCTTGCTCCGTGAGCCAGTTCATACTGGATGGGCTTCTTGTCTCCCGCAAGGAAGGCAGGGCCCTGCTTTGTTCCCAGGCTGGAACCTTATCGGTTGACCACGTTTCTGCAGAGACAGCTAGTGGATCTGTCGGTAAGGTCTGCAAAGACACAGTAGCAGATCAGGGAGAAACAGTTCTCGGAAAAACAAGCTTTACATTTCCACTGCGTTCCAAACTCGTGAACTCTGGGGAGCACGGTTTCACCATGTGGCAGGTTTTAGGTTTGCTTACAGTAGCGGCTACTTCCAGGTACTGATCTCTTCACTCATTGGTTGCCATACAAGCATTAGCCCCAAACTTAGGGGCTTCAGACAACACTGTTTTTCTCAATCGTGTAGTTTGGCTGGATGATTCTTCTGCTTCGTATTATTGGCTGCGGCTCCCCTACGTCCAGAATGGCTTCGCTGTCCTGGCGGACGTTTGGTGTTGGCTGCTGGTTAGAGCTCAGCTAGGGCTGACGGCCAGGAGCCTCCGTTCTCCTCCGAGTACTCCCAATCCTCCTAAGGCCGGGTGCAGAAAACCCACAATGTCACTTCTACCACATTCTATTGGTCAAAGCAGCCCAGACCCAGGGGAGGGGAAATAGGCTTCATTCTGGAGGTGAAGAGTGGCACTCACAGACAGGGATAGCTACCATAGGAGCATCAAATGAGACCCTACAGATAAAAGTTTATAGTGTGGCACATAATTGATTCTCAAAAACTGCTACTATTATTGTTACTACTGTGACTGTGGTACCATAACCGCACAGCATTCCAAGTGTCTGAGTGGCGGGAGGGGGGCAGGGTGGATAGAAGACTGGGCTTTGAAAGTCTGGACTTTTGGGTTCTTGTCCTGGCTTGGTCACCAAAAGTGTGTGGTCACGGGGAGCTCTGGGAACCTCAATTTCTCCATGTTTTGGGGGCGATAACTGAATCAGCCGCCGGGCAGGGCTGGGCAGGGCTGGGTGAGGGACTGTTACTCTGGGTGTGGTCATGACCCACACCAGCCTCGCCTCAGACTTGCTGGCCCATGGGGATCGGACATCCAGATCGCTCATGTTCCTTGTAGTCAATGGGAACCTTCCAGAGAGGAGGCACGTGGCTCTCCGTGGAGCCTGAAATTGGCCCAGACCGTCTACCTCTGCAAGATGCTGGGAAAAGTGTCTGGAAGGACGTAGGAATGAGGAATGCCCGACCACGGGTGGAGAAAGCTTTTCTGGGCGGTGGAGTTGGGGTTGGGGGAAGGAGAGTATAGGCAGGAAGGGCTCATCTTAAGCTTTTCGAGGGCACCGAAAGCAGTCCCCCTCCTCCCTACCAGAGTTCCTGGAAGTTTCCATGCTCCTTCTCCAACCCACCTCTTCCCGTGCTCTTCCCCTTGCCCAGAGCACATCTCTTCCTCCTTGTTAGCTCCTTACTCATGCTTACTTTTTTGCTATAAAATATAAACATCTGTGATTATTTCCACCACTTACATGAACCCAGGCTTCTATACCAGTACGTGGTACACGTCAGATGCTCAATAATTATTTGTTGATTGAATAAATCAACTCCTGATCTTCCTTTAGGCCTCAGCTTCAGTATTACTTCCATCTGGAGGTAACCAGCTTGCCCTGCAACCATGCTTCTCCTTTCCTCCTAGTACCGAGGCCCGGACCTCCTCGTGGCTGCACCTCTCGTTGATGGGGAGGCGGCAGTGGGGGCCGAGCAGGTGGGGCCCAGGGACTCAGGAAAGGGGGCTCAAATAGATGGAGAACATGCAGCATCAGTCCTGCCTGGTGCATCAAGCTGGCAGAGTGGAAGGAAAGTGTATCACGGACAGAGGCCTGCAGTCTCCCCGGGATCCCCTGGTGGCCCCCGGATGACCTCCCAAGGCTGGCAGGGAGTGTGATACCTCCAGAGCAGAGCTCAGAATCACTGCCCAAGGTGGTTGGGATGGAAAGGGGCGGAGCCCCCGGGCCAGCCCTCACTGGACATGCGTTCAGGGGGCATCGAGCCGGAGATGGGGAGGACGGTGGTGGGGGTGGGGAGGGGGAGAGGGAGAGACCAGTCAGAGTCAGATACGTGGGCCTGGTACGCTGCATTCAAGAGTCTGGGCTTCATCCTGAGGGCAGTGGGGACCTGCTGAAAAGTCAGATTTGTGTCTCTTGAAGACCTCTGGCTGCCATGTTGTGTGGGTTGGAAGGGAGAAGATCAGCAATCCAGGCAAGATAGTGGTGGCCGGGATGTGGGTGGTGGGCGCGGGGAGAGAGGGGAGAGTTGGATTAGGGGCATACTAAGGGGGTAGGAAAGGAAAGCGGTAGTGTTGAGGGTGGGGGTGCAGGCATGGGGAGGTGATGGGTCTGGGCTACTGCGTTGATGATCTCGCCGGGGGACAAAGAGGAGGCTCTGGCGGAGAGAGTGTGGGACGGTGAGTTCAACTGGAAGGTCTGTTGGATTAGAGGAGTCCCTGGGATGGCCAAGTGCAGATGCCATGTAGGAAGTGGGGCAAGTGGGTCTGAAGCTGGGGAGTGAGGTCAGCCATCAGGAGAGCCATCGGGACTTGAACGTGTGGCTGGAGGGTTTTAACCAGGAAGCCCATTAACCATGGTGGAAACTGAAGGCCAGAAACGGATGTCATTGCCTGGGCAGTGTGTGCAGAGAGGTGAGAGAAGGGCCCCGAGGCACTTGGACATTCAAGGGCAAGGTTGTCTGGGTGAGAGAAATGAGCTGGGAGCAGCTGAGAACCTGGGACAAGGCCAAACAAGGCAGAACAAGGCAGCGGGAGGCCCGAGACTCAGGGCTCAGGAATGGGGAGGGAGAGAGGGTGACAGGGAGCTGAGGGGGCTTGGGTGAGGGCAAGGAGCCGAGCGCGCCCTAGAGATTCTAGAAGGGAGTGAGGGAAGGTAGCGGGTCCTCCTACGACAGCCTGGGGAGATGGGTGGGAAGGAGCAGGGCGTGGAGGGTGGGTGGTCAGCATGGGGGCTGAGTAGGGCTGGGGCAGAGGGAGAGAAGAAGAGGATCAGTGAGAAGGGAGTTGACTGGGCCGGAGAGCTCAGGCCCTACAGGGGGCAGGGGGGCCCTTTCAACCTCGGGCTGGAAGCTCTGTGGTGTCTGAGTGTGGTGGGGTTGCTGAGAAAGCCAGTAGACGGTATCCTGTTACGAGGTACAGGGCTTTTGAGGCGGCTGTCCCAGGTGCGCCTATGGGGGGCGGCAAGGATGGGCAGGAGGTGGGTCTCAGGGGTCTCATCTCCCCTTGTTTGATGGGCAGCAGTGGGCAGGGTTGGCCTGGGGTCCGGACGGACACAGGGTGCCCACCTGAGGTGGCTGTGGGCGCCTTTGGCAGTTGCTACTGTGGTAGTTGTGTGCGGTGTTGGGGAGGGGACAGAGGGAAGGTGTGCCGAGAAAATGGGGTGTAGGTGTGGCGGAAGGAGGCTAAAACCACACACACACGCACACGCACGCACATGCACGCACTGCCTTCCAGAAGACCCCACAACCTCCTTAGGTTCCCTTCAGAACCAGTCCGAGGAATAAGTCCCGGACGACCCCAGACTGACAGGTGTGACTCACGGGCCAGGTGCCGGGAGCATGGTCAGCACTGCCGGGCCCTGCAGGTGTCCGGCCTGAGACCCGCCAGAACCGCCCCAGCCCTTGGGCCATCTCGCCGGGCTGTGGTGCTCAGCGGCCGGTGGACATGGGCTCACTCCAAGAAAACAAGGCATCACAGCACAGCAAGTGGGTCCCCCAGTTTATTGGGAAAACAGGAGACAAAAGACCAGAGAGGCAGGGGAGGCACCCTGCAGGGCTCCCGCCGGGGAAGGAGAGCCCTTCTCCCTGCGAGGGGCCAGAGGCCAAAACAGCGGAAGGGGAGGGTCCAGACCCAGGCAGCAGCCGCTTCCAGGAGGACGAGAAGAGCAGGGGAGGGGCTGAGGGGAATGAGCCGCATGTGGTGTATTCTCAGAACACGAGGGGAAGAGCTTCCAAGGCACCACTGTTCTCAGCTGGAGGTGGGGACGGTGGCGCGTCGGGCAGGCAGAAGGGGCTTCTCTGGCTCTCTCGGGGTTGCCTAACACCTCCCCAGGCCGCAGGAGCCCCCTCCACAGGTGGTGTTGAGTGGTCCGCAGGGCGCGCACAGGCCCGTGCTCACCGCCAGGTTCCCGCTGCAGGGGGCGCTGCACACGCTGCCGGTCACCGGCCGGGAGCCGGACACGCAGAGGTCCCCGCACACCACCCCGCCTCGGGAGCTGCTGACACCTGTAGAAGCAAGGGCAGAGTCAGGTGGTCCGGCTGCTGGCCTCCCCATCTGGGCACCCTCCTTTGGCCTCCCTGCTCTGCGTAAGCCTCGCGGGAAGGACACAAAGGGCCTTCAGCTGCAGTTCTGAAGGCATGGAGGGAACCTTAGCCTGAGAGCCAGGAACCCTGGGTTCTGAGGCTAGTTCTGCTTTGTGACCTTGGGCAAGCCCCGTCCTCTTTCGTGGCCTCAACTTGACAGCCTAGGTTCCCTCCTGCAGAGATCTGTTATTCTTTCTCCTCTCCAACCCCCTTTATGCTGTCCAGTTCTTCCTATGAGCTAACCTCAGCCTCTCCTGCTGCATGACCAACCTACTCCCATTTACTGGAGGAATTACTGGAAACGCTCCCTGCCCCCCCCCCCACCGCCCAGTGTTTCTGTACATTCATAGCCAGAAAATCCCCCCCCCACCGCCCAGTGTTTCTGTACATTCATAGCCAGAAAATCCTTGTTGCCCAACATAAAATTTTCCTTTTCAGCGCTCAAGATACTTACAGACATTCACAGCTCCAACACCTTCACACAGCCTGAGTGGGGAAAAAGGTAAGAAAGGGGAAGAGAAAAGAAGTCAGAACGAGATTCTCAGATTTCCTCTATACTAGAATGGATCATCTCAGGTGTATTTCTGGCCTGTCTTTATGCCTTTGTATAACTTTAAAAAGTACCTTTCTAGCAATTGCAGCAATGCCAGGCCACACTATTTGGCAAGCAGAGTATGGGCTGGATTTCAGCTCTTATTTGCTCCACAGCCAGCTGCCTTTGTGCAGTGCACAGCCTGAACAACCATACGTGGCATACTTGGATAGGCTCAGCTTTAGGAAAGGGAAGGTTCTCTTGAGCAGTCACAGGAGGCTAGGGTCATAGTTTGGTCAGCAACTCTATCCTTGGGCAAGGTGACCTCCAGAAACCAGGCAGGGAGTGTATCTTGCAAGACTTGGGGATGGAATAACTTGAGGATGTTCTAAACTGAAAGAGTGGGTGTCCAGGTTCTATTCTAGCAAGGACCTGGGTTCTCTGTGACTCTAGAACTTAGAGTGACACTGGCCTTCATTTTTTTTCTCTGTATACTATGTCCAAGTTCCAGTCTTTTGAGATCTGGGATTCAAAGACCCTAGAGTCTAACTTGGGGTCAGTTCTCAAGAGTAACTAGAATATGGAGGAATCAAAGGTGGGCTGATCTATGCAAGTGTAATTGCTGGAGCATCTGGGCTGGGCCCCACCTCTGTTCTTCGCCCTCCAGCAGCCGCCTGTAGGTGGCGATCTCGATGTCCAGGCCCAGCTTGGAGTTCATCACCTCCTGGTACTCCTTGACCAGGCAGGCCATGTCCTGCTTGGCCTTCTGCAGGGCGGCCTCCAGCTCCGCCAGCTTGCAGCGGGCATCGCTCAGAGCCGTCTCGCCTTGTTGCTCAGCCTGGGTCACTGCGGCCTCCAGCTTGGTGTTCTGGGGGCCCAGAGGAGAACGAGGTGGGTTATGGCCCTGGGTCTCTCTGTCCATTTCCTGGATGTGTCCAGTCTCTCCCCTCTGCCAGCTGCGAACACCCCAAGAACAGGCCTCTCCCCGTCATGAGCCAGGCCCCCTCGAGGGACCACAGGTAGGGAGGCACTCTAGTCATGCAGATAGGCTATGGCACGAATGGTGAGATCCACTGGGGACACACACTGGGGACACCTGTGTGACCCTAGGGAGGCCCCAGGCGACACTTACCTGGCACTTGGCATTCTCAACCTCAGCCGTCAGCCTCTGGATCATGCGGTTGAGCTCATTGATCTCCTCCTTGGTGCGGCGCAGGGTCTCCCCGTGCCGGATCACCGTGGCCTTCATCTCCTCACACTGGGGGGGAAGCAGAGATGCTCCTGAGTCTCAGGATGCAGTTTCCCACCCACTCAGACACCACAGACCATTGGCATGTTGTACAGTGCTCAGCCTGTGCGACCATACGTGGCAGCCCTGCCCAGTCACTACAACCTGAGAGCTGTCTGTCCTTCTGTTACCATCCGAGGGATCAGAATCCCCAGACAAAAGAGGCCTTGTTATTATACACCTGGCTTCCCTCCCACTGCCGTGTCTAGGAGGCAGGCGTCCTGGGCCCCTCACCTTGCTGCGGTACCAGGACTCGGCCTCAGCCCGGCTGCGGCTGGCGATGTCGTCGTACTGAGCCTTGATCTCGGCCACGATGCAGTCCATGTTCAGGTCCCGGCTGTTGTCCATCTTGACGATGACCGAGGTGTCTGAGATGTGGGCGTGGAGAACGCGGATCTCCTGTGAGCGTAGGGGAAGAAGAAACAGCATATTATCTGGGTTTTTCTTCACATTCCGGTGCTGTTGTCTGTAATCTCTTTAGCCCATTTGGAGCCAAAGTCTCGTGTGGAGCATGTAATTCTCTGATGAAATTGTGTGACTTTATGTACAGATACGAAATTCCTTTTAGAAGAAGACACAAAAACTTTTCGAATGCTTGCTTCCGGGGTATTTAGGCCCAGGTGAACCTAGGCTGCACCCCCCCGACCAGCTTGCTGTGGGTGCTTCCCAGGGGCCCAGACCCTGCATCGGGCTCGGTTCACATTCTCCTGGCCCTTCCCCAGGAAGGAAGTCTGTTGGCTGCCAGAGAAAGCGGTTTGAAGCTGTGTGATGCTTTGCGTGGGCTTCACTTTGCTTTCCCAAGCTGTCCCGGGGATTGTGCTCTCTCGCTCCTCTCGGCTCTCTGTTCCTCCGCCCCCCTTCTTCCCTCTCCGTGCTCTCCTGCACCCCTCCAGCCTCGAGTCTGGGTCCCCACGTCAGCAGGGGGCCCGGGCAGGGGGTTGGGGATGCGCACCATGGCTGAGCCACTCACCTCCTCATACAGGCGCCGCAGGAAGTCGATCTCCTCGGTCAGGGCCTCCGCGTTGGCCTCCAGGTCTGACTTGCGGAGGTAGGCGCAGTCCACCTCCTGTGTGGGGTTCAAGGGGCTGTGAGGCCGACCGCCCTCAGGGCACTGTGAGAGCTTGGCTGCAGTGTGGTGGGGCAGTGAGGACGGGGTGGCCAGGGACTCAGGGCGGGGCTGGGCCTCAGGCACTCACCTTCTTTAGAGCCACAAACTCATTCTCTGCTGTGGCCCGAAGTGCGACTTCTTCTTCATACCTGAAGTGGGCGGGAAGGACCCCAAGTTCTCAACTTGGCCACGAAGCATGCATGCAAATGAGCTTGAGCCCTAGGCCCTCTCCCTGCTTGTCCCCTCGCGTCCAAAAGAAACGGGGCAGGTCCGAATCAGGCTGCCTGTCCCGGCCTACTGAGATAGCCCGGAGAGCTGACCCATTCTCACGTCACCTCTGAGCTTCTCAGTGCCGATGGGAAGGCAGGATCTGGAAGTTCAGGGTGCGCGCGCCTGCGTGTGTGCGTGTGTGTGCATGTGTGTGCGCGTGCGTGTGTGCATATGTGTGTGCGTGTGTGCATTGTGTGTGTGTGTGTGTGTGCGCGCGTGCAGAGGAGTGGGAGGTGCCTGTTTTTCACACCCGAGTCTGCATTTTCCTTTCTTCTGACCCCTGCCCCTTGCCCCTGGCTTTGCTGTGGGTGGTGGGGTCCCCTCTCTGTCATTCCCCTCCTGGACTCAGCCAACAGGAGTCAAGCCTGCCACTTCCTCCTGCCCTGGGGGCAGGCCAGCTGTGAGCCAGAGGCAGGGAGTGTGGTGGCCTGGGAAGTTCGTGGCCGAGAGTGTTATTGAAGGAAGCCGGCTACCCGTGGAAACCAGCTTCCTATAGAGCACCCGTGGGGCACCCTCCACAACATGGGTCACGCTTTATAACTGAAGGCCTATGTCTGCGGCTGGGCCATGCCTTCTTCCCAGCAGACTGGGGGCCCCACAAGGACAGGCGTGACATCGACTGCTTGGCCCTGGATCTCTAGCACCCTTCTCGGGCTCTGGCTGGCGCCGGGTAGGGCACTTAGAAACTGTTAGTTGAGTAAAGAAGTAAACTTGAGAAGAATGTCCAGGACTTTGAAGGCTAGAGTCAAAGAGACCATTTTTCTGGGGCTCTAGAGAAGGGTGCGGTGGGCGGAGAGAACGTCATTCCCCTGACCCGCTGATGGGAAGGCAGGGTGGACTTTACCCCCCACGGGGCCAGGACCCGCCCGCAGGAGCTCGGGCCTGGAGGGAGGCAAGAGAGAGCAGGTTCTTCCCCATCCCCAGGCCGAGTCCCCGAGTCCCCGCCACAGACCCAGACGCGCCCCGGTGCTGGGAGCGTCCTTCCAGCCCTTCCCTGAGCCAGCAGCTTCGGCACTCACTTCTTCCTGTAGCCCTCCAGCACCTCCTGCACGTGGTTGAGCTCCGACGCCAGCCTCCCGCTGTCGGCCTCCACGCACTCGGCCTCCCGCCGCAGCGTCTCGATGTAGCCCTCAAACAGGGGCTCCAGGTTGCTCTCGCAGCACTTGCGGTTCTGGTAGAACTGCCACTTGGTCTCCAGCAGCTTGTTCTGCTGCTCCAGGAAGCGCACCTGCCGCCCAGAGGCAGAGTCTGAGACTCTCTCCTTACAGGATCAGGGGCAAGAGGTGGGAGCAGGGGGCTGCGGGGACGGTGGTTCCGGCACCAGGACCTGCAGGTCCCCAACTCTCAGACCCAGAGTCCTCCCTGGCAGGTGTCATGTCAGAACCACACCAGGGCTCAATCGGGTCACCTGGGAGTCCTTCTTGAGAGCTCACGACAGTTTTTCTAGGCAATTACTTGGTGCCACAGAAAGGGCCAAACTATGCTGAGTCCAGGTTCTGCTGCTGCTTGTTAGTAACATGTCCTCGGGTGTGTCATCCCCCCGTGAAGCGGGAGGTTAATGCTCGCCTCACTCAGAGGGCTCAGCGAGCCCTGGCACGAAAGGGCGCCCACGTGCTGGACAGCTACCGTAGCAAGTCAGGTGTGACTGTCAGCGTGCAGGTGAGCGGGCCTTCTCAGAAAGGCGGACTGCAAAAGGTGGAAGATGAAGTCTGTGCCAATTATTAAAGCCTTACAACAACAATGCAATTAGAATAATAGTCACCTGGGATATTAGTGCAGACACGCTCTGTGCTCCAGCCCTTTCCTTTTATAGGTGTGGAACTGGAGGCCCAGGGATGTTACCTGACGGCCCGAGAGCTCGCAGGGCTAGAGCAAAGACTCGAACTCTGGCCTTCTGCCCCACGGAGGCTCTCCTCTCATTGTAGTGATGATAGACTATTGGGCCCCAGGAAAACTGCACGCCCATCTCCCTGCCACAAGGCTGACCTGGCTGACCTGTGTCTTCATTCAGATCCCTTTGTCTAGAAACTTCGCCACAACCCAGATAAGTCCTTTTGTATGCTAGCCTTGGTGTTTCATCATGTCAGGAGTTCCAGACCTTTTTTGGTCCTTCCTGATGGGTATCTCTCTCTAGTGTGACTTCTTTCAAGGTTGGCTCTAGAGAGAGAGGGAGCGCCCTTGCCAGCCCCAGAACTGCTTCCTAGTTGGAGTCTTCTCCCTCATCCCCCGTGGCCCTGCCACTGAATTCAGTGGGGAAGATGGCTGCAGACTTGAACGGGACACTGGCAAGTGTAGAGGGCTTACAGCGTGTCCAGACCATATGCTGCCTGCCTCCTCGCAAGGCCCAAAGAGTGGGGACTGTAGCTATTGTTCAGCCCTGGATCCCGAGCCCCAGACTTGGACCAAGCATGCTGGCCCCTGCTCAGCAGCCAAGGAACCATCTGGCAGAGAAACAGCTCTGTGTGATCTCACGGGCCTGCCCTTGACATAGGGAGCACCACCCTCCCATGTCAACAGGTACTTCAAAGTCATTGAATACCCACACAGGAGCCCTGTGCTCATGAAGAGATGTTAGCTCTCAGCACTGAGGTTTCTGCCTCTACTTCCTGCTTCTGCGTTTTCAGTTTGTCTTCCCCATCAGATGGGCAGCTCCTGTTTCTGTCTTGTTTCTGTCTGTGTCCTAGAGGTATGACCACTTCTCCTTTTGGACTGGACTGGGGGCTTCTATGGGCAAATAAATGCCGACCTCTGACTCCCTCCTCAGTGTCTATCCTGAGTCCTGAACATGGAAGGAATTCAGGAAGGGTGTGATCAAGGACACCCACCTTGTCGATGAAGGCAGCGAACCTGCTGTTGAGGCACTTGATCTGCTCCTTCTCCTCATGCTTCACACATTGCGCATTGGGGTCGATCTCCAGGTTGAGGGGCGTCAGGAGGCTCTCGTTGACGGACACGGTGGTGATGCAGGGCGGGCTGGGCCCGCACACGCCGCCGGAGCGGTAGCCGAAGCTGCGGCCGCAGGAGCCAGCGCGGAAGCCCCCGCAGACGCTGTGGCTGCCGAAGCCCCCGGTGAGGCCACGGTAGCAGGAGACACCGCGGTAGGGGGCGGCCGTGATGCAGCAGCGGCCGGGCCGGGGCCCGCAGGCCGAGATGCAGCTGAAGCTCCTGGGGCCGAATCCACAGCCCACGGTGCTGAAGCCACAGGTCATGTTGGAGATAGGAAGGTGTCTGGACGGTGGAGAAGCTGGCGGAGGACGGAGTCAGAGGCTTGTGCTCCCTGGGCTGTGGCAGGCCCTTTTATGCACCAGGGGCAGCTGGCATTAAAAGGGGCAGCAGAGTGACAATAGCTGCATTTTATTGGCTTGGCATCATCCCGGCCTCTTAAGAGCCAACCCGGCTTGCCTCTTCAGGGTAGCTGTGTCAACAATCTGCAGCCACAGGCCTGTTTCATCTTCAAAGCTATTAACAAGCTTCCTCATTGCCTCTCCCCCTCCCATTGCTGCTGGAAGCGGAGAAAGGGAAGGGGTCCTGGAAGCATCAGCTGGGGTCCATGCTCTGGCCACTGGGAATGGGTGCAGCAACCTGGGGTGGAGCCTGCTCTCGGAATCCCTTTCTGGAAGGGGCATCCCCAGGCGATGGGCCCCGGACCCAAGACCTGGCCTCAGGGTGGATGGCTTGCTCATCCCACCAGCGAGCTGTGTCCCAGCAGCCTGTTGTTCTAGGAGGCTTCTCTGCCTTCTTCTGTCTCTCTAAAGCATGTCCCTTTCTCATTGTCAATGTCAGCCTCTCCTGGCCCGTTCCTACCCAGAGCCTAGTCAGGGATGGTAGTGGGGATAGGGATTTGGGAGGGAGCATAGTCTCTGCATTTTGGGTACTCCTTGGAAGACAAGCTGTGGGACACTAGGTGGGTCATGGGAGAAACTGAGTCAAAGAGTTCATGAGAGAACCGAGGCTATTCTCCAGAGTTCTGGGCCTTGTTGTGGGGAATCTGGGGAGGGGGTAGGATCGGAAGTGTAGAATAACCCAGAGCTACAGAGATGAATCAGGGAAGACTACTTGGAGGTGGGTTGAAGCCAGACTGGGGTGGGCTGGGGGTAGGGTTGGGAGGAGATGAGAGAGGAGTCTGGCTCTGATTTGGAGGCTAGACTATGTAATCATGCCTTTTCTCATTCATTCAGAAAATTCTTACCATGCCCCAACTGTGCATTGCTGGGTTCTGGGAATCCAGCGGAGACCTGAGATGTTGGGAGGTAGAAGAGACTGGCCTGCACGCAGGTGGGCCGACATTTGGCCAGTGGGCAAGGGGGAGAAGCCACAGGTGTAGAAAATGTCCCCAGATGCCTAGGCTGAGTCGGGATCCGATATGGGGATGTGTGGTCCTCTAGTTTCCCAGCAGGGAAGCTGAGGGATGACTGTTGATGTGTACGCATCCACCAGGGAGAATGTGAGGTGCTGGAGATGAGGGGAAGGGAGGTCACCGGTGTTCGAAATGACATTGCTTCCTCCCCTCTGAGAAGCCACGCTGTGAGAGGAGGTGGGGAGCTCACGTGGTTGTCCCAACACCAAAGCTCCCATGAATCCCCCCCTCATCCCTTTGCGCTAGGACCAGGGATGGCTGTGGGAGGTAGACAGTGGGACCTCGTCAGGAGGTACCTGAAACCCGCAGATCTGAGCCCATAAACCCTTCCGAGAGCAAGTCTCTTGACTGCCTTTGTACTTAAGGATGACTCCTTTGATGGACCTGTTTACTAACCAGCCACAAGCAGATGCTGACCCAATCTGGGCTAAAAATAGCCCTCCATGCACCCTCCCTGGACCTCACCTTTTGCCCTCTTTATTCCTCTCAGGGTGAGTGAGCCACTGACGTTCCAGGGTGAGGGAGGGCCTGTCCTTTCTGGGAGGGCAGGGGATACTTCCAGGCCCTCCATTTGGGCCCTGTGAATAAATTTTCACAGACTCTTATGTGTGGAGTGGAAGCTCTGTGGGTATGGGCTGTGGGATAGGGACTTGTGGGGTGAGCGACACCCAAGAATGCAAGGCCAGGGGGTGAGGGAGGGGCTGATTCCTGCTGAGGGGCTGGTGGGATTTTGGAGCATTTCTGTGGGAGGCACGGCTGAGTGTTTTCTGGGTCACACATCTGCCAGCCATCCAAGAAAGAACCAGCTCTGTCTCTCCTCTTGTCTCAGTGGGGACTGCTGAGCACCTGGAAGGTTCTCAGTGCATTGTCCAAGGATCACGTGGGATTTATTTCTTGGTAAAATGCTGAGGGGTGCGAGGTGGTGAATCTTTCTGGAAGCATTTCTCTGTTACTCTGATGGTCCCTGCACCTCTGTCCTCTGACCCTGCTCATCTGTCACAACCCAATGGGCTCAATATCAAGTTGCACACTTCACTGAGTGTGTCTGTGTAGACATGGCCACTTCCTTGGGTCAGGGGAGCCATGAGCGTGCCCAGGCCTCTCTCCTGATGGGAGATGATGTTGGTGTGGACTCTGGAGAGAAAAAGGCATAAATTGAAGCCTGGCTTTGCCACTCACCAGCTTTGTGACCCCAGGCAAGTCCTGTTTTCTCAGTTTCCTTACCTGGACTATATGCATGGCGACCTATGCCCTGCTGAGCTGTCGGGAGGAATCAGTGGGTGCCCGGAGTGGGAGGTGCACCCCCCACCTTCACCCCATACTAACCAGGTGCCTGGTCTTGGATCCTCAGGGCCTTGCAAAGGGACGGGGAGCATGGGCTGGGCAGCGCCATTCTTGGTAAGCAGAAAACAGCCCAGCAGCTTTACAAGGCAATCACGGCCACATCAGAAAGCCTTAATGAGAGCACCTATTTGTGAGCGGCTGAGAACAAAGAGAATGGCAAACTGGGTGAGCCCTTGAAAACAGACTTGGACAGGAAGCTGACAAAGAGTTCAGCGGCCCAATAGGCTGCTTCCTTCCCCCCGGGCTCCAGGCTGGATTGGCCCCCCCGCCAACCGTGGGTTATAAGGACTCTGGCTGAGCCCCAGGCTGGGTCGGTCGCCAAGGCCTGTGCCCTGAGCCTGCTCTTCACGCGGCTGGCCTGGGTCGGCCTGGGGGCTGCCTCGTCCTTGCTGCCTGGAGGGGCTGCTTGCCCTGCCGTTCTGGTCCTTCGCTTCCTGCCGGCCTCCCGGGATTGCGAGTGCCACTTGGCCTTATTCAGCCCCGAGGTTTCCTGGTGGGCACCTGCCGTCGTCCTGGCTGCTGACCCGCTAATGCTCTCGTCATGTCTTTTTGCCTTCCTACTGATGGGCCTTTTAGTTTTTGTCCCTTCTTAATGGATTTTTTAAAAGAGATTTATTTATTTAGTTATGTATTTGTTTATTTACTTTATACATAGAGCTAGCGTGAGTGGAAGGAGAGGGAGAGAGAATCTTCAGGCAGACTTCCCAGTGAGCACGGAGTCCGACGTGAGGTTCGATCCCAGGACCCTGTTAACCTTGACCTGAGCTCATGGAGAGTCAAGAGTCGGATGCTCAACGGACTGAACAACTTGGGTGCCCCTGTTCCTTCTTAATGGAGTTGGGATAAACGACCCCATGATGGATGTTCGTAAGATGTATCTCGACACACATCTCCACCAATGTCTTCAACATAAATTCCTGGATGTGGGAATCGTGGGTCCAGGGAGACTGTCCCAGCCTGGGTTGTGCCTGGCTTGTCGCTTGCCGGGCTGTGGAAGTAGTATTTCTGCGGGGAGGCCGCTTTCGGAAGTAGCAGGGAGCCAGGAAGTGTGGGTGCAAATGATGTGCACTAGCTGCGCAACAAGTTAGTTCATCTCTGTAAAGCGAGTTTGGAATATCGGCCTCCTGCGCCCTGTGAAGACGAAGCGAGGGGGTGCACCTGAAGGCACACGGGAGGCCGAGGCTGAGCGCGCGCCTGCCTCCTACCCGGGGTGAGGCTCCTCCCGTGCCTTTGCTTGCCTTTGTCCTCGAACCTTCCTGCCTCGGGCTGTGCCTTCTGGCCTTGAGCGCACAGTGCACAGGTCTGTGAGCAGGAGCTGATGAAACGTGGCCATTTCATGGGCTCCAGAGCCCCAGAGCCGTTTATTAGACAAGTGCTCTGTACCTCCGGGTATAGAGAGGAATTTAATATGCATCCCTGTCCTCCAGGAGCTGACTGCTCAGTTGGGTAGCCCTGTAAATAGGCACAAGCTCAATGGGTAGTAGATACAGTAGTTTTTCAGGGCAGCTCATGAAGGACCATCGATGGACAGAGTGGGTCTTTTCTCAGGGGCCCAGGGAGGAGCTCTGTGTGAGTGGGTGCACCTTGGGAGACAGTGGGAAAGGTCAGCCTTGAGCTGGGCTTTGAAAGATGGGAAGGGCTTGGGAAAGTCAGGAAGGTGGAGGCTGTGCCAGGCCGAGGGTGGCAGAAGAGTCCAGGAATATTCAAGGGGCAGTGGATGAGCCGCGGGGGAGCTTGGTGGGGGGAGGGGCGTTGCACCTAAAGGATGAGCATCGGGCAGACGCTCAGAAGGCTGGGAGCAGGACAAGGACGCCTGCTGTCCATGCTGTGCCCAATGTACTGGAATTCCTGCTCCGAAACATGAATATGCCTAGGGATGAGATGAGAATTGGCATTGTCTGCACAGCTACATAGAAGACCAAACAAAATCAACCGATAAGCTATCGAAACAATAAGGTGAGATGAGCAGCCAATTACAAGGTCGGCTTACAGCAATCCCAAGTGCTCTTCTGGATCGGCGATAATCAGAAAAAAACCAGGAAGCGCCATTCCCAAGAGTGATAAAAACAATGAAGTATTTATGATATAACCACAAAGTATTCACAAGATCAATGTAAGACTCTATTACGAGAAAAACGTACAAGAACATTTGATTAAGTGGAATTATATATTTTCAGGAGTAATTTGACCTGATCTTCCAAAGATACAAATTCCCTTTAAGTTAATTTATAAGTACAAGGCAAACCCAATAAAAATTCGAGCTGGATTTCATTTGAGGGACTTGATAAAATCAATCTAAAATTTATATGGAAGAATAAAATCCACGTATTGTGAAGTCCGTTGTGAGAAAGGAAAGCAAAGGTGTCTGAGGATCAGAGAGCCACAGTAATAAAAAAAGTGTAGTATTTACTTAGGAACAGGTAATGGGACCCTGGAACAGAACAGAGAGCTCAAAACAGCCCCTAAATAAAAGGTAAACTTGGTATTTGATAAAGGTCGTGGCAACAAGTGAAGGGCCATTCTTCAGTTGGCGAGACTCACTGCATGGGAAGTGGAGAGCTGGATTCCAGTCTGTACCATCTCCCATGGGTGACCCCCAGCGAATGGAAGGCCTGGAGAGGAACCATTAAACTACAGCTCAAACAGAAGAACGTGTGACAGAACTTCCTTGTAACTTAGAGATAGATAATAAAAGCAAAAAAAAAAAAAAAAAAAAAAAAAAAAAAAAAAAAAAAAAAAAAAAAAAAAAGGATTGACACAAACACATCAAAATGGAGAATTCCAGTTCACTGCAAGAGAAAACACGAAGAGACGGTCGACAGCCTAGGAAAATGCAGCATCTACTGTATGTGAGGAAACTCTAGAGCACAGCAGGTGACTTGCAGGAGACCCAGCGGAAAGCCAGCCGGAGTCTGCACAGCCTGCTCTGCCAAGGGAAAGACCAAGCGGCCGGCGAGCACGGGAGCCAGGGATGAGCCCCACCAGTTCTTAGAAGCTTGCCGACCGGGAGATGTCTTTCTGTCGTCTGACTGGCGAAGATCAGACGGTGGGGTGTACAGACTGCGGGTGGGCAGCTGGGGGGCAGGGACCCCTTACCCAGGGGGGTGGGAAAGTGGGGTCCTGTGCACAGGGGGTGGGAAAGTGGGGTCCTGTGCA
>LNAC01000053.1:3827958-3849440 GCA_002007465.1 Ailurus styani
CACCCACCCATCACCGCGCAGCCCCACCCGCCTGCCCCTCTAAGCCAGATGAAACTCTCTGCCACTGACAGGATGCGGGGAAACTCCTGGGCCCTGCCCGTGCTCCCTCCTGCCTCCTTCCTCATCACCCCGCACGGGACACCCTGCCCTCCAGCCACACTCGGCCAGCTGGGTGTCCCTCCATACCTTCGCACACACTGTCTCCTGGCCTTGGGCACTTCCACACTTGGTTCAGGGGCCATTTCCTTTCAAAGGAGTTTGGCATCTTTGCACATGTCTGTTACCACTCTGTGTCATAGATGCTGGGTTTCCCACTGTGACCAGTAGGCTGTGAGCCACTGGAGGGGAGGGCCTGGCTTTCGCCCAGCTCAGCTCGGTGTCACCAGCATCTAGCACAATGCATGACCTCCAGGCATGTGTTGATAAGCAATTGCTGAATGAATGGATGAGCAGATGTGCTGGGCCAGGGACTCACAGATGGGGAGGGAGACGGGTATTCGGTGGCCTCCCTGCTCTCCCAGCCCCTGGTCCCCAGAGCATCAGCTAGCGTGGCTACGGTGCCCTCGCCAGACGCATGCAGGTGCCCAGTAAGGGTTTGTGGCCAGAGATGGATGCAGGCAGGGAAGCCTGGGCTTGCTGTGAGCAGGGTTCCCTCCACAGCCCTATTCTCTGTTGTCAGGGTTCTCCCTGCATTCCCGGCCCTCGTGGTTTTCCAGCTGAAGAAACTGGCCAGGGATTGCCAACTCTCCTTCAGGAGCTGGACACAGCCGAAGATTCAAGCCGAGATCCTCCTTTCCGGTTTTTCTTTTTCTTTTCTTTTCTTTTGGATACCTTCATAATGGTGGTGGTATCAGTAAGAAAAACAATTGTCTTTAGGTTGGAGGCAAAACAGAAAAACCATGTAATACATCCCGTAGTCTCCAGGCCCCATAATGGAAGATCCCCAGTTTTTCTTTAGGGATTCATCTAGCATCCTAGAGGCTAGCTCCACGTATGCCAAGCAGGGTGGGGATCACAGCAGTTATCGGAACCGTGGTGCCTGAGTAACTGTGCAGAGGAAAGCTGTCCTGCCCACCGATCTACACCTTCAGCAGTGTTCCGTGAAGCAGGGAATTATCTTCGGCTGTACTTGAGCTATTCGGTGATGAATGGGAAGGGGTGGGGTGCAGTGGGACCGGGTCCAGCCTCGGTGGAGGCCATCAGGATGGGTTTTTGGTAGAGAATTTAAAAATAATAAAACAGACTAGAAATCAGCTTGTTTTTGTGGTTGTCTAGCAGGAGCAGCTCTAAACCAGCGATAAAGGCCTCTTCCCCATCAGCCCCCAGCCTGCTTACATCCCCCGCTCCCTAGAGCCACTACATTGTTTTCTTTTAAACCATTAGCCGGAATACAAATATGCATTTAGTAAGCCTGGAAATCCTGCCCGCCCAGAACTAGGCCCTTCTGGGGAAGGAGGTCCTGGGTGCTTGTCTTTGGGCCCCGTGACCCTGAGCGCAGATTAGGCCAGACATTTGTGTTTGGGCCAGAGGTACCCAGAGTCAACCTGGATATGGGGAGTGAGCCAAGCTTGATGAGAGACTGTCTGACAGGGGTGCTCCGAGGGGGGTGCTGATGAAGGAGCCTAAGCAGGTTCTCTCTTGGGGAATGTCCTTGTGAGGTGCCCTCGGAGAAGGCAACAGGAGCCACTCCTGGGCTGATCCCATATGCCTGGGCCACCGGAGAGGCTGCGGGTCCCGGAGGGTGGGAAGCCTTCTGCCGCGAGTTCCTGGACATTCTGGAGGAGACCCCGTGTGACGGTGGCCGTGTAATTTTGATTCCAAAGGCACCAGAGTAGGTTTGCTTTTTATTTTCCCCACACAATGCTTGGGACCGGAAGTCGCTCAGGCGCACACAGGTGAGCACCAGGGCACAGTGAGGAACAGGCCTGGTCCCACAGGGCCCCCCCGGCACTCTCCGCAACTCTCTGTACTCCGGACTCCCTCTCTCTCTCTCTGCTCAAACCCACGGCCGCCCTGCTCAGACCGGGCCTGCTCTCACCTCAGGCCTTTGCACTGGCTCATCCCCTCACCTCCTCAACACCTTTGCTCAACATCCCCTTCTCGGGGCAGCCGACCCAGACCACCCTGTTAAAATTGGACCCCATCTTTCTCCCACTTCTCCCGAGTCTCCCTTCCTTGTTCGATTTCTTCTTCTATGACATGTGTCACCATCAAATAGATATCGACTCTCTTCCCAAGTTTACTGCTGATCTCTCCCCCTGGAACGGGAGCCCACGAAAATGTACACCTTTGTGTGTTTTATTCCCAGGTGTATGCCAAGCTCATGGAATGGTGCCTGGCACATAGTAGGTACTCAGTACGTACTTGTTGAATGAAGAGAAGGAAACAAATAGAGCCCAGCGTGAGGCAGACCCTTCCAGAGCATCGGTTTTGCGGTCTGATTTCTGTTTTGCTTCTCTTGTTCTGCCTGCCCACCTTGGAGGGGATCTCTCAGCTTCTGGCACCCCCAGCTCCCCTTCCCGCCAGTTAGGGTTAGTGTGGGATTTGTGCATCTGTGGCCACAAGAGCAAAAGGCTGGGGCAAGTTGGCTCTGTAGGCAGTCGGTTGATGGGGTGTCTCACCAGCGCCCCTCGTGACTTGGTTCAGACTTGCAGCTCTGTCCTCCGGGTGCAGGAACGAGGGCCTCCTCTCAGACCGGTGCTCCTAGGGCGGGTCCTGCTCCCTCTGCCTCCGTCCTTACGCTCCCACGTAGAGCGCGGTTCTGCCCTCCGTGTCCTCCTGCTGTGAGGTGCAGGTGCGCGCGTACTTGCGAGAGAGACGACAAGAGATCCAGCAGAAGGACCCTCCCATTCGCTCTTGTTCTGTGCGGCTCTTTTCTTATGCCCCCTCCCCAAGCCTGTTGCCCCAAGAGGGAGTTCTGGAAGACCATTCCTTGTTCTTGTCTTCGTACGCAGAGATTCTCTGGTCATGCGAGCTTTACTCAGACGACTGGGTTGCTGGGGGGCTTAGGCATCATGGGAGTCAGGGCTGCAGGCAGGGGGGCTTTCCCACCCCTGGGTCCCTTTTCCAACCTGCCCTTCCAGGGTGTGACATCGGGGCGGGAGTGAGGCCACCCTGGCCGAGAGCCTGGTTTGGCAGAGGATCTCAGGAACCGGGCAATCTCTCTCGGGCGCTGTGGCTTCCCCGGTATGCCCACTTCTGTTCTCTCTGCCACGTCCTGTCATCTTCTAGGCCCTGCCTCAGGTCTCACTTCCTTTGCGACGTTCCACCTGCCATAAGTGGCCCTCCTCAGAAAGCCAAGCACATTCCCTTTACCTGAGCAGTCGTCTTTCCCGCTCTTGCCATGGGTCTTTCCTGCCTCTGTCTGGTGTCCCCAGAGACCAGGTTCTTCAAGGGCAAGCTCTGTCCAGCTCTATCGCTCTTGGCATCCTGACTAGGGCCTTGTTCTGGTGGGACCTCAGCGCTTGCCCATGAGTGAAGGCACCTCCTCGGGGACAGCTCCTGGGCCTGGGATGCAGTGGAGGGTCAATCAGTATTTGTGGACCAGATGAAGACTCGCTCCAGATGTTGGCCCTTCCCTCCTCCGTCCAGTCTCTTCAATTCTGACAATGCCTCCTGCAGACCTACTATGTGTCAGTTGCTGTGAAGGCTACGAACGTAGACAAGGCATGCTTTCTGCACTAAGGGGCTCTTCCAGCCCCAGTGACTCGGCTCTGAGACAGAACGTAGGAAATGCGGTAACAGGGAAGGCCGGAAGGGTTCACTCCGCACATGCTCACCCTGGGAAGATCAGCCAGGCACCCTCACGGCCTCACAGAGGGAAACGTGGAATCTGCTGGGAGGACGGGCTTTCGACCTTATGGGACACGGGACCCTTGGCGTCTCAGGGATGGACCGGCCTGAGCCCCTACTTGCCCGTGTGGGATAATGACGGCAGGTGGATTCACAGGGTGGGAGGGGAATTAGGGGCTGAAGGGCCGTGTCTAGGCCTGTGGGACTGAAAAGGCAGCAGGGGGCAGGTTTACTGTGACACGGGGTCTCCCCCACATGCTTATTAAAGGAGACAAGTTTCAGCTTTGCTTCTCCGTCTGCCTAGCGGGAGATTCCCACGCTCATAAATGGCATTAATAACTTTCTCCCGCCTTTTATGTTGTTGGGAGGCCTGTTGTGTGCCCCATAAAAGGCAGGGGCATTGACGGGTCTCCAGGGTGAGACCTGCACGCTTCTGTCCTCCCCGCCCTCCCCGCGCTGCCCTGCACGGCCGAGGCATGGCCAGCCGTTCCTACCGCCTCGGCTCCGGGCCCCGGAACTTCAGCTCCTGCTCTGTGCTCCTACCCAAGCCCTCCGCCCGCAGCTGCGTGGCTGCCCTGGCCTCCCGCGGGGGCAGTCCTGGGGGGCCCGGCTATGGGCGCCTGGGGGGCTTCGGCAGCCGGAGCCTGTGTTCCGTGGGGTCCCCACGGACGGCGGTGAGCTGCGGATGGCCCCTGCGCAGTGGCCGCAGCTTCGGCTACCGGGCGGGGGGCCTCTGCGGGCCCAGCCCGCCCTGCATCACCACCGTGTCGGTCAACGAGAGCCTCCTGACGCCCCTCAACCTGGAGATCGACCCCAACACGCAGTGCGTGAAGCACGAGGAGAAGGAGCAGATCAAGTGTCTGAACAACAAGTTTGCTGCCTTCATCGACAAGGTGGGTCTGTGGGCTGCACCACGGGGCCGTGCCACGGGAACGGGCAAGGGACTTGGAACCCAGGGACGGGCTGGGTTCACATTCTCTGAGCCCCAGGCCTGCTTCCGATCAGCACATGGCCTCAGAGCATGACTAAATCGGGATCTTGGTTTTCACATGTTACCAGCAGGGTCAAATGCAATCAATAAGGGATGTGAAACCACAGACAGAATAGGATGTGTAATTGCTGCTGCTTCCCTGCCCAGCAGGAGCTGAGAGCAGGGCCCCATCTTCTGGATCTCAGCCATCACACTGTGGCGGGCACAGGGGGCCTGTCTGCAAGGCTGGGGTCTGACCCCACTCCTAGAGGAGATGCGCCACTCCCAGGGAGGAGAGGGAGCCGGGATGAGGAGGGGCCGGGAGTTCCTCTCCGGCTCCTTCCAGTGGGGGCAGGGTAGGCAGGCTCCTTCCAGTGGGGGCAGGGTAGGCAGGCTCCTTCCAGTGGGGGCAGGGTAGGCAGGCTCCTTCCAGTGGGGGCAGGGTAGGCAGGCTCCTTCCAGTGGGGGCAGGGTAGGCAGGCTCCTTCCAGTGGGGGCAGGGTAGGCAGGCTCCTTCCAGTGGGGGCAGGGTAGGCAGGCTCCTTCCAGTGGGGGCAGGGTAGGCAGGCGGTGAGTTCCCAGGACTTCGCCCTGGGCGCCCTCCCCGCCCCCCATGTAGATTAAAGACAGTGACTTGAGAAACTTCAGGGGAAGCCCCAGGAGGGGCTGTTGAATTGTGCTTTCCTGCTGGTGCAGTGTCTGAGCCCACCTTCTGGTTGGATACGGGCTCTGGTTTCCTCTGACTCGGTGGTGCCCCCTCTGAGAGCCTCTCTGGGGGAGCGCAGCCACTGAAGTCCAGGGGAGGAGAGGCTCGCCTGGGGCTGAACGGTGTGCCGATGTACACCCAGGGACTTTGTAAGGGGATGCGCAGGGTGATGGTGCATGGAGCTCGCTCTCAGACCAATGCCACCTTTCGGAACAGGCAGCTCTGTAAGCGAAGGGCCCTACCTCTGTTCTTAACATGCCACTGGCTCTTCCTGCCATCAGCACGTCACGCGGCGCATTCATTTCACAAGGACACGCACCAAGGGTGTGGGGTGCTGGGGAGAGTTGAAGTCCAGCCCATGCTCTGCTCACCAGGCTGTGTGCCCCAGCAGGAGGCCGTGTCTGCCTGGAGCGGCCCCTTTGCCTAATTTGCTCGAAAGCATAGTGAGGGCCCTGAGCATGCAAGGCCCTTTGCACACGACCTCTGCGCGGCACCCAGCTACGCAGTCTCTGTTGCGAGCCGTCCGTTCCAGTCAGATTCCCTCCGCAGGCTGGCCTTCCCTCCCCTGGGGTGGCCGACAGCCACCTCCTCAGAATGAGCTCCGGGGTTTAAGCCTGCAGAGCGGGCAAGCTGGAGAGTGGGTCTGCATGGGGTAACCTAGGGCGGGAGCCTTTGGTTAATCAGGGTTTGGTTTCTTTTCCTACAACAGTGGGCAATTGAGGGCTGCTTTCTACTGGGCTTATGCTCCCAGAAGGTTAGGGCTTGGGAGGAGATCACCTAGTGTAGGGCTGGCAAGGGCATGGGGCCTGGCAGGACCCGAAGGAAGCCAAGCTGAGACGCATGCCCACCGGAGCGGCAGCTGCTGAGCTCACCACCAGACCCGCGGCCGGCATCGCCTGAGCCTTTGGTTTGTTAAGGTCATGGAGATCCAGATTCTTGCTTGAAATTACTTAATTATTAAATGTTGGCAATGAATTCGATTTCTATAAAACAGTTTGCTGGTCGGATAAAAGCATGCAGGCAGGGCAGAAAGAGCCTGGGCCTGCCTGTGTACACTTGGTGGTATATGGCCGCTGCCTCAGTTTACCATGGGGCTCAGAGAGAAGGAGGCACAGGGGCCTGGTTAGTGGCAGAGTCAGCCAGTGGGAAGTCTTCTAACTCCCGGCCCAGGGCCCCCAAGCTGGGCTCGCACACCCCAGGATTAGAGTGAGGGAGAGTACGGTGGATGCATTTTTAAATGCCCTGAAAAAGTCCACTGTGTGGCTTAAAACAACACGAATTTATTACCTCCTGCGGCTGACATCAAGGTGTCCGCCCTAGGGGAGATCTGTTTTCAGGGACATGCCGGCTTTTGGCAGAATTGAGTTCCGTGTGACCGTAGGACTGAGGTCCCTGTTCCTGTGCTGGCTCGCTGCCGGAGCTTCTTCTGTTTCCAGAGGCCACTGGCATTCCTCGACTCCGGTCCTTTCTCCCTCCACCTCCAAAGCCGGTGATCGCAGTGGTGGCCGTCTCAGGTTCTGAGTCTCTCCTCCGCCTCCTGTGTCCTCTCCACTCTTCTGCCTTCTGCGTCCACTTTAAAAAAGGCCCGTTTTGTCCCTTGGGGCCATCTGGATAATTTCAGATCTCCCAATCTTCAACACCATACTTAAATTCCACCCACACGGCCCCTTTTGCCATGTGACATGACCTGTTCCCAGGTTCCGAATCCCAGGGATTCGGATGTGGCCATCTTTGGGGGGCTACTTTGGCACCCCACCCCTACCACAGTCTGGAGTGTTTTNTTCCGAATCCCAGGGATTCGGATGTGGCCATCTTTGGGGGGCTACTTTGGCACCCCACCCCTCCCACAGTCTGGAGTGTTTTTGCAGGATCAGACGTTAGTTTATTCTGTGCAGAATAAACACATCACGCTCCTCTACAGAGAGATGGGGATAGGGCGAGGGAACGTGACTGTGGGAACAGTTGAGACCTGCACTTGCAGGCTTTGCCAAGTGATTCGGACTTTGGGGGAAGGTCATAGGCTGCTGCAGGTCAGGGGCCCTCCCCAAAGGCAGAGAGGGCTCTGGGATCCTGGGCACCTCTTGGGCTCCCCCTGAGTCTTTTTCCTCCCCCCTGAACGCAGGTGCGCTTCCTANCATCACGCTCCTCTACAGAGAGATGGGGATAGGGCGAGGGAACGTGACTGTGGGAACAGTTGTGACCTGCACTTGCAGGCTTTGCCAAGTGATTCGGACTTTGGGGGAAGGTCATAGGCTGCTGGAGGTCAGGGGCCCTCCCCAAAGGCAGAGAGGGCTCTGGGATCCTGGGCACCTCCCTGGGCTCCCCCTGAGTCTTTTTCGTCCCCCCTGAACGCAGGTGCGCTTCCTGGAGCAGCAGAACAAGCTGCTGGAGACCAAGTGGCAGTTCTACCAGAACCGCAAGTGCTGTGAGAGCAACCTGGAGCCCCTGTTCGAGGGCTACGTCGAGACGCTGCGGCGGGAGGCCGAGTGTGTGGAGGCCGACAGCGGGAGGCTGGCATCGGAGCTCAACCACGTGCAGGAGGTGCTGGAGGGCTGCAAGAAGAAGTGAGTGCCGCCTGGCCGGGGTAGTTGTGGGTGTGGGGCAGGTTTTGGCCACATCCACCCAACTCTCCCAGAGGTGGAGATGCTGAAGGTCAGGGTCATTCCAGGCTACCACTCAGATGGTTCTCTTTTCTCAGCCTGCTCCATCTGGTCTTGGCTCCCAGCTCTTGCGGGTCCCATCCTGGGGGAGATCCAGAGAGAGGAACGATGAAACAGGAGGGTAGAGATCACTGGGCGGAAGGGAAGAACTTGGGAACAGTCAGTGCTAGGATGGGCAGAAAGGAAACGTCCCTGGGGAGATATCTCGAAGATGATCTGGTCGATGCCACTCAAGGTGTCTGTTGAGCTTGGATAATTCTTTTATTTACTCTGTAGATAAATCACCAGGCTCTTGTTCGGCGAGGGACTTCAATTCAAAGGTCCCTGTAAATCTTTCATTTTAACCTGACTTGTTTGGTTTGGCCATTACCTAGTTCAAACTCACTGAGTCACTGCTAATTTGTTCCTCTCTAACTGGTAGATATGGACAGAGAGAAGGGTGATTCTGACATAATCAGTCCTGGTAATACCAACTGGAAGCAACTGGAATTCTGATCTCGGAAGATCAGGTTTTCCCATCCAGATGGGCCCAGTGATGGCCTTACACTTTTCTGAGGGGGTGCAGAGGCAGGCACAATTCTGTTTGTAGGTGGCAGGGTCTGTCTCCCAGTCTGGGGTAGTGTGAGGGCTGGTAATTACACAGCTCAGAGTTTATAGCAGCCCAAATTACTCTGTCATTAAAAAGTTGTGGAAAGCGTGCCGTGGGAACTCTGGTTTTTCTGCCAGCTGGGCAGGGCTGCTGCAGGAATGACCTCATGGGCAGGAGTAAGAGAATGTGCCAGTGGGTGGAGAGGGGGGTGGAAACGTCCCTCAGCGCTCTGGGCACAGTAGGGTGTTTCCAGGATGTCAAGTCCTTGGACGTTGGGGGAGGGGAAGAGAACATCGCAGGATCACAGGGATGGCTTCATGGAGCTTTATGTTTTGTACAATTTTCGGGTTGAAAGACGCCCCCCACCCCCGGAACATCTGTCTTCCATTCATCCCACAAATAGGTCCAGAGAAACTTCCTGCACACCAGTCAATTTAACCCGAGATGCAAAGAGATTCAATGACTTGCCTGATTTTGCAGCAACTTCAGTCCAAGCTTGGACCAGAAACCAGGGACTTGAGCTCTATGTCCCTTGTCTTCTTGGTGTGTTCCTTGTGACTGAAAAATAGAAGTTCAGAGAGGCCAAGCCTCTTTTCCCAAAGCATGCAGCAAGTGAAGGGTAGAACCAAGGAGTCTTGAAACCCCAGGGCTCTCTGGCCAGCCCAAAGCCCTCCTCCTCAAGGGCCTTTCCATCTGTGCTGTCTCTCCCCAGGTATGAAGAGGAGGTGGCCATCAGGACCACAGCCGAGAATGAGTTTGTGGTGCTGAAGAAGGTGAGTGACTCTTCCCACATGAATGAAATGAAATCTTGGAATCTGGAGGTCAAGTTTGTGTCAGTCTTGTCGTGATGGCCGGGCACTCGGGTCCCCTGACAGATGGAGGCCAGTTGGTCGGCAATGTCCTTATGAGAGTGAAATTGATTTGCAGGTGACCATGGGAGCTGATCAGGGAGTCTACAGAGAGCCAGACAGCAGCACCATGAGGTCTCAGGCATGAGAGTCAGCTACTTGGGTGGCACCTGACCTGGGTGCCAAGGACGACCTTCTGGGGCGTGTACTCATGGCTCGGTGGCCGCCACGTGGTCACGCTCCATCAGTCAGTCTGGCTCAGTGGTAGCAGTCTGACGTTTTGGGCTGCAATTTTAGGCTACCCACTTCAGAAAGATCTCTACTCCTAGAGGAATCAGAAAAAAGTCTGTAAGGGGTCAGACTTCTCTCTACTCCCTATTTCTAGGAGAAGAGTGGCCGCAACATGGCCTTGGGGCCCCCTATAGAGTGCTGAGGTCCAGAGGCACCATGTGACCTTGTGTTCTACCCTTTCCTGTGTGTGTCCACCAGGACACAGACTGTGCCTACCTGCGCAAGGCTGACCTGGAGGCGAACGTGGAGGCGCTGAGAGAGGAGATGGGCTTCCTGCAGGTCCTCTATGAGGAGGTGCGCTTCTTCCCATCTCCAGAAGAGCAAGTGAGGGAGGAGAGGGCGGAGGGCTTTTTGGGTTGTGTCTTGTCTTGGCCCCTTGGCTCTAGAGAGGGTGTCCATCCCTAACTCTTCTAGGGCCTAAACACCCTCTCCTTCTGTGACCAGAGGAGATTTTCTCTTGCTCAGGCCTCCTTGCAAAATGGAAATGGGTGATGTCCTTCCTTTAAAATGATTAGAAAGACTATGATTCATTATGATTCATGGCCTATCTACACAGTACAACATGAAGTGGAGATTTGAGAATATAGGTATAGGTATATAGAAATAATAATATCTTATGAATTCAGGTACTTCGGAAACTTATTTAGAAAAACCCAGGAATCAGAATCTGTCTATTATCTGGCTGATTACATTTACAGAGATAGCTAGAGCTGATCTGGATAGTTGGGGCCCCAGGTGGATGATCCCCTTTGTTTCTATCCTTAGAAATCCGCCTCTGTTGATCCGGGCTTTAGTGGAATTCCACCTTACTCATTGCCTTGAGGCCATGGACCAAATTCCACTCCTTTTCTCTTAAAATTCCCCTCTGAAATTTTCCAATTTACTTCCTGAAGCCTCAGATGGGGACTGTTTTTTTTACCTACAGTGATGGGAATCGGAGGGGAATTTGGAGCTTAGGGCACTGGTTGCTGTTTCCTACAGGAAATCTACCTTCTTCAGTCACAAATCTCAGACACCTCGGTGGTGGTCAAGATGGACAACAGCCGGGAGCTCAACATGGACTCAGTTGTGGCCGAGATCAAGGCTCAGTATGACGACGTTGCTAGCCGCAGCCGGGCCGAGGCTGAGTCCTGGTACCAAACCAAGGTGAAGTGGAGGGCCGGGCTGCCCATTGGGCAGGGATGATAGCTGGAACCCGGAGCTTCCCTGGTACAGGTGTCCATGCACTGAGAGGGGCCACAGCACAGGCCCAAGCAGAGCAGGGGTAGGAGGTGGGACTGTGGAAGAAGAGCAGTGGGCTGGCTCTCCACAGTGACAACCCAGCATCCCCTCCAGCAATGTTGCAACCATTGGCTGTTTCTCAATGTTGGTCCTCAACCCACAGTGTGAGGAGATGAAGGCCACAGTGAGCCAGCAGGGCGAGAACCTCCGCAGAACCAAGGATGAGCTCAACGAGTTGAACCGCCTGATGCGGAGGCTGACAGCGGAGGTGGAGAATGCCAAGCAGCAGGTGAGGGGCACTGAGACCTCGCCCGGTGTGCCTGCTGCTTCTGATCTGCTCTCTGCTTTCCTCCAACTTGGACGGGCTGCTGCTGTCTTTGGAGAGGCCAGTAGTTTAACCACTTGCCTCTGAAGTTTGCACAAAACATTTTAGGGGAGGATTGTTCTGTCTACCTTCTCTGAATTCTGCTCTTATTTCCCTTCCTCTCCCTTCGCCGTTTCTCTCCTCTAACCATTGACAGCGTGGTCTAGGGCAGGTTGTGTCCTGCTGTCTCTCTCCCTGCCTCTCTGGATGGACTTGAGGTGCACAGACCTGAACTGATCCAACGCCATGCTGTTCAAAGTGCCATTCACCACCACCATCCGTGCATCTCTGCAATCGAGCTCGGTTTTTCCTGCATCTTCATTCTGTCCGTTCTCCTCCATCCCCAGACTCATTCTCATGCAGCTAATATATCTCCCTCTTGCATACTTATATTCACATACATAGATACATATGCATCCTTCAAAATACATTTATATAAACTTCTTAGTGTTTCAAATTTACATAATGACATTATGCCATAAATCTCGTCTGATTATTCTAGTCGCCAGTTCAAAGTCATTGAAATCCATGCCTGTTGCTCTGAATGATCTGTTTTACCTTTTCTACGGTGTTGCATGCATTCATATTCATAAACCAGAGTTTCCTGTCCATTTCCCTGTGGGCGTCCGCTCCTTTTGCCTCCAGGTCTTTGCTATACGACCAGTTGTATCATGAACATCCTTTATGTATTTTTATACATGTGTACGTGCTTCCATATACATCTCCATGAGACATGTCTTGAAGGTATAAAGCAAGAAATGAAAATGTTGAGTTGTAGGATATTCACTGAATTACTTCCCATGAGAACCCTCAGAGCCCTGTGCTCGCACACGGTCCTGCCATAGGCAGGTGGGGGCTTCGGCTCAAACTCGCTATGATCAGACTCCAATTCTTGTGGATCTAATAGGTGTAAACCAGCAATAAGTTGTTTGTTAAATTTTCATTTTTATGGTTAACTAGCGATGTTGAATGTCTCCTCATAGGCTTACTTACTCGTTTGCATTTCCCATTCTAAGAACTGCCTATTCCTATCATCTGCCCATTTTTGGATTGTGATTCCTGTCTTTTTTCTTGACGATTTGCAGCAGTTCCTTGTCCATTCTGTCTAGATCGTAACCCTTTGTCAGTTCTGCCTGCTGCAGCCCATCTCCCCCAGGCTGTCACTTGTCTGTTTGCTTTCCTTTCCTTTTTTTTTTTTTTAAAGATTTTATTTATTTATTTGACATAGAGACAGATCACAAGTAGGCAGAGTGGCAGGCAGAGGGAGAAGGAATAGCAGGCTCTCCACCGAGCAGGGACCCCGACGCGGGGCTCGATCCCAGGACCCCGGGATCATGACCTGAGCCGAAGGCAGCCACTTAACTGGCTGAGCCACCCAGCTGCCCCTCTGTTTGCTTTCCTGAACAGAAATTTTTAACCTGGATGTGGCCACACCCCTCAGCTCTTCCCTTAATGGTTTATACTTATGAAGGTTTGAGGTCATAGAGGTATCCTCTTGCAGTCTTGTCTTCAACTAGTTTTATAGTTTTACCTCTCACATTTAGGTCTTTAACCCATCTGAACTTTATTTTTTGCATATATAAGGAGTAGGGTTTAGGTTAATTTGTTTCTACAGATAGTAAAAGAAGGGATCATGTAATCTGTTCCCTACCCACTGGTTTGTGATACTACCTCTATCCCAATATTGAGTTTTCACATATCTGTGATTCAGTTTCCATCCTCTCCCTTCTGTGTTGTGATTCTTAAACACTGTGTAAGATGTATCACAACTAATTTATTGCTATTCATAGCTGAGGTGATAAAATATGGTACTGGAAGTAAGCTTAGAGAAGTTTGGAAGTTATCCTCCCTTACACGCTAATATGCTTTTAAAGAATATTTATTTCATTGTGGTAAGAACTCTTAATATGAGATCTACCCTCTTAATGCATTTTTAAGTATACAATACATGATCATCGATAGTGTGTGGTACAGTGGATCTCTAGAGCTTATTCATCCTGGTTAACTGAGACTTTACAGCCATTGATTAGTAACTCCATGTTTTCCCTCCTTCCTGTCCTTGGCAGCCACCACCCCACTGTTTTGATTCTATAAATTTGACTTTTTAATTTTAATTTAAAATTTTAAAACATTTTACTATTTTAGATATTTCATGTAAGTGGAATCAGGCAGTTTGTCTTTCTGTATCTGGATTATTACATTTAGCATAATGTATTCAAGGTTTATCTATGTTGCGATATATTGCAGAATTTCCTTTTTTTTTTTAAGCTGGAACAGCATTCCATTGTATGTTTATACCACGTTTTCTTTATCTGTTCATCTGTAGATAGACACTTAGGTCGTTCCCATGTCTTGGCTGTGATAAATAGTGTTGCAATGAACATGAGAGTATTAATATTGCTTCAAGATCCTGATTTTAATTCTTTTGGATAAATATTCAGAAGTGGGATTGCTGGATCATAGGGTAGTTCTATTTTTAATTTTTTGAAGAACCTCCACACTTTTCCATAGTGGCTGCTCCATTTTGCATTCCCATCAACAGTTTGCAAGGGGTTCAATTTCTCCACATCCTCAATAACACTGACCTTGTGTTTTTGATAATGGCCAACCAGGCAGGTGTGAGATGATTCTCATTGTGGTATTGATTTGCATTTCCTTGAAGATGAGTGTTGTTGAGCATCTTCTCATGTACCCGTGAGCCATTTATATGTCTTCTTCGGAGAAATGTCTCTTTAAGTTCTTAACCCATTTTGAAAATCTTATTAGGGTTTTGTTTTTGTTTTTGTTTTTACTATTGAGTTGTAGGAGTTCTTTCTGCTTTAAGTGGGGCAGAAGGGAGGAGCTGCAGTTAGTTAGGTGTTTAGGTGGGGACTTCTTCCAGTATGCTGATCTCAGTGGGTCAGAGAATGGGACCCCCTATAGTGTCTTATGAAAACCTGGGCTTGGCACTAATTACTTAGGCAGCTTACGGCAAGTCACAGCTTCTCTGAGTCTCAGTTTCTCCATCTGCATAATGGGAATAACCATGCCTGTTCTGACAAGCTCACAAGCTCACAGAGTAACTGGAGGCAGATAAGTTAGATCTGTGAAGGTAAACTAACAGTGTTAAACAAACATCAGAGAGTATCACTACTTATTACCAGCCTTGTTCCACTGCTAACACTCCTTCTTTCTAACGGCTCACCAGGGACTTCAATTTTACAATAAAGTGGTATAAAAAGGGCGCCTGGGTGGCTCAGCGGTTTAAAGCCTCTGCCTTCGGCTCAGGTCATGATCTCAGGGTCCTGGGATCGAGGCCCACATCGGGCTCTCTGCTCGGCAGGGAGCCTGCTTCCTCCTCTCTCTCTGCCTGCCTCTCTGCCTACTTGTGATCTCTCTCTCTCTCTCTCTCTGTCAAATAAATAAATAAAATCTTTAAAAAAAAAATAAAGTGGTATAAAAATGGAGCAAGAAAGCTCCAAAGGGCCCTTATTTCCCTGCCTCATTAATTTGCAAGTTGACTATTTTGAATGGGGTTGACCAAGGCCATGGAGGACACACCAGGGTTCCCGCAGCCTGCACCCCCCTCAAACTCCTTCCTTCCTCTCCTCCCTGACAGCGCTGCAAGCTGGAGGGTGCCATGGGAGAGGCGGAGCAGCAGGGCGAGGCGGCCCTCGGGGATGCCAAGTGCAAGCTGGCAGGGCTGGAGGAGGCCCTGCAGAAGGCCAAGCAGGACATGGCCTGCCTGCTTAAGGAGTACCAGGAGGTGATGAACTCCAAGCTGGGCCTGGACGTGGAGATTGCCACTTACCGCAAGCTGCTGGAGGGCGAGGAAAGCCGGTGAGGACGGGACTCAGGGTCACTTCACATCCCCACTCAGAGCTTGATGACTGCCCCACTTGACTATAATCCTCCAGGCAGAGAGCATTCAAACCGGGAAAGACTCCAAAAAGACTCTAGAAATCATGGAGTCCAACCAATTCTCCATCTTCAGATGGGGAAACTGAGGCCTAGAGAGGGGAAGGAACTTATTCAAGGTAACAGCTAAGTAGTGGCTATGCTTGCACCAGTCTCCTGGTTAGCATTCCAGTGATCTTCGCCCTCCTACACTCCCCTCTGGCTGCACCTCAGGCTTGCACCAAGACAACTGCTTTACCCCAGTGGCTGAAAGGATGTTTCTGCAATCACAACTCAGTGGGTTGCAAAAGCTGGAATCATTCAGAAGATTTGTTAAAGGTCATTTGATTTGGGGTGCACAGACAAGGAGCCTTGTAGTCCCATGTTCAGGACCAACGAATGGAGATGAGCAGCTCCATGTCCTTGCTTAGCAAGGAAAGACAGGGCTAGACATAAATCCATCCTCCAGGTGAGCAGGGTTAGTGTTCCAGGGCCTGTTGGAGGCTTCTCAGAAGAGGAGGTAGAAGAGCTGAGGGGATGGGAAAGGGACAGGAGACATCAGGCTGTGCTGAGAGCTTGAGCCAAGAATCGGGGCACTGAAGTAAGTAAGGGAAAGAGCAATTGTGGATTTACACCTGGGGTAGTGACGGGGGCCTCAGCCTAGAGGTGGGTGCGTCATTACTGCCTCCTTGTTGGGTCCCGTCAGACTGGGGAAAGAGAATATAAAGGTTAAGATCCCAGGCTGGGAGCCAAACCACCTGGGCTCAGATCCCAGCTCTACCACTTACTGGCTCTGAACCCCTATGCCTCAGCCTCCTAATCTGTAAAACAGATAATCATAAAACCCACCACTTTAGGCTGTTGCACTAAATGAGTTAATGTGCCTAGTAAGCACAAATAAGAGCTGGTTATGATCAGAACGAGAATCTGTCTATGCAGGGTGGCCAGGCAGCACGGGACCGTGGAGACGCTCCTTATTAACCAGGTTAGCTTTAGAAATCTGATGTGTGTGACACCCCAAGGCAGCTGGCCGTGGTGCTGGATGTGTGCCCTGTTTGACCAAAGCAGGTCAACTTTTCTGCCCATGTCCGCAGGCCACCAGAGTCTACCTCCTCCTTTGTACACATAAGCCCCCAACCTACTCATCTACACTCAGTGAGGCACTGGGCATTTGTGCCGTGAAACTTACTTTCCTTGTAATCATCACCACCGTTAGTGTATTAATAACTCCACCATATACCGAACGAGGCACCGTCGCCAACACATGAGATTGTAAGAGATGGTTTAGTGTGTGGCGTCTTGGCTAGGGTGCCCATTGACCTTTGAATGGATCTTCTCTTTTTGACATCTAACAAATTTAACCGGACTACATAAGTAATTCTTATTGCAGAAAACAAGAAAAGAAAAGCAGCCGTCATCACCCAGCTCGGAGACGGCTGCTGCTAGCAAGGTGGCTCCACAGGCAGCATGATGGGTGGAATCTTCTGGAAGGGCACAGTTCCAAGGCTGTGGTAGAGTCAGAGTCACGTGGCAGGAAAGCGAGCCCCCAGCATAGACCCTCACTGAAAAGCTGTAGTGTGCAGAGGCGCTCTGCATCGGGCAGAGGGGCTGAGACTAGAGCTCTGCTGGAGGTTCAGGTGTGAGGCTGGGGTCTAACAAAGAGGGCGACATACAACAGAAAGTGCAGGTGGGTGCGCGGGAGGAGGGGGCCCACTGCAGTGATGCAAGTGTGCCACCACCAGTGAGATGTTTCTAATGTTCATAGCAAGCACAGTGGATTTACTGGGTACTGGGCTCTATTTGCAGGCACTTGGCAATGGAGAGCTTACCACAGTCCTGGAAAGTGGGTGTGACCGTCCCTGTTTCAGAAATGAGGAGACTGAGGCACAGAAAGCCTGGGTGACTTGTCTGAGGTCACCCAGCTAGTAAGTGGCTCAGACAGATTTGTGCCCAGGAAGCCTGGCTCCAGAGCCCAGGCTCTTAACCACCATACCCTCCTGCCTCCCTCTGCATTTATTAAGTCAGGTGGATATCTGGGGTAGCATGTAAACTCGTGGGGTGAAAATGCATCGATTAGAAGAGAGGCAAGAGTTTTCTTACGTAGAAGTGGCCAGTTAGGCAGTGGTTGTTCCTATCTCCTGTTTGGCTGTCCTGGAATTTCCAGCCGGGGACAAGGAGGATAACCCTCACTGTAACCCATGTCCACCTTTAAGTACACCAGCTTCCCATGGCTGAGAAGCAAACAAGGCATAAAGTGGCCTTTTGGGTCCTACAGCCTAACATTCCCCTGTCCTTTTGGGATCCCTGGGAGCAGGGGCAATCCTGACGCTCTCTGCAGTGGGTAGGCAGCAGGCCCACAGCCCCTCAGCTCTGCTCCTCTTGCTCAGGATGGAGCAGAACAGACCTGATGGAGCAGGAACAGAGGGACTCCATTCTAAATGTTCGCTCTCTCTCTCTCCCCTGCAGCTTGTGTGAAGGCGTGGGCTCCGTCAATATCTGTAAGTTGGGTGTCTGTCATGGGCATCGTTCTTTTGGGTGTTAATGTTGGGTTGCATCTAATGGGTGACTGAACCTCTGTCTGTAGGGCACTGGGTGGGGGAGAAGGGGACTGAGGTCTCTGGGATCTGGACAAATGGATGGTCAAGAATATTTGGCTCCTACGCGGATCCATCTGGAACACGCGTGAAACCTGAGCTAGCGATGGTGGCAAGTTCTGCCCACTAACTGGTTCTGCAAGAATAGCCCAAGTCTTTTAGTTACACACAGAATACTCCTCAAATGGCACAATGTTTTAATAAGAAACGTGAGGTGTTTATTCTGATCATTTGGGGTCACTGCAGGCAATCCTTAAATTTTTATCTTTAATAATCCAATGTATGCATTTCCTAGGCTAGGTGTCTATCCGTTCTTCTCATTTTTGCAGCAACCATGTTTCTAGATGATTCCTCCACTGTGACCATCAGTTTTTGCTCAAAGACTGTATAGACACATCTCAGCATTAGTCTGGTTCAAGAAGAGTTAGGCATCCCATTGGCTAAACACACTCTTTCCAGAAGCAGATGGCAATGGGTTTAGATTTGCCTGGAGTTGGAAAGATTCATGTTGCTGGTCCCTCTGAATGTGAGGAAAGTAAATCATTGGTTCCAAAAAATTCAAGGTCATGTCATGTCGGGGATGGAAAAGAATTCTGACTCAGTGTCTCCTTCCACAGGTGTGAGCCGTTCCCAGGGCGGCGTGGTCTGCGGGGACCTCAGTGCCACTGTCCCTCGTGGCCTGGGGGGTGTGGCCACCAACAGTGGCCTCCTTTGCTCCCCCTCCGTAGTGGGGACCTGCTCCAGTGTCAGATCAGTACGGTTTGCATAGTAGGTGTGGGCCTCATGGGGGACAGGGGTGGGGACAGGAGGGGAAGTCATTGTGTTCTCAGACTGCAGTGTCAGTGTAGGAATTTCCCCTGGCTGCAAACCCAGACTAACTCTCCAGTTTCCTCCTTACTGCAGTTATGACTTACCCTTTGAGCACCAGTCCTGGGGGTGGCATGACTGCCACTCCCATTGAGTGTCCCTTCCCAGTGGTCCAGCTTTTGATAGAAGCTTCTCAGCCATTTTCTTCCTCAACTAATTCAGGTTAGCAGACATTTACTAAGTAATGACGCCCTCTGGGAAGGGAGCTGGGTCGGGGAATGGTGATGGGTGAGCGACCTCTGCTTTGCCCTTGGATGTGCAGGGGGCGGGGCATGTCGCCTCAGCGCGGAGGGGGCAGCGGGGAAGTGGACTGGGGGTCCGGGAAGCCCCTCACTGATCTGAGAGACTGTGTATTCCCAGAGTGTCCCCCAGCTATTCATATGTCAGGATGGAAAGGCTGACTAAAGCTAATGGCTGAGGTGTTTATGGTTCGCGGTTGGTTTTTTTTTTTGTATTTGGATGATTCCTGTTATAGCCCCTCCTCTCTTTGGGTGTGTGTGATTAAATATTGATGGCAAAGTTTTCTCCTTGTAGACAAATGAATGCCTGCCTCCTCTGCGGTTTTCCCCAGTCACCCTCCCCCATTCCCCAATCCCTGACCATCTTAACGCTTCTGCAAGTGTGGTCTATGGACCACCACCAAATCGGGGTCCCCGGGGTTGGGAGGCGGAGGGGACTTCTTAAATAGGTAGGTCCCGGGCTTCCCCAGAAGTTCCAGGGATGAGCCCAGAAATCTGAGTTTAAACAAGCTCCCAGGTGATTCCTAGAGGAACTAAAGCTGAGAACCATTGGTTTATGTGGACAGAGGGAACAGAGGGGTTGGGTAATTCTGACCGTGGAGCTGACTTCCTCTCTGACTCTCACAGGATGAGGTTCCTCTCTTTGCATTTCTCCTTTGACTTCGCCGAAAGGTCAGAGCCAGTCTGGACCCCCTATACCTGGGTGAGGTGGAGGTGACAGTGGAAGAGAGGAGGGGACAGGACCTGTGTCCACAAGCACCTGCTAAGTGTCAGACATATTGTATGTGTATTTCGTTTGGCTCACAGCAGCGGCATTATTTTCTTCATTTTATAGATGAGGAAGTCCAGGCCCAAAGAAGTTAAGTACCTGAGGTCACACAGCTAGTCCAGCATTCCAGCTGAGGTTTAGGGAATGCCTAAGTTCACATACTTTCCACTGTCTTACCCCGGTTGTTCCTTCAGACTAAACATCTTGGCTCATCAGACTGTCTCTGGAGGAAGGGTTCTAACTGACCTTGCCTGCTCATCAGACACTTCAGAAATAAGACACAGAAGATGACACAAAGGAACCTTCTCGAACTGTTGTAGAAACAACTCCCATAGTCTCTGCTCTCTATGAATCTTGGACAGATCTTCTTATGGGGCAGTTAATACAGGCCAATTATGTGTGACCCCAGAAGTAAAACCCAGACTTCTGGTTGGAGGACATTTTCCCTGATGGCCTGGATGGGGCCGTTGATTGGGGGAGTCTGCTTCTGTCCTATTCCTGAACTGATAGTCCCCAAGAAGTCCCACCTGGGGAAATCTGTTTGGAGTCCCCTCTGAGGCAAAGGGTGCCCCCCTGCTGAGGTGGAGAGAGGGGTTTCTGATGGACACGTTTCTTTCATTTGATTTATAGGAAGAACTCCTCTTCTTCCACTTTATTTTTTGGGGGGGATTAAAAAAAAAAGATTGAAAACAACCTAACTGGGTAGAAGATATTTTGCCATGAGAATGCATACTTGATCTCAAGACATGGAAAAAACCTATAAGCAGTTCTTCGGGCAATGCAGTCCTTCTGATGCCTTCAGAATGTGTCCTCGGGGGCGTATTATTCCCCTGTGAGCGTGGGAGGACCAAGATCTTTCTTAGTATATTACTCCCCTAGTCTCTGCCTCCTGGCCTTAGAGGGTCCCACGGGGGCTGCATGCTGGGCACACCATGGTCTGGATTCCACCAGGTTTGAGTGGAGGTAAAACCAGGCCCCCGGATCTGCTCTGAGGAGGAAAGGGAGACCCACCGGGCACCTGCTGCCCTGGGGCAGAACAGGGGATGGGATGGGGGACTTTCCCCCCATTGGCTGTTGGCTGCAGGGAAGGTTTGGGGGGCAGGGAGGTCTCATCTTTATAAGGCGATCACACCTCTACCTGGCCCAGTCAGTTGGCCGGTCTTTGCACAGAAAACATGGAAACTCATTAAAAGCTTATTACTATCTCCCAGTTTGTGGCTGTTTGACTTTTCGATGCATCATGTCCTATTTGGGGAGTACCAGATTTAGCATCTTAGTTATGCGTGGCCCGACCCATGGGAGAATCTAGGTGTTTTCCCCTACAGGCTCACCCTAGCAACCCAGAACCACGGGAGGTAACAGGGCTGAGGCGGGCTCAGCTCACAGATCCCCAGGTTGAAGTGTGAAGGCCATTTCCTGCCCTATGGCTCACTGAGACATGGCAGAGTTCATGCTCAGGTTTTGATTTTCAGCCCCTGACTTTTAACCTTTCTTGTGGATGAGTGATGTGCCCTAGATTAAATGTGCTCCTATTGTGATTAAGACCATGCCCTTGAGGCACAGAGAGGTGAGCTAAAGGAGGGAGGCAGGCAGGAAATTTAAAGCAGGCCTGCCTGCTGGCAGCCAGCAAACCTCAAACAGCAGCAGCTGGAGCTCCCAGAAGAGGCCAGCACCCCCCACCCCCGCCCCCACCGCC
>LNAC01000053.1:3852873-3863419 GCA_002007465.1 Ailurus styani
AGCAGCCGCCTGTAGGTGGCGATCTCGATGTCCAGGCCCAGCTTGGAGTTCATCACCTCCTGGTACTCCTTGAGCAGGCAGGCCATGTCCTGCTTGGCCTTCTGCAGGGCGGCCTCCAGCTCCGCCAGCTTGCAGCGGGCATCGGTCAGGGCCGCCTCGCCCTGCTGTTCTGCTTCAGCCACTGCGGCCTCCAGCTTGGCTCGCTATGAGGAAGGGGATGTGAGAGCAAAGATGAGAGAGAGAAGGCACAGGTTGGCTCACCTGAGCTCACAGAGCTGGGCCAGGGAGAGGGGCCTCCAGAGAGAAGCTAAGTTAACTATGTAGGACCAGGTATTTAATGAGAACTTGAAGATGGGGGCTTTCACCATCTCTCCTTGGTGGTTGTTGCAGGGTGGCCCAGGGTGACATCAGTGATATGGTATATCCCACTTTGAGGGCTGTGTGATCTCGTTGGGTCCGTGCTTCCTCACAGGCACATTGTGAAGCCTGATTTGGAACAGGCCCTCCTGGGGGCAAAGTGTCTGGTGCTGCGGTCTGCCCATGCTGGGCCTTCAGACCCTTCCCCATACCCTACCTGGCACTTGGCATTCTCGATCTCAGCAGTCAGCCTCTGGATCATGCGGTTGAGCTCATTGATCTCCTCCTTGGTGCGGCGCAGGGTCTCCCCGTGCCGGATCACCGTGGCCTTCATCTCCTCACACTGGGGGGGGGGGAGCAGAGATGCTCCTGAGGCTCAGGACGCAGTTTCCCACCCATTCGGACACCACAGATGATTTTCAGGTTGTACAGTGCTCAGCCTGTGCAACTATACATGGCAGCCCTGCTCTACCACCCAGACTGAGAGCCATCTGTTCTCTTACCATCCCTAATAATCAAAATCCCCAGACAAAAAAGGCCTTGTTATTATACACCTGGCTTCCCTCCCACTGCCGTGTCTAGGAGGCAGATGTCCTATTCCGCTCACCTTGCTGCGGTACCAGGACTCGGCCTCAGCCCGGCTGCGGCTGGCGATGTCGTCGTACTGAGCCTTGATCTCGGCCACAACGCAGTCCATGTTCAGGTCCCGGCTGTTGTCCATCTTGACGATGACCGAGGTGTCTGAGATGTGGGCGTGGAGGACCTGGAGCTCCTGGGGGCCAAGAGCCAATGCATTTGGGTCTGGTGCCTGGTCTGGGCCATGGACTCCATCCGCCCTTCGGTGCAGTGTCCCCTCCCTGGAGGGGGCGCTGGTCATCATGTCACATGACCCCTGCTCCACCTGCTCTCCTTCCCCCTTCGCTCACACACAGGTACATCATAAAACAAGAAAGCCGGAAGGGCCCCCGACTGAACAAATGGGAAAACTCGAACCTATGCTGGGTTTTCTCCAAGTCACCTAGCAGGAGAGCTGGGGTTTGAAGGCTGGGACTCGTGATTTGTTCGTTAATTAAGACCCCTCTCTAAGCAGAGGCTCACCCTGACCCCCACCCTCCACCCAGGCACAGACTGACACGCCCCCAGACCAGCCCACGCACACACTGTGACACACACAGGCACAAGCAGACACGGAGAACCACAGCCTCGCTCCACGGTCCTCAAACAAGCACGTCAGGCTCTCCCGGGCACATAGCTACGTGTGTCTATCACATCATGCAACATGGCTCTCTTGCAGGTGTGTGCATGTTTTCTCACGCTCACACCGCACACACGGGGCAAACACGTACACGGTGCCCTCCCTCCCCTTTTGCTCGGGTCCTCACCCCTCCCCTCTCCCTGCCCTGGCAGGCCCGCAGCAGCCCCCTCACCTCGTCATAGAGACGCTTCAGGAAGCTAGACTCCTCCACCAGCGCCTCCACATTGGCCTCCAGGTCGGATTTCCGCAGGTAGGCGCAGTCCACGTCCTGGTGGTGGAGGGAAGAGGGCGGTGTGTGGGGAGGGGAGGCCTCTGTGGGCAGCGCGGTGACCGCACCCCCAGCGGAGGTTGTCGGGATGGGTGCCCTTCCCTTCCTGCCCCGTGAGCAGCCCCCTCACCTTCTTTAGAACCACGAACTCGTTCTCTGCCGTGGCTCTCAGAGCCACCTCCTCTTCATACCTGGGTTGTGGGGAGAGAGGGGCCGAGGCTGAGGGGTGGGGGCTTGGACCCCATCCCAGCTTCTGGGCCAGCTCTCCCAGGGGTCCAAAGGGATGGAGTCCCTGCGATTGTTATCCTGTCCTCTCCGTGGTCTAGTCTGTGCGTTATTCTTGGGCTAGCCCTTGTCCCAGCCTGGCTTAGGCCACCCCAGTCCTGCTGCCCCTGGAATGAGATCAGGGAATGCATGCTCCATTCCCCAAATCTAAATTCTTCTGTGTGGGTTAAAGCCTCTGCTTTCGGCTCAGGTCATGATCTCAGCGTCCTGGGATTGAGGTCCGCATCGGGCTCTCTGCTCAGCAGGGAGCCTGCTTCCTCCTCCCCCTGTCTCTCTGCCTGCCTCTCTGCCTACTTGTAATCTCTCTCTGCCTACTTGTAATCTCTCTCTCTCTGTGTCAAATAAATAAATAAAATCTTAAAAAAAAATAAAGTAAAAAAAAAAATTGTTCTGTGCATCCCAGATCCAAAGAGAGTCAGCGCCCCGGGCAGCAAAAACACAGAACGAGCATCCAAAAGTGAGCTGAGACGGGGAGGACCACAGAGAGCTATAGAACTCCACTGGCCTGCCTCTCCTCGCTCCCCGTGAAAGCGACTCTAAGACCCACGTGGCCTCCAAGGGGGAGAGTGGGGCCAAAGAATCTAAGACACCTAGGCCCGGCCCCAGACAGCCGCTGGGTTCCAGGCAGCCCCTGCTCCTAGACAGGCAGGATACTTCAGCTGCTTCGAGCAGGCTGAGCGTGGAGCCTTCCTCCGCTCCCTGTGCGCCCCCAGTCTGGCCGCACTCACTTCTTCCTGTAGCCCTCCAGCACCTCCTGCACGTGGTTGAGCTCCGACGCCAGCCTCCCGCTGTCGGCCTCCACGCACTCGGCCTCCCGCCGCAGCGTCTCGATGTAGCCATTGAACAGGGGCTCCAGGTTGCTCTCGCAGCAACGCTGGTTCTGGTAGAACTGCCACTTGGTCTCCAGCAGCTTGTTCTGCTGCTCCAGGAAGCGCACCTGCGTTTAGGGTGTGGGGATGAGACCGGGGGTTAGGGAGCCTGGGAGGAGCCTGGTCCCCCAGAGCCCTGTCTGCTCTGGGTGCTCACTGAGCAGCCGGGGCCCGGCGAGGACTGAGCATGGGGCTGAGTGTGCCGCGAGGGGCCTTGCTCCCAGCCCCCCAGGAGGCAGTGTGGCTGGGGGGGAAAGCGCCCCGGGCTGAAGGCCAGAGGTTTGGTTCAAGTACAGTTGTGCCACTCAGAGCGGGCAAACTGTTTAACCTTTGGGTGCTTGGTCTTCTCGTTGCTAAACCAGAGATGAAAATAGTGCCTCCCTTAGAGCGGTAGAGACTGCACAGGTTAATACGTGGAGAATGCTTAGATCATCCCCGACACACGGTCAGTGCTCAACATTGCCTATGACTATGACTCTAACTATGACTATGATTAGCAGTTTCTCTTTATTAATTCATGGGACACTTACCGAAACCTTACTGTGTGGTACGAGGGCCCATGCTAAGATACACATACATCTATCTCTTGAAAAATGCGGGGTGAGGGGCACTAACGCCTCCCCCTACCTCTACCCCTACCCAGCGCATCTGAAAATTGTCATGTCACTCTTGACTCCCCCAAAACTTCATTGCTAATAGCCAACTCTTGACCAGCAGCCTCTTGATGACCTAAATAGTCGAGTACCGTACATTTTGTATGGTCTATGTATGAAATATTGTATTTGTACAACAAAGTAAGTTAGAGAAAATTTGTTATTAAGAAAAGCATAAGGAAGAGAAAATACATTTAAAGGACTGTATGTGTCGAAAAAAATCCTTGCAGATGTTGGATTTGCTCCCCTCCAACCCGCGTGGTTCAAGGGTGAACTGCGCATCTCTGTCTGTCTCTGTCCATCTGTCTCTGCCCATGTATCAGTCCCATTCCGTTCTCGCAGCCTCCCGGTGGGGGGGCGATATCATCCCCCCCAGACTACAGGTGGGGAAACTAAGATGACTGGCTCATTGTCACACAAATAGCCTGTGAGACTTGGGGTCTGATGTCCCCTGAGTCCCCTTCACCTGCCCACCGCGGTGTGTCTAAGCAGCTCGTTTAAACTCAGTTCCAATTTGATGGTAAAACAATGGAAATACTAATGTCTCCCCCATCGGGTCATTCTGAGGATGCGCCAAGCTCCCTAAAGAGAAAACGGTAACGGATCTCCTGACTCCAAGCCCAGAGCCCAATTCTGTCTGTCCTGCTGGAGGGAGGCCTGTGGGTACGCAGGAGGACACTGGGGGCTTGGGAGGCAGCCCCACAGGGTGGGGGTCTCCACGCTCTGTGTCCCTGGCCTTCCTCCCGCCAGCCTGGCTCCCCTCTCCCCCGTCCCCAGCCCCCCGTCCGTGAAGGCGGCTGTGCTGGTCCTGGGTGGCTTACTGTCACACCTGTCACACTACTGCTCTGGGAGAATCGTGCTGACAGCAAACATTCATTGAGCATTCACCGTATGCCAGCATTTTTCGAGCATGAGTCCATCCACGCTCGCACCGCCTACGGGCGGGCTCCGCTCTGCAGACCAGCGACGTGCCTGCGTCTCACGCTGCCCGGGCGCAGAGCATCCGCAGGGAGGCCGCGTGGCTCGGAGCCCTGCCCGCCCGCCTCCCGGAGCTGCCTGGCTGGCAGCCGCCAGCCTTTGCTCTCCCCATTATCTCCCACTCTTGCGGCTCCCAGCGCCCAATCCAGGGTTCCGGGGCACCTCTGATGTTCCTGTGTTGTCTTGTCTCCAGAAGCACCCGCAGCCTTTAGACCCCAGATCCCGTTTCCCGACCTCACGGGCCCTCGGTGCACTCCGCAGGAATTCAAAGACGGAAACGGACCCTCCGCCTGCGCCGGCCTGTGTTGGTCTCCCTGTGCTGCCTCAGACCCGGCCGCGCGCTGTCTCCCCGCTGTGCGGGGCCTTCCCCAGGGGGGCCGCCCGGGGTCTTCTCCGCACCGTCCCGGGCCTCACTGACCTTGTCGATGAAGGCAGCGAACCTGTTGTTCAGACACTTGATCTGCTCCTTCTCCTCGTGCTTCACGCACTGCGCGTTGGGGTCGATCTCCAGGTTGAGGGGCGTCAGGAGGCTCTCGTTGACCGACACGGTGGTGATGCAGGGCGGGCTGGGCCCGCACACGCCCCCGGAGCGGTAGCCGAAGCTGCGGCCGCAGGAGCCGGCGCGGAAGCCGCCCACGGCCACGCGAGGCCCGCAGGTGCCCAGGTTGGAGAGGCTGCGGCTGCCGAAGCCGGTCAGCCCCCGGTAGCAGGACACCCCTCGGTAGGGAGCGGCGCTGATGCAGCAGCGGCTGCCAGTCTTGGGGGCCACAGCCGAGCAGGAGCTGAAGGTCCTGGTCACCCCGCAGCCCGAGCTGATCCTGTAGGAGCGGCAAGACATGGTGTGGGCCTGAGCAGGGGCTGAGTGCGGCGGCAGTAAGTGAAGGCTTCAGGTGCCCGCTTAGGATCCTCTGGCCTCTCTGATCCTCCCTGGTCCTTTTATTGGTGGGGAGAGCTGGGGTTGGCTGCATAAAAGGAGTGAAAAGCCATTTTATGTTGTTTATTGGCTTGGGGAGTTTGCCAGCAACTCCCCAAAGACTCGTCTTAAAGGTGAGCTCAGCGGCGACTTGGGGCCTCCGTAAAAGTATTGAAGATGTTATTAGGGACACTGTGTTTGCACTTTTCATCTTCAAAGCTCGTTTACATACATTAAGCAATTAATTTTCTCGCAGTCTCCCTGTAAGATGGCCCCAGCCCACAGCGGAGACGGATTTGAACTCCACAACAGCCTGAGCTGGTTGGGGTTGGGGTAGAGGCTGGGCCGCTGTCTCAAGGGGGAAGGTCTAGGGTCCCAGGTCGGGAGAGACCCCTGAGAGCGCACTGTCTCTGTCCCCCCCGGCTCCATGCAGGAGGTATTCTCACGTAAGTCGTTACGTTTCAGAGGCTGATGGGTTGGGCAAGTCCAGACCCACCCAGGCACCATGGCCTGGAAGGGGGTTCTGGTCCATGGGACCATTTTGACCACGCTCCCGGTGGGACAGAGGGCTGGAGCACATGGGCTCGTAGAACCTTCTGGATTCCAGCCCGGAGGCTCTGTTTCGGAGCTTTCATTTCTCACCCAGCAAAATTGCAAACCACTCTGCTCTCAGTGGTCACAGTAATGGCTACTTGTGGATAATGGGGAGCCACCCCCTTTAGCCACTTTCTCCCACTGGGTTGCATGGATGGAAGAACCGAATCCTGGGATAACCTGGCTGCTGTGAATTTGCTCCGGGCACTTTCCCTTGGCTCTTAAAGAAGAAACAGGTTCCGTTTGTCTCTCTTCCTTCCAAGACCACCAGCCAGAGGAGGGTGCATCCTGTTCACCGGCCTCCAAATTGTCACCCCTAGAGGAATATTTAGACATGGGGATGGGAAAGCGGCTTCTTCTCGTCCGAGGATGCTGTGATTTCTGGCTCCCGGGGGCTCTGGGGGCCTGGCTCCTCATAACATCCCCACTTCCCTGTGTATCCTGGAGCCACTTATTAGGGTAATGATCGCTGTCCTTTTAACGGTTGTTGAGCACAAAGCTGGCCTCTGCCCCCAGGGAGGCTGACCAGACGCCCAAGGTGTTAGGAACTTCGAGAAGGGAGGAAGAGCGGAGGAGTGTCCTCCGAGGGGGACAGCCCCTCTGGGGACCCTTCCAGGATCAAACACGGCCACTGCGGGGCCGCTGCCTGAACCCTCCCTCCCGGGCCTGATGTTCTGTCCTGGTTCTGCCATCATCTCTTTGGCTGGGCCCCCTGCAGCTCTTCACCCCGAACCAGGATGATTGGTTTCTGTCGCCCCACCCCACATGTGTTCTTCCAGGGGGGCAAGGAGACTCTGGGTGGCTGGCCGGGCGGAGCAGGCAGCCTCACCTGCAGGCCTCGAAGGATCTTCAGATCACCGTCAAGCTGGGCCGTGGGATCAAAGCTGGAAGACCTGGTTCAAGGGCCTGCTCAGATGCTTCCTGGCTGTGGGACTCTGGGGAACGCTCTTCCCTCTCTGAGCTTCTGTGTGCTTGACTGTCGTGTGGAATTCATCCTTGCCTTCCAGGCTTGTGGGAGGATTATGTGGAAAATACACAAGCGGGTGCTTTGGGGACCAGAACACTCGTGTAAAGGAAAGGGGTTCTTGCTTCCTACCAGAAACGCCTCTCCCACACCGTGCACCCCTCCCCCGGCAGGCAGTGGGTGTAGTCCCTGCCCTACCCATGGTCTTCATGTCCTCAGCACATTTATGACTTCTTCACCCTTTCAAGACTGCTTTTAAGGTTTCCTTTAACTCAACTTCATTAGTATAAAAACTTGGGGTGGAGTCTGGGGGTGGAGAGGAGGCTAGGCAGTGCGGGCTCTGGGCTCCCAGAGGAGGCTAGGGAGTGCGGGCTCTGGGCTCCCAGCATCCAGTCCTTAGTGGGGTCCCTGCTGGCCTGGGTCTAGGGATGTCTTCTGGGGCTTGCCCAGTGAGCTCCTGACTGCCTGTGGTGTGGGCCCGGCGCTGGTGTGTTGGGGACCGAAAAGGATGTGGGCCCTTCGAACATGGCAGGGGGAGGGGAAGAGGGGAGGACGGGAAGGAGAAGACGGGTGGCCCTCTGCCCACAGCCCTCCTTTCCCTATCGCCCATCAGCCTCTGCTCTCCTTCAGCTTGTTGAACAGGATGGGGCCAGATCCGACTCTGCCTCTCCCTGGGGGCAGGAAGGAGTGGGGACTTTGTCCCAGAGACAGCTCCTGAGTCATTTGTTCCCCGTGCCTCCAACACACGCACACACGCACACACGCACACACGCACGCACACACACACACACACACACACACACACACACACACACACCCCGCTCCCAAAACTCCACCTTGAATTGGGCTTGGGCTTGGGCGTGGGCTTGGGCACCGAGGATGGGGAAGAGGTTGCTGAGGGACTCAGGAGACCTGGGGGAACAGGGGCTTGAGTGGGCAGGAGTGAGGGCCCCAGGGTGACACGGGGGTGGGCTCATGGGCTCTGGGTGACATTTGCACTGCTGCCGATGGCACATGAGCCCAGGGGTGGTGGCGGCTGCTCAGGAAGGCTGTCCACACGGCGCTTTGGATCCGAGGGGCCGGGCTGGAGACGGAGGATAACCTTAATGAGGCTGTGCCCAGGTTGTGCAGGACAAGTGAGAAACTCACAGACCAGGCCAGTCTGACAGAGCTGCCCTGGAGGGCCTGGGCCTTTGCTGCCTAGTTCTACCCAAGAAAGGGGCAGAGAACCCACAGTTCCTCCCGGGCTTTACTCATCACCCACCGCCTCCACTCGTGGGACCGCCTCTCGGGTGGGAGCCTGACCCCCTTCACCGGCCTCCTCCTCATTTACTGCCCCTGAGCCCTATAGGTTCCCTGCATCCCTCTCCCTACGCCCAAGCCTCCTTTCTGGGCACACCTTTGCCTGGAATGTACCCGAATGGCTGGCCACCTCTTCCAGGAAGCCTTTGTGAACTAGTCAGAGGGAGGCTGTGATTTCTCCTCCTTTGTCTCAGCAGGCAGCTCATAAAATGCCCTTTCCGGGGCTTCCCAGGTAACTCCAATGATCTCTTTCCACACCCTCTTGTCCCGGGTGCTGCCATCATCACCCCCTTTGGTCCTGGCCCCTCCTGCCCCCGTATCTTTTGAAGGCCACACCCAGTGTTGGGAATGTGCGCCGAAGAGCCCACGTCCCTCCTGCGATGTACAGTGCTCCCTGCACTTCGTCCAGGAAGACTTTAAGAGCTAATTGAGTGAGAAAGATTCTTTTATTTTTAAGATTTATTATTTATTTGAGAGAGAAAGAGAGCAAGCAGGAGGAGGGGCAGAGGGAGAGGGAGAGAGAGAATCCCAAACAGACTCTGTGCTCAATGTAGAGCCCTACGTGGACCTCAATCTCATGACCCCGAGACCATGACCTGAGATGAAATCAAGAGTTGGACTCAACCCACTGAGCCATCCCGGAGCCCCAGAGTGAGAGAGATTCTTTACCCCACCACGGAAGCCCAGGCAGCCGCCCCAGCTCCGTCTGACTCTGCCTCCCTCCTGGCTGCCATCTCCTGGGGTTTCCCCAGAGGCCGGTCACCCACGTACCTCCCCACAGATGGACCCTCCTCCATGCTACCTATGGGACGCTTGCTGGGGCCCACCTGATCGTCCCCCAGCCCAGGGCTCATGACCTCCCTTCCCTTCCGATCTCTCTACTCCGCTTAACATTCCCCTGTTTCTAGGAAGGCTTTCTGGATTTGTCCAGAGATAAAGGTGCGCTGACCCCCTCCCATCCTTCTGGCTGTCCTCCCTTGCACTTTTGTATTTGGATCTGTCCGGGCTCTTGTGGACCATCTCTCTATCCTTCCTGGCTCTCTGGTTCTCCAGAATCAGCCCTGATGGACCTTCCGTGGACAAGATCCGTCCTGAGCAGGGCCTCGGTGCCTGCCCACCCAGCTCATTCAAGTTGGGCAGTGCCCGTCATCTCAGCTGATCTTCTCCATGCTTCTCAGTTTTTGAGTCTACGCCACCTCCTGATGCTGGGACACAGCTCTTTAAGGGTCTCCCAGCCCTGTGACCCTTTCTTTGGCTTTCGTAAGACTTGGGCATGACTCGTGACCCTATGTAAGGGAAGCGTGGTCTGAGCAACAGGGAGGAGCTGGACGGGCCACGGGGCTGCCCCAGTGCGTGTAGGGCAGGGCCCCCTGCGGTCAGCCAGGCTGCTACCTGGCCCTCCCACCTCTGCTCTCACGGGCTTCCCCACCAGGAACTGCAAGAAGCTCTCTGGTTTCTCCCTGAACCCTGCCCGCGTACCTCCCTGCAGGCAGCTTTCCCTGGTGGCTTTGCTATTGTCTGTGGCCGCTTTGGGTCAGAGCAATGGGTGGGTTAATACAGGGCCTCCAATTTCAGAATTGTACCTTAGTCATGGTTTGGAAACTTTTTCTTCCTGTCTTTTTTTTTTAAGATTTTATTTATTTATTTGACCTAGAGAGAGAGATTACAAGTAGGCAGAGAGGCAGAGAGAGAGAGAGAGAGAGAGAGAGAGAGAGAGAGAGAGAAGGAAGCAGGCTCCCTGCTGAGCAGAGAGCCCGATGCGGGCCTCGATCCCAGGACCCTGAGATCATGACCTGAGCCAAAGGCAGAGGCTTTAACCCACTGAGCCACTCAGGCGCCCTCTTCCTGTCTTTTTCTTTTTTTCTTTTTTTTTTTTTTAGCAGCACTAGGACCATTTCTCTAAATCTCAGGAGGAAAACAGCTATCTCAACTGGCCTCCCATTGCACTTCGGACACATCTGCAACACTCCTAACTCAAGGCCTTTGCACTGACTGTCCCTTCTATCCAGAATGCTCTTCCCTCGGCCACACGGAGTGCTCCATTGCTGCCTGTGGGTCTTCCCTCACCATCAAAGAGGCTCCCTGGCCCTTCCTTTTTTTTTTTTTTT
>LNAC01000053.1:3863765-3905815 GCA_002007465.1 Ailurus styani
CAGAGAGATCATATGATAATTGTCTTTCTCTGATTGACTTATTTCGCTCAGCATAATACCCTCCAGTTCCATCCATGTCGTTGCGAATGGCAAGATTTCGTTTCTTTTGATAGCTGCATAATATTCCATTGTATATATATACCACATCTTCTTTATCCATTCATCTGTTGATGGACATCTAGGTTCTTTCCATAGTTTGGCTATTGTGGACATTGCTGCTATAAACATTCGGGTGCACGTGCCCCTGAGGAACACTACCTTTGTGTCTTTAGGATAAATACCCAGTAGTGCGATTGCTGGGTCGTAGGGTAGCTCCATTTTCAACTTTTTGAGGAATCTCCATACTGTTTTCCAGAGTGGCTGCACCAGTTTGCATTCCCACCAACAGTGTAGGAGGGTTCCCCTTTCTCCGCAACCTCGCCAACATCTGTCATTTCCTGACTTGTTGATTTTAGCCATTCTGACTGGTGTGAGGTGGTATCTCGCTGTGGTTTTGATTTGTATTTCTCTGATGCCGAGTGATGTTGAGCACTTTCTCATGTCTGACCCTTCCTTTTAAAATGGCAGTCGGGCCTCTCACTCCCAGGGCATCCTTCAACTGGTCTACCTTGCTCTGATCTTTTTCTTTTTCCCCCCGTAGCACTGAACACCTTCTAACAGACTCTATGATTGACTTATTTATTCTCTTTATTGATTGTTGTCAGTCTTTCCCCATTTCCCCATCCAATCAGACCAAAATAAAACAAAACCCCACGGGAGCAGGGATTCTGTCTGCCCTGTCCATTGATGGTTCACGAGCACTTACTTAGGACAGCCCTGGGAAGAGAGGAAGTGCCTAGTAAATACTGGTTTGTGTAAGTGAATGGACGTCTTGGACAGTTCAGATATTTGATGTTGGCAGAAAATGTCCCCTGGCCCAGCCCCTGAGGAGCACACCCAGTTTCAAGCCCTCAGGACTCAGAGCCCACCGCAGCTTCTTCCTGTGCGCCGGCGGTGGTTTGGGGAGCCCCCGGGGGAGCAAAGGCCGACCGACACCCAGAACGGTGGAAGCAGGGCTGTGTTGGGCCTGGTGAGACGGAAGTTTCTCTTTCAAAGTTGCTCTTCGTCGTTACCATGTTTGTGTCCTAAGCACACTTCTGGAGGAAAAAATTTATTTTAAAAGACTAAGCCATCCACCGTATCGGTGGACGTGGAAAGTTCCACAGAGGGCCTGCCGGGAAGCTGGCGGCCAGCAGAGGGCAGCAGACCCCCACCGCCGGCGCGGGAGCCCGAAGCGGAGCCCCGCGGACGCGAGCTGCCTGCCGGCCTGCGGCTCAGCGCCCCGGACCCTGCAGGAAGATGCCAGAAACAGACTGCTGAGCCTTCCGAACCCACCGTGTTTGCTACTGGCCGGGCGGAGCCGCCAAACACGGCCCCTCTCCATTAGCCGCAGCCCTGGAACCGCCGCCGCCACGAGCAAAACAGGAGCAGACGTTTCCTGTGCATCCGACTGGGCGCTGAGCACCTGAGTTGTGTCACCGCGTGTCATCTCCGCGGCGACCCTTTGAAGCAGGAGCAGTTTTCCCACTGGACAGGCAAGAGGCTTAGTGAGAGGAAGGGATACAACAAGACCCTGGACTCCGGATGCCGCTGCTTCCACCACGCAGCCTCTCTGGGCCTTGGTTTCGTCATCTGTCAAGTACTAATAAAGGAATCTTAAGAGGGAGGAATAAAAGTCCCTACTGCACACGGTCATCGAAAGAAGCAAGTGAGCCACAGCATGAAACATCGCTGCCTGTGATTTATGACCTCTGGTCGCAGGGCCTGGCATCGGACGGGGCTCTGCCCACACCGGAGCCCATGGGTTTGAACCCGGTGTTGTTGGGGGTGGGTCTCTGGGGGGACAGTCGACCTCCTAACAATATTGAATCTTCCAGTTTCTGAACAGTCTTCTCCATGTGTTTGTCTTTGACTTCTTTCATTGTTGTGCGTGGTTTTCAGCACCAGGGTCCTTCCCATCCTTGGTGAAGGCTTACACGGAAGCCTTTCACTTTTGGGGTGCTACTGTAAATGATACTGAAAACATGTTATCATTTATTTATCTTGAAGATTTATTTACTTATTATTTGAGAGAGAGAGCGAGAGCGCACACAAGTAGGGGGAGTGGCAGGCAGAGGGAGAAGCAGACTCCAGGCTGAGCAGGGAGCCCAATGTGGGGCTCCATCCCAGAGCCTTGGGACCACGACCTGAGCTGAAGGCAGATGCTTAACTGGGCCTGACATTTTTTTGTTGTGAGATTTAAAACTACACATTCATTTCCTTTAGTAGGCCTACAGGTGTTCTGGTAGGACTGGTTACCCAATTTACGGGGCTCAGCGTGAAATAAAAATGCAGGGCCTGTTGTTTATAATTAAGAATTTTAAGAATTTTCAAAAATTTCCCATTTCAAGATTTTAATGATAGTAGTCATAAACCACATGTGGGGCATTCTCTGTAGGACCCGGGGTGATGTTGCACAGCACACACACTAAGAGTTCTGGTCACAGTTCTGATGTGTGTGTTGGGGGTTTTCATACCAAGAAGCAGTTCTTGGATAGCAGCTGGATGTCCTTCAATTCAACTCAATTCTGACATTATCTACCTGGAGATAGCATCGGAATCCATGAGTTATGACTTCAGTCCTACTGCAGCGCCTCCGTGCCACCCCCACCCCCAGGTTGTCATCTGGACTTCTGCGCAACCAGCCATAGATTGGAGCTTCCAACGACCGCCTCCCTGGACCCCATTTGTTGTCTCCAGCAGCGCACAGAACTCAGAGAAACGCTTTACTTACGAGATTCCTGGTTTATTATAAAAGGATGTAACCCAGGAACAGCCAGGTGGAAGAGATGCAGAAGGCAAGGTGTGGGGAAGGGCATGAGACTTCCAGGCCCTCTCTAGACATGCCCCTGTCCCCCCACCTCCATGTGTTCACCAACCCGGAAGCTCTTTGAACCCAGGCCCTTCCGGTTTCGATGGAGGCTTCAGTATGTAGTCATGATCGATCCATTCAACCTCTAGCCCCTCTCCCCTCTCTGGGAAGTTCCAACCCTCTAATCACTGGTTGGGTCCCTGGGCAGCTAGCCTCTCTCCTTAGGTACAGTCTAAAAGTCAGTTTATTAATATAACAAAAGACAACTTTATCACTCTCCTCCCTTAGGAAATTCCAAGGGTTTTAGGACCCCTGTGCCAGGAAGAAGATGAAAAGCAAATATCTATTTCTGATTACAAATCACAATATCACACATGCCCATAAAGCCAGCCCTGTATTTGGGTTAATTTTCTTGAACGAGGTTTGGTAATTTGTGTTTTTCAAGGAACTAATCCATTTCCTCTACGTTCCCAGATTTCTCAGCATAAAGCTGTTTGTAATATTCCTTTATTATCCTTTTAATATCTGCAGTGTCTGTAGAAATGTCTCTCTTGCGCTCTTGCTGGTATTAATTTTTGCCTTCTCTTTCCTCACCCCTTGTTCAGTTCGGCAAGAGGTTTACCCATTTTATCTGTCTTCTAAAAAAGCCAGTTTTCAGATGCATTACTTTGTTTTTCAGTGTCATCGTTTTCTGCTCTTTTTTAATTATCTCCTTTCTTCTTCTTGCTTTGTGTTTACCTTGCTATTTGTTTCCTAGTTTCATTTCCTCTCTCCCTCCCTTCCTTCCTCCCTTCCTTCCTTCCTTTCTCTCTCTCTCTCTCTCTCTCTCTCTTTTAGAGAGAGAGAGAGGTGGGGGAAGCGTCAGAGGGAGAGAGAGAATCCCAAGCAGACTCCATGCTCAGCTCAGCTGGGCTCGATCTCACACCCCTGAGATAATGACCTGAGCTGAAATCAAGAGTCAGACACTTAATCAGCTGAGCCATCCAGGGACCCCTCTTTTCCTGATTTCTTAAGAGGGAAGCTTAAATAGTTGATTTGAGACCTTCCTTCTATTCTAACTGAAGTATCCAAAGTGATAAATTTCCCTCTAAGCACAGCGTTAGCTGCATCCTGAAATTTTAATATGCTGTGTTTTCATTTTCACTCAATTAAAGTATTTTCTAACTTCCCTTGTGACTCCCTCTTTGATCTGTTTCTTATTTGGAAGTATGTTGCTTGATTTTCAAGTATTTGGAGATATCCTCCAGATAATGTTCTTATACTGATTTATAATTTAATACTATTACAGTCAGAGAACATGCTTTGTATGGGGTTGAGTTTTTTAAACTTGTTAGGATTTGTTTTATGGCCCAGAAATGGCCTATTTTGGTGAATGTTCCCTGTTGTCGCTTGAGAAAAATGTGAATTTTTCTGTTTTTGGGTGAAATGTTCTATAAATGTCCATTGTCAGGCCGACTGACAGTGTTGTTCAGGTCTTCTGTATTCCTGTTATTTTTCTGTCTTCTTGTTCTGTTGATTACTAAGAAAGAAGTGTTTAACTCAAGTATGATTGTGGATTTCTCTGTGTTGCCTTTCAGTTCTATGACTTTGTGCTTCATGTCTTTTGAAGCTCTGTTGTCAGGTGCATACACATTTAGAATTGTTATGTCTTCTTGTTGGATTGACCCTTTTAATAATATAATATCTCTTTACTGCTGGCAGTATTCCTTGTTCTTAGATCTAATCTGTCTAACACTAATACAGTCATTCCAGCTTTCCTTTGATTNAAGATTTTATTTATTTATTTGACACAGAGAGAGAGATTACAAGTAGGCAGAGAGGCAGGCAGAGAGACAGGGAGAGGAGGAAGCAGGCTCCCTGCTGAGCAGAGAGCCCGATGCGGGCCTCGATCCCAGGACGCTGAGATCATGACCTGAGCCGAAAGCAGAGGCTTTAACCCACTGAGCCACCCAGGTGCCCTGTCTCTATCATTTTAATTTGACCTAGCCATATTTTTGTATCTAAAGTGGATATTTTGTAGACAACATATATTTGATTTTTAAAATCCAATATGACAATCTCTGCCATCTAATTTGATGTGTTTGGACCATTTACATTATTTGTGATTATTAATATGGTTTTATTTAAAGCTACCATGTTATTAATGGTTTTGTTTTTGTTCCTTCTGATTTTTGTTTCTCTGGTATCCCTTTCCTGTTTTTTTTTTTTGGATTATTTGAATATTAAAAATATCCCTTTTAATTTATTTATTGACTTTTGAGTATATCTCTTTGTATTATTTTTTTAGTGGTTATTCTAGAGATTACCGTGTATATAATCTAATGTTTCACAGTCTACCTTTAGTTAATATTTTNCCTTGAGTTAATATTTTGTTACTTCATGTAAAATGTTATAGTTGTTGCTAATATTCATCTATATACACTGAAACCCCATGAGACAATATTATAATTTTTGGTTTTAAGGGCCAGATATATATTTTAAAGAATATAAGAGAATATAGTTTTATATTTATCCAGTATTTACCATTTCTGTTGCTCTTTATTTCTGAAGTTCTATGCTTCTCTCTGGTATCATTTTCTTTCTTTCTTTGTTTCTTCTTTCAGATTTTATTTTACTTATTTCATCTTATCATTTTATTTTTTAAGATTTTATTTATTTATTTGACACAGAGAGACAGAGATCACAAGTAGGCAGAAAGGCAGGCAGAGGGAGACGGGGAAGCAGGCTCCCCGCTGAGCAGAGAGCCCAATGCGGGGTTTGATCCCAGGACCCTGAGATCATGACCTGAGCTGAAGGCAGAGGCTTAACCCACTGAGCCACCCAGGTGCCCCTCTTTCAGATTTTATTTATTTATTTGTGATAGAGCATGAGTGGGGTTGGGGGAGGAGCAGAGAGAGAGGAAAAAGGAGAAGAAGGCTCTCCACTGAGCAGGGAGTCTGACACAGGGCCTGATCCCAGGACCCTAGGATCACAATCTGAGCTGAAGGCAGATGCCTAACTAACTGAGCCACCTAGGTGCTCCATTCCCTTTCATACTAAAGAATTTTAGCTTTCCTTTTAAACCAGGTTTGCAGATGGCAAATTCCCTTAGTTTTCTTTCATCTGAGAATGTCTTTCTGGCCCCCCCCCCCCAGTTCTTAAGGATACTTTTGCTGGCTATAGAATTCTGGGTTGACAATCCTCTTCTCCCCCACAGCACTATAAGGAAGTTGTTCATATTCTTCAGCCTCTTATAGTTTCTTTTTTAAAAGAGCTTTTGCTCTAATCTCATAAAACAAACTGAGGGTTACTGGGGGGTGGGAGGGTAGGGATAGGGTGGATGGGTTATGGACATTGGGGAGGGTTTGTGCTTTGGTGAATGCTGTGAAAGATGTAAGCCTGATGATTCACAGACCTGTACCCCTTGGGCAAATAATAAAAATAAAATTTAAAAAAAAAGAGCTTTTGCTCATTTATTTGAGAGAGAGTATGTGCATGAGCATGAGTGGGGTGGCAGAGGGAGAGGGAGAAGCAGACACCCTGCTGAGCAGAGAGCCTGACTCAGTGTTCAGTCCCAGGACCCTGAGACCATGACCTGAGCCAAAGGCAGATGCTTAACTGACTGAGCAGCCCACGTGCTCCCAGCCTTTTATAGTTTCTGATGAAAAATCTGTGGTATACATATACATAATGTGTCATTTTTTTCTTTAGCTATACATAATGTATCATTTTTCTCTAGCTTAAAATAATTCTTTTCAATATTCTTTTCTCTTTGTTCTTCAGGTTTTCTCTTTATTCTTCAATTTCTAATGATTTATCTTCAAGTTACTGACTTCCTTTTGTCCTTTCCTTTTTGCTATGGAAACTATTAATGACTTTTAAATTTTAAATGCAGTATTTTTTTAGTTCTCAAATTTCCATTTGGTTCTGGTTTCATAGTTTCTATTTTCTTCTGAGAATTCCTATCTTTTAATTCACTTCAAATGTGTTTACCTTTATCTTATGGAACATCATTATAATAGCGATAGTGATTTAAAATCTTTGTGTGATAACTCCAACATCTGTATCATCTTGGGACTGGCATCTGTTGATTTCCTTTACCCTTGAAAATTGGTCACATTTTCCTATTCATTGATGTCAAAATAATTTTAGATTGTATCTTGGACATTTTAAATATTGTGTTGTGTAGACTCCTGGGCCTGCTAAAGTCCTCTGAAGAATTTTTTGTTTTGTTTTATTTGCCTAATAGGGTATCTGCCTAATTAGGTTCAGACTGAAAATTCTTCATCTGTGGGAAACGTAGTCCAATTTCAATTTTCAAGCATTTCTTTCCTTATTATTTTTGTCTGTCTTATATCTATTCCACTTAGGGTTTGTCTATAACATGGGCAGTGACTTAAATGTTACTTCAGTTTTCAAAGCTTTGGCATGCTATTTGGGTCTCTCATGCATGTGTAGCTCAAGGGAGATCCCAGGACTTGTACATGTGTAGATTTACACACGGAGGAATCTTCCTGTCCAGTTTCTCTCTCTCCCCCCTTCCCCTATGGGGGGGTGTCTCTTTTTCTGGCTCCTCCTGCCAGAAAGATCAGGTTTGTCTTGGAATTTTCTGCTGCCAAATCATGGCTGCTGCACAGCTTTGTGACTGGGATTTGCTCTCAGGGGAAAGCCATGAGAGAAAAGAGAAAAACACGAGGATTCCCCGCATATATTTTCCAGCCACAGGGGCCCCCTTTCCTGCTTCTTCTGGTTAGAAAATTGGGATTTCTACTAGAGTTCTAGTAGATCAAGTTGATGGCTCACAGCCTTACCATGGGGTCTGTTGTGTGAGCAGAGGGAACAGAAATACATGGTTGCTTCTTCAAGCGTTTTCTTCCCACCATGAGCTACCAGCTGTTCTTTACTTTTTAGAGTCTTCTAATAGTTGTGCTGGATTTTATCCAGAGTTTTTAGTTGTAATCAGTGGGAGAGGCAGTCCATAATAGGTTTACTCCATCATGGATGCAACTTAGTTTTAACAGGATCGCCCTGTCTGCTTTTTGAAAACATGCTCAGGGAGGGTGAGAGGAAAAGCAGAGTATCCAGTTAGGAGGCTACTGCAGTAATCAGGCAAGAGTGGTGGTGGTTTGGACCTTAGGTGTAGACATAGAGGTGGTGAGACGTGGTTGGAGTCTAGATTCTACTTGAAGGTTAAGCCAACAAGATTTGTTGATGGATTAAATATGGGGCTGTGAGATAAGAGAAGGTTTAGAAATTATTCTGAAGTGGTTTTTTTTGTTTTTGTTTTTGTTTTTGTTTTTGTTTTTTTTGGCTTAAGCAATTGAATGGAGACGACTTTAATATGGAAGGAGCAGCATGGAAGGGGAAGAAGGAAGGTGAAGGTTTGTTTCTGGACATGTTTGGTTTGAGGTGTCTAGCTATACAAATGGAGATGTCAAGGGTTTGTGTCTGTGTATACCAGCCTGTAGTTAATGGAAGTTCTGGGCTGGAGATACAAACTCAGGAGTCATCGACATGGATGACATTTGAAGCCATAACACTGATTGGGTGAGGTCACCTGTGGGGTAGGATAGAGAGAGGAGAGAAGAAACTAATGTCTGGACCCCGAGGAGTCCCAGGGTTGGCTTGCTGTCTAGCCTTAGAGATTGGAAGCAATGCTGTCCAAGTGGTATGTGTCAGTCAGGGTCCAGTCAGGGGTTAATAGAACGCAGAAAATGAACAGGGGATGTTTAATACAGATATTATTGGGGTTGGAGTAAGAAGCCCAGAGAACTCTAAAGAGTATAGAATGACAGATGCTAAGGGACAGTCCCTACCTCTAGGGCCCCAAGGAAAAGACATCACTAAGGTCCTTCATTGGATAGGGCGCAGCACTGCTCACTGGATTGAAGAGAAGTCACTGTGGTGCTGCACCGGTGGAACTTGCTGGAATCTCCCATCCAGAGCTTACCAGAAATCCACCCTCTAGGGTGCTGGGGAAGTATTTTCCCGAAGAGGTGTTTCCTGGAGGCGCGCACTATGAAATTGCCCGAGAGGGTCGCTGGAGAAGCTGCTGGGTGCCGGGTGTGCTGCTGTTATGCACTGTGGGGGCTGATGTTACAGAAGATGTCTGTGCCGCAGGAATCTGGCTGTAGAGAAACTGCTGAGAGAGCTCAGTGGAAGGAAAGTCCTACCCCTGCAGTGTCTCTCCATCATCCCTGGAAATGCCTACTGACAAGCCTTAATGAGCATCATGCCAGCTAGCCAAGGAAAATATCTGGAGGGATCAGATCCATTTTCACAGAGGAAACAATGAGGGCGAATTTGGAACTAAGGCAATAAATCGATAACCGGCACAGGGTAGATGTAAGTCTGGCTGAGGAGAGGCACCAGGGCCAGACGGGGGATGCCTTGATGTTGCTGCCCCCTGAGGGCTGTGTGTGCCTTCACACATGGCAGAGGGGTTGGCTAGTGTGGAGATTCCGGAAGCAGGAGGGCAGGAGGCTGGTGAGTCCAGGGTCAGGCAGGCCTGAGGCTGTGAGAAGAGCAACCTGCAGATTCTCAGGCTGACATGTGAGCAAAGCAGAATCCATAAAGATGAAAGGTGTGCCTCTTGCTCTCTGAGGAGGACTCTCAAGGTGAAGCAGAGCAGCAACGGGCCCCTGTACGAGACGTGTGCCCCGATGGAGCAGTGCCCCGGGTGCTGGTCGTGAGTGCCCCCGGCTGACTCTTGTCGCCGCCTGAGCTATCACTTGCAGGCTATGTTATATTCGGCCCCAGCAAGATCCCCAAACTGGACCTGTTTCCTCTGATGGGAGCATCTCCTCCTTGGTATGGCTGATTCATCATCCTTCTCATTTCTGCTATGACATGACATCCTCCAGGAAGACTTTACTGATGCTTCAAGTCTAGGTTGGGCCTCTCCTCTGTGCATTGCAGCATCAGTTCTACTCTTAACACCACACTTAGCATATCAAGACATAAGTGCTTGTCTACCTGTTCGTCAGTCAGCCTGGATGGTAGGCTCTTGGACGGCAAGGACCAAGTCTTGTTCACTGCTGTTTTCCCAGCATTGAGCCTGGCATGTAGTAAGCATTTCACAAGTGTCTGCTGGGAGAACGAATAAAGGCTGAGAGGCTGGAATGGGGTGCACGGAGGGATGGCATGGGGTGGAAGTACATGGGCAGGACACTCAGGGCTTGTGTGCCATGTTAAGAAGTTTGGATTCTTCCGGAAGGCAATGGGGAGCCACTGAGGGCTATAAGTAGAGGAGAGCCATGATCAGATTTCTATGTAAGGCCTTTCCTACAGCATCGTGGTGAGTGAGCTGGATGGAGACAAGTGTGAGGGCAGAAGGATGAGTATCCTGCAATGGTCCCAGGGGAAGTTGGGCTGAGGAAGGACCTAGGGAACAAGTAGAAGGGTGTGTGTTGGTCAGGAGGTGTGGGGCAACACCTGGAAAGGAGTGGGCTGCTGGGACCTTGTTCTCAAGGACTTTGCTGCATTTCTTCTTTCCACCACTGAGCTCAGAACCCCTGCAGGGAAGGGCCTGAGCCCTCTTTCCTTTGTGCCTCCCCTGTGCCAGGATAGCGGCCTCTGCCCTTGGCAAGTCCCTGGGATTGGGGGGTGGGCTGGTGGGCTGGTGGAGTCTGGGAGGCAATCTCTCCCATTGGCAGTGTGATCCAGAAGGAGAAACCAGAGTCCTAGTGATGTTAGCGTGGCAAGTTTATCGAAAACCCAGCAATGCAAAGAATAGTACAAACAGGCACCCTGCCCCACCCAGACGTCCCTGGAGCTTGCAGACATAAACCTCCCTGCAGGGGACAGGGTTAGGCCTCCTTCGCACCACCACAGGGGCAGGGTCCATGCAAGAGAACAGAGCTCACGCTCCATGTGCACGCGCCCCCCCCACGCATTGTGCACTCACATGCACATTAAACCAACAATGCAGGAACAGAAGCAGCAAGGACATTTGCCACTCAGAGAAGAACCATCTCAGGGGACTTAGGGGATCCCTTGGGTCACCTACGACTGTGGACCTTTTCGGGTGAGGAAGAAAAGGAAGGGACCTTCTCCTGCCAGGGAAAGGAAGAAGGAAGCAAAGGGGAGTGGGCTAAACACACCTGCAGTGTAGACAGTCAACTCTCCATTCTCCAAATTAATCCAAAGCCATGGATGGCAATGGTGCCCAAGCACATACTTTTTGGCTTTGGACTGTTTTTTTTTCTCCCTGGTGCACTGATTTGTGTAACTGTATGGAATGTGCCTTTCTTCAGGCTGTTCAACTGAATGGTGAAGAGTGAACCAAGGAACAGAGATGTGGAGTCAGGGAGAAGCCAGTCTACTGCGGCTGCAGACAGGGCATTTAGATGGCAAAAAAAATCCCCCCGAGGACAGGGGCCAGGCAGATCAATCCCCGGGGAGAGCAATATTGCCTTCCTGGCAGGTGGTGTAGCTGGATCCCCTCTGGCCCAGAGTCCAGATGTTTCTGGGACAGAAGCAGGTGACATTGAGATGGTTCTTCCCTGGGAGGTGGCTCACTGGCACGGGCCTCTCAGTACTTGGTCCGATGGGAGGTGGTGGTGGACACGAAGCGGACGCTGGAGCTGCGGCTGCCTCGGCCCCCGCTACAGCTGCTGAAGCTCCCCTCGGTGGGCTGCGGGCGGGGGACGCTGGGGGTGCAGGCCTCGCCCATGAGCGCCGAGCCGCCCCGGGAGCCTGTGCTCAGTAGGTCCCCGCTGGCCTTGATGACCCGGGCCCCACCCGGGCTGGAGCCGCAGGTGCCGCTGGGCCGGATGCCACTGCTGCCGGAGAAGGTGACTCCGCTGCGGGAGACGGTAGAGCTGGCGACCAGGGGCTCAGGCCCGCACACTATGCCTCCCCGGGAGCTGCTCACGGCTGCAGGAGGAAGAGGAAATGGTCAGTGAGGCAGGTTGCCCACGCCTGGGGTCCAATCCTCCATGCTCCCTGCTGGCAGCAGGGACGGAGGGGACAGGCCTGGTGGCACCAGGGGAAATGGTCCCTATTGCCTACACAGACAGCACCCACTTTTCTCTTTTCTTGTCTGGGTGACTCAAAGGCCGTGACTCACTAAAATTAAACATTCAGATGAAAATGGAAGAATTCAGCCAATTCCCCGGGTTGCATATAATCCTATTTGACTGTCATTTATATATGGCTGAAGTCAGGTTGGGCAGTGAGCTGGATTATCCAGGCAACTGGTGCAGTAGCTCCTATAAAGCCATGGTGCTTCTCTGTTCTGATTATACCATGCTCCTTGGAGGTCCCCACATTATCCCTCCAAAAGGAGTCCCCTGCCAGTTTTCTCCCGACCCACTGATGTCTCTGCTCTGTAGCCCTCTGGTATCCACTGGGTGTGCCTCCATATCCCAGGATGCCAATCCCACCAAAGCTTGCTTAGACCAGCTCTGTCTGTGGAGAGACCTGCATCTCCCTCCCTCTCCTTTTATCAGAACCCTTTCTACCATCTGTGACCCCCACTCAAGCTTGACTTCTAGCAGAAAGCCACTCCCTGCTGCCTCCCCCTCTCTGTGGGCAGGTCATCCGAGGATGCGTAGCTTTGACTGCCTGACCCACCCAATGTAGTGCTCAGCTCCAGCATACATCTGTGCAGATTTGTATTTTTGGATCCGAAATCTGGTTTTGAATTCTGGCTGTGCCACTGACTAGCTTTGGGAGTTCTGGTAAACCACCTATTTTCTCTAAGTGAGCATAAAGGGGGGTGCTAGTGCTTATTCCTCTCCTCAGGGCTTTGAGGGATAGATTGAGAATAGATAGGCTCACCTCTAGATGATTTTAATTCTAGAGAGCAGGGGCTGGTCTCGCCTTCTTTGTGCCCCCCCCCACCTGCAGTGCCCAACGTAACCCCCGCATGCTCTGGGCACAAACAACTTGTGGTCTGGCAGCAAGGGAGCAGCAAGGGAGATTCATCCTCGTCCCATCCCCTGCCATGGGTATGGGGATGACTCCTTGGCACAGGTCTTTTCATTCCTCCTCTGGTCTTTGTCCCTGAAGGACAAGCCCACTTAAAGGAAAGAGGCTGACCCTCTTCTGGAACCCTCTCTCCCCTATTTGGCCATGCAAACCTTTATGGTTGTTTTCTCTAGGGAAGGAAGGCTCTGGGGAGATCTCAGACCTCAGCTAAGGGATGCTTCCAGTCCAGGGGCGAGATGGTCCTTGCTCCCCTGTCATGGCTAGCAAGCCCCGCATGGGCTCCTGATCCCAATGTGAGCCAGAGTTTAAAGGAAATTTGCAGAGCCTGAGGAGAGGAACGTGAAGAGGAAAAAGCTTAAGTTTCTTACATATGTTTACTGGTCCAACACCTTCGCAGATCCTGGGGAGAGAAATAAAAAAGTGAGATCACAAGCAGTATTGTTCCCTGAAAAGCTGGTTACTATCAGAAGGGATTTCTTGGCAGAGTGGACTGGTGGTTCTTATCCCTAGCTTACAAGCATCCTGGGAACTTTGAAAAAACACACATTCCTAGTCTCTGCCTCAAAACTATTGAATCAAAATATTTTTGGAAATGTGGTTTTATTTGCTTTTAATGAGACGACCAATCACTCAAAACATCCTATGATTCTGGTGCAGCCTGTCTACAAACTTGTATTTTGGAGGCAAAAATCTAGAACCATCTTCTAATTCCCTGGCAAGGGCAACCTGAGTGATGTTTGCAGAGAGAAGGCTCAAGCTGGCAATTCTTCACCTGGTCCTCTCCCCCATTTAGCCATTCTTTTTTAAGAAATTTATTTATTCAGTGATCCAAGATTCATTGTTCACGCACCACACTCAGCGCTCCGTGCAGTATGCGCCCTCCTTAATGCCCACCACCGGGCTCACCCATTCTTGTTACCTAAGTCTGACCTCACCCCCTCCGGCCGCACTGAGAGCTCTCACCGAATCTCCTCGCCCTCTAGCAGGCGCCTGTAGGTGGCGATCTCGATGTCCAGGGCCAGCTTGACGTTCATGAGCTCCTGGTACTCGCGCAGCTGCCGGGCCATGTCCTGCTTGGCCTGCTGCAGGGCACCCTCCAGCTCCGCCAGCTTGCACTTGGCATCGTTGAGGGCCGCCTCGCCCTGCTGCTCCGCCTCAGCCACTGCAGCCTCCAGTTTGGCTCGCTGCAGGAAGGGTGGCAGGCAGGTGGGCTTTGGCAGGGACTAGGGGAGTTCTGTTTGGGGCTAGAAGCACAGCCACCTCCCCTCCCTCTGGAGCTCTCTCTCCTCTCCTTTGCCCACCTGAGCCTTGGCATGCTCGATCTCTGCCTTCAGTCTCTGGATCAGGCGGGTCAGCTCATTGATCTCATCCCGTGTGTTGTGCAGGTTGTCACAGTGTTGGCCAGCTGTCACCCGCATCTCCTCATACTGTGGGTGGGGGAGGGGAATGTTATGAGGGTCCGAAGTTTGAGTGAAGACCACAGCCCCAACCGAGTTGGCGGCCTTCGACTTTCACTGGGTCTACTCTGTCGTACATGAGTCTTACTCTAGGGCTGCCTGTACCCCTTCCTCATCCCCCCCAAACCACTTCCTCACCTTAGTCTGATACCAGGCCTCAGCATCAGCCCGGCTGCGCCTGGCAACCTCTTCATACTGGGCCTTGATTTCATCGATGATTCCATCAATGTTCAGGTACCGGCTGTTGTCCATCTTCACGATGACTGATGTCTCTGAGATGTGTGACTGCAGCAACTGGATTTCCTGTGTTGGAAGATGAGTAAGACAATTGGGCTCGGAGTCCCGTCAGTGCCAGGACTGTGCCAGAGCGGCCCCAGGAGTGGCTCCCGGAGCACAGAGCCTTGCTCGTTTGTTTGGAGCAAAGTGATGGAACTGACCATCCAAACCGAGGACAAGAAAAAGTCATGAACCGAGAGCCATTTCAGTTTGAGTTTAAACCCTTGTCATACAGCCGAAGACATCCCTTTAACTCCTTATTTGCTTAGGTGAATATGTGGGGCTGAGGAACTTGGCAGAGGAGAGTGAGAACCATGCTAGGGTTGAAATTTTCTTTGGCTTATCCACAAAGTGACTGTGCTGGTCATGGATCATTGAGAGTTGATAATATTCTAGAACATGGTGGTCTAGGAATTCCTCTATCTCAAGTCCTTAATAGAACCAGGGGCTTGGAACTAGCCTGTAAGGGCTCCAGAGGGAGCTTTCTGATGCCTTTCTACTCAGAGCCAGACATTAGCTCCGGCTGGCTCTGTACCAGACCAAACAGACCATTTACCAAGCAAAAGATAACTAGTTCATTTAGCTAATTAGGTCAAACACAGTTTTTCTTACATCTACTAGCAAATCAGTTTTCCAGAGTCTTCTGATTGGTAGAGAGGAAGTGGTGCTCTTAGACCCTCTTTGGATTGGCCAACGAGGAGTTGGATCATAGATCTAAGGAGTTTATTCATAGACCTGCTGAGAAGCCTGCATGCTTACCTTCCTTTCTCCATTTGTAGATACATTGACATATAGAGGACAATAGATTGGAATGGGAAGAAGATGTACAATACTAAATGTTAGAAATTATGCCAGTTCAGACGAAGCCCCCCAGGAGTCTAGGCCAAGCACTGATCTCCTTGTTTGGCTCAGAGGGGATGCTTACCGCCATGTACAGAGTTTTCAGAAAGTCAATTTCCTGAGTTAAGGTATCAACATTGGTTTCAAGATCAGACTTATTTAAGAAAGCTGTATCCACATCCTGCATAAAAGAGAGAAGGAGACAATGGTCATTACTTGTGCACTGTTTAAGCTTGGCGGGGTCTGGGGGTGGGTGGGAAGTCAGGCCAATCCCCATAGGGCCAGGCCAGGCTTTGGGATAGGTGGAAGAATCCTTGGAATGCAGTTTAATGATGATTGCTGGGGCTGTTGGACATTTCCAAATGCCTATTTATAGGCAAGGAGGATATGGATAATCTAAGACTCTTTTTTTTTTTAAATCTAAGACTCTTAAAAAGTCATCTCTTCAGACCTCTGCTCTGATGAAGACCCAATCCTAAATAATCTGAAGCCAAATCAGAACTCCAAAGGGAACCTGTTCTGACCTTGGAGGTTCCACCCTGTGTGAATGGCCCCAGACTCCATGGGGCTGCCTAGACAGTTCCAGGTCAGGGGTGGGGGAGTGGGTTTTGTCTTGGGAACATTTTCTTGTCTGGAGGAGAAGCTTGCTTGGACCTGTTGCTCTCCCTTACCTTCTTCAGAGCCACAAACTCAATCTCAGCGTTGGCCCGAAATCCCACCTCCTCTTCGTACCTGGATGATAAGGATTGAGAGGGTGAGTTCTCATCTGAACTGACAGGCAATTACTCCCAGTTCTCCAGGAAGCCTCTTAAGACATCTCTGCTATATCCAGGAGCATGGGTCCCTGCTGCCACCTACATATTCTCATCTACTTTGTCTCATCTTTAAGGCCTTCTATGAGCCTGTGGCTCTCAGTTTTTACAAATCCCCTTTACTTTCTAAAATTAGATTTGGAATCTGCAAATGTGGACTATTGCTATGCTTCTCTGCTAGAAAAGACTTGGAGTCATTTCACTTGAACATAGAGGAAGTAGGACCCAACTCACTGCTGAACCTGAACACTATTCTCAAAACCAGAGGGTTGTTTCTGGAGTCCACTCTCCATTCCCACAGACAAGACTAGGGACAATTCATGCTCAATTCCAGGACTCATTTTTACTCAGGGTCCATAGAGGGCCTCCACCTCCTCCTCCTCCCTTATATATCACTGCCCCTACTCCTATCTCTAGGCTAAGTATTGAAACCAGCATTCAACCTTGATCCATCCAGCTGCTGTTATTTGAGCACGGCAGCTGCTGTGGGAAACAAACCCTGCCTGTCTTTGGTCTATGCAGTCCAGATGCCACTTACTTCTTCTTGAAACCCTCAAGGACATCCTGCATGTGGTTCCTCTCAGCCTCAAATCGGGCCCGGTCGCTGTTTGTGATGTCTAGCTGCCTCCTCAGGTTGGTGATATAATTCTCGAAGAGGGGCTCCAGGTTGCTCCTGGCGCATTTCTGCTCTTGGAGGAAGTTCCATTTGGTCTCTAGGAGCTTATTCTGCTGTTCCAGGAAGCGCACCTAAATCCACAGGGGCAAAGAAATGGCGCCTGAAGACCTTGACAGGGTCACCTATATGTCAACAGCAGGTGGCCAGAGATGACTCTCAGCTCCAAGTTGACATTGTCCTCTTGTCTCTTGACATTTATTTTTCTTCTAACTCAGTAGAGGCTGGAGGAGTAGGTCTGTGACCCCCTCCTCATGCTCAGCCAGGCTCAGCTGCAAACAGAAGCTTTTAAACCAAAGCACTTCAGTACAATTTCCCTCCTACCCTCCAAGAAAAGTATAAGCCAGTCCACTGGGAAGTTGGAAAATTTGATGCTACCTGAGCTGGGATTTGCCTCTATCTAAAAACTGAATGGCCATCCCTCACAGGGAATGAGGAGCAGAGTAATGTATACTTGGGTGGATAAGGAGGTGGGAATTCTCAGTCCTAAGTCATACCCACCACTCAAGATACTCCTTCAGCTTCGAACTGTAGATCTGGAGGAGAACTTGGCTCATTTGCTCCATGCCCTCATTTCTGAGACGAGGAACCAGAAGCTCACAGAGGTGAGTTTCCATTCTCAGACATAGAGGATATTTCCGCTCCTTGGAGACATGGTTTGTGGGATGTCATTTCCACATCACTGTTTCTCTCATCAGTCTGAAGATCATGACTTCCCTTGGTGGTTTCCTACTATTTCCCTCAATCTAGGCAACTCAGCTGAACCCCATGTAAGGAGTATACCTTCTTTCTTTTGTGTACAATTACTCAGTTCCCTTCTCTACCTTCCTGAGCCTGAACAGATGCAGTTACCCAGTCTCAGAGACTATGACAATCTCTAAAAGAGCATGAAGATCTCAAAGGATAAAACCCTTGAAACACGTAGCCAACATCTTCCCAAAGTCCTAATGTTTCTAGCCTGTTCGGGAGATATTTCTAAGTGACTAGGTGCTAGGTCTTAGTTTGTCCAGATGCCTTCAGATAGGGCTGGATGTCCCTCTTTCCTCCAGAAGACAAAACCACTGTCTTAGTCTATCCCATCATGCAGCATTTCCTCAGGTTTGTCCTTGTTTTGCAGAAAAGGGACCCAAAAACCGTACTGCAGTGCCCGAAGGATGTGGGTCAAGGCTGATGCCTCAGGCCTGGGCTGTCTCTTCTTAAAGGAGAGGACACCCCAATGCATTTTAGCTCTTACCATCCCAGACCCAGAGATTGATCTGTCGTTAGGTACCTTGTCAATGAAGGAGGCAAATTTGTTGTTGAGGGTCTTGATTTGTTCCTTCTCATCCTTCTTCACCCTCTGGGCATTGGGATCAATCTCCAGGTTGAGAGGGGTCAGCAGGCTCTGGTTAACAGTCACTGCTGTGATAGATGGGGCTGCTGGGACTCCGACTCCTCCAACTCTGTAGCCAAAGCCATAGCCAAGGCCACTGCCGGCTCCAAATCCCAGACCAACACAACTGCTGGCCCCAAAGCCCAGACCAGCACTGCTCCCATCACCAAAGCCAAAGGCCGTCCCACTGCCAGCACCAAAGCCAACTCCACAGCGGATGGGACGAGGGCCCACAGCTGCTATCCGGGGTGAGCACGACCCAAAAGCGATGACACTCCGACTACCAAAGCTGCCAAGACCCCGGAAGCTGGGCCCACTCCTGCAGGAAACAGAGCTGGCCCGGAAGCGGTTCAGGTTCTGGGGGTTCACTGCGGAGCAAGAGCTGAAGTTGCCCATGCGGCGCCCAGAGCTGACTCGGTAGGAGCGGCAGGACATGATGGCTTCCTGGGTGAAGAGCGGGGATTGCAGAGTGGGGCGAGCTGGAGCTGGGAGTCCCTCTGAGGCTAGTGGATCCCTTTCCCCCTTTTATGTGTCTGGGGATCTGAGGATTGGCCCCATAAAAACGCAAAAAATCCATTTAGATGCATTTATGAGCTTGGGTAGTTAGCAGAAACTCTTCATGCCTGTAACCTTGTTAATAATGAGCTAATCTCAGACACACCTATTCTCCTCAGGATCAGGGCTATAACATCAAACCTATAAACATTAAAAACACATAAACACATAAACATTATGGTCCTATTTTTTCCCCACAAGTCCACCACAATTGCCATTATGGGGACATAAATTTGCTTTGGTCATAAATCCAATAGACTTTTTCACTGCAAGTGTGGCTAACCACCAGAAAGTTAGGATGGTAACACCTCCAGCAAGAGGCTCAAAAGAGGTGCATCCACACAGATATAACCCCCTAAATAGATGGGGGCATGAGGGGTGTATGCAGAAGGGACAGGTTCTGCACAGCTCTGAGTAAGAAATGATACGAAGAGAATATGGTTTATTGCATCTCTGTAGATGGATTAAGTAGTCCAGAAATCTTTTGTACTGTCTTATTCCGTGCTCTGGTTTGGCTGTTTACATAAGAGTTGAATCTTCAGTAAAGCTCATTTGGGCTAATATAGACACGTGTCTGATTTGAGACACTCAGAAGAGATTAATTCATAAATTCATTCATTCATTCAACAATTATCAGTTGCCTATTCTGTCCCAGGCAGTGTGCTTGGTGCTGAGGGTACAGAGATAAAAAGACAGTCTCTATGCTGGAGGAAGATTTATCTTAAGGACTTCCTCTGGTCAATACTTCCGAGGTGTAATTTGAGGCCAAAGCATGTCAATGGTTTGATCACGTATCTGTGTAGAAAGTTAACCACATGATTTTGAATCCCCAAAACATACATCAGGGCTGATGTATAGGCTTTTGTGCAGGCTTCTTGTGTTACTGATGAATCTTTGGTGAGGATAGAGAGACACAAAGCAATGAGCATCTGGTCTATGGCCATACTGCCCTGAACGCATCTGTCTTGGAAGCTAAGTAGGGTTGGGCCTGGTTAGTACTTGGATGAGAGACAGCAGTAAGCATCTGGATAAAAAAGGAAAAGTTCTAAGCAAATGGATATTATCATTGTTATCAATCTTACAGACATCTCAGGACCCAGAGATAGGTGTTTGCCTTTTCAATTCTAGTGTGTGACATGGTTCATCCTACTTGTCCCATGCCTGGTGGAACTTGTACTTGACTGGATGCTTGGGATCCTTTGGGATGTTTGGGATTCTGCTTGGAAGGAAAGGGGTGTGCGTGCTTTTGACTCGAGCTATCCAGCTCGGGTGTTTACTATTTTCTTCCTTTCCAATCTCTACAGCATTTATTTCCTTTTGTCTTACTGCATTAGCTAGGACTTCCAGGATGATGTTAAAAACAGTGGTGAGAGGGGAATTCTTGGCCTTATTTTTAATTTTAGTGGGAAAGCTTCAAGTTTTTCACCATTAAATAGGATGTTAGTTGTAGTTTCTTTGTTGATGTCCTTTACCAAATTGAGGATGTCTCCCTCTGTTCCTAATTTACTATTTTCCATAGACCCAGCTATCAGGTGTATGACTAAAGAGAGAAGCAGGAAAGTAAAAATGAGAGAATCCTTCTTGTGAAGATTGTCGGTGATCTCCATGCTGCTAACGGCAGTGGTCTGTCCTCAGCCCTCACTTAGCTTCCCAGCAGTATTTGACATAGTCAATCATTCCCCTTTCCTTGAAATGTTCTCTTCTTTTGGTTTCCAGATGCCACGCTCTCCTGATTTTCTTGCCATATTACTGGCAGGTTCTTTTCAGATTTCTTAGCCAGTTTCTCCTCATATCCCCAACCTCTACACACTGCAGCATCCTTGGGCCCAGTCTTTGTACCTGTTCACATCTTTGTCTTCACTCATTCCACCGATGACATCATACAGTCCCATGTCTTTAAATACCATCTAGCCTCACTGATGTCTGCCACAGCATAGCACTCTGGTGAACATCCCTTCTGTTCTCCACACGTATATTTTATTTTATTTATTTTATTTTTAAAAAGTATTTTATTGATTTATTTGACAGAGAGAGACACAGCAAGAGGGGGAACACAAGCAGGGGGAGTGGGAGAGGGAGAAGCAGGCTCCCCGCTGAGTAGGGAGGCGGAGGCGGAGGCGGGGCTCGATCCCAGGACCCTGGGATCATGACCTGAGCTGAAGGCAGACGCTTAACGACTGAGCTACCCAGTCTCCCTCCACACGTATATTTTAATCAACACCTTTATTTGGGTATCTAATAGGCATCTTCAACCTTAATGTATCCAAAACTGTTTTCTTAATTGTTCCTACTAAATACACTCCTCTTGCCAGGCTCACTATCCCTACAGTAGCTCAGGCCAGAAACCTGGGAATCATCTTTGGTTCCTCTAGTTTTTCCAATTCATTGAAGGGGTTCATTCAGTCCATTGGCAAGTCCTCCCTTCAGAATGTCTGTGGGCTCCTACTCCCTCTCACCACCCACTGCTACCATGTTGCCCAAGCCCCTCACTTCTCACGGGTCCTTCGATATGCCCTCCAGCTAGTCTTCCTTTTCTCCTTCAGTCTTTTCTTGGAACAGTGCAGGGTGATCCTTTAAAGACATGTTTGGTCACATAATTTCTAGGCTCTTACGGTTTCCCATCCCACTCAGAGTAAATGGCATCCAGAACCCTCCGTAGTTTGCTCCCCATGTTCACTAACCTCGTTTCCCTCTATCCATCCTAGCAGGCTCCAGCCACGCCGACCTCCTGGTCGTCTGTCAAATAGGCAGTGTCATCTCAGACACTTTCCCACTTGCTCTTTTCTCTGCTAAAAACTCCTTTTCCTCAAATAGCTACATGGCCAGGTCCCTCAACTCTTCCTCATAGGTCACCCCCTATTTAAAGCTCCCTCTCCCAAACCATAAGAGACTCCTAATCTCACAAAACAAACTGAGGGCGACTGGGGGGTGGGAGGGTAGGGATGGGGTGGATGGGTGATGGACATTGGGGAGGGTTTGTGCTTTGGTGAATGCTGTGAAAGGTGTAAGCCTGATGATTCACGGACCTGTACCCCTGGGGCAAAAAAAAAAAAAAAAAGCTCCGGGCGCCTGGGTGGCTCAGTGGGTTAAAGCCTCTTCTTTCGGCTCAGGTCATGATCTCAGGGTCCTGGGATCGAGGCCCGCATCGGGCTCTCTGCTCGGCAGGGAGCCTGCTTCCTCCTCTCTCTCTGCCTACTTGTAATCTCTCTCTGTCAAATAAATAAATAAAATCTTTAAAAAAAAAAAAAAGCTCCCTCTCCTATGTCCTCCCTCTCTCTTCTCCCCTAGTAGTTGTCACCATTAGACGTCCTCTCCTGCATGGATTTTCTTGCTTATCTTCTGTCTTCCCCGGCTGGGATATGAGCTCCAGGATGCAGACACTTGGTATCTTTTGTTCTCTGTGCCCCCGTGCTTGGTAGAGCGGGGCACGGGGAGGGAAGAGAGAAGAGGCATTCAGAACACCAACGAGGCTGCCAGGCCAACGACAGAGACTTGACATTGCCCTTGGAGTCAGATGGACCTGAGTTCAGTCCTAGTTTTGCCACCTGCCAGCAGAGTGACCTTGGATGGTGGTGCACCAGGGACAGGGCGGGGACAGGGCTCGGCTCCGGGTGCTTGTCTGTCGAGAACTTAAAGCAATAATATGACCGACTGAAAGTCAGTCTGCTTTCTATTATCACTGCACTGGGAGTTCTGAACAGTGGGAGGTAGCGAGCATGCCCCCTCCGTGGGATACCGGTGACCTGGGGACACCCTTAACCTGTCTAAGCTTCAGCTTCCTCATCTGTAAGATGGCCTGACACCGGCTTCGCCTTCACAGTATCGTAGGGATAAGTGTGAAAATGTCTGGGGTGCCGCTGTGGCACCCGATGTGGCTATGGCCATCCATTCCCCTCCCCCACTCCCCTCCCTCCCTCCCTCTCTTTTGCACAAGCCTCCCTTCCCTTCTAGGTGGGCACCCCGGCTCCTGTTCAGCACCCACCTCCTCCCACGCCCCAACCGAGCTTTCATCACCCTCCAGCCGCTCTGGGGCTGTCCCGGGTCCCTGCTGCCCGCGGGCCTGACGGACCGGGCGGGGCAGTTGAGACCAGTCGAGCAGAACTTCTGTTCTGGGATGAACTCTCATCATCAGCAGTTTCTAGTTCTGAGGCATCATTTCGCCAGACGATGCATAACAACCCTCAGCCGTTTCTTCCCCCCAGGGGGTGTGCGTGGGGAGCAGGGACGGGTTGCCCTGGAAACTCCGGGCTGGCTGGAGCTTTTGCTGCCTTGACAGTTCCTTCTTCCTGTTGTGGGGCAGGCTGGATGGAATCCGGACACCTGGGGGCTGGGATCCCCGAGATGCTATCTGTGTGGAGGCAGAACTGCTGACGGGGAAGGGTGGGGAGAGGCCAGGTCCTGGGTGGCTGGGCAGGGTCTGGGAACCCCAGGCACCTGTGTGTGTGTGTGTGTGTGTGTGCGCGCACACACACACACACACACATGCGTGCGAAGGAGGGGAGGAGGGAGACGGGAAATCCCAGGTGCTGAGAAGCTTTGCTAAAAGCCGGAGACTTCAGAGTGTTTCCGTTTTGCCTCTAGACAAGTCTGTGCTGGAAAGAGACACTCACTGGGAGTGTCTCATGCTGAGACCTGCCACGGTGGGATGGGAAGCTCAGGAGCCCCGCAGCAGAAGGAGGGGCACGGTGGGGAGAGTCTGAGCCCACCCCGCCCAGGCCCTCCAGCCCTCTGCCCTCCCAGACTAATGACGCTTAGATGGAAGCTAAACACCCCCCCAGCAGAGACAGAGCACCCCTCTTGTTCAGGGACCCCACTCTTCCCGGCAGGAGGAGTGCTTTTCCAGGTGCAGCTCCGACCCCTCGCCTGGCCCGCGCAGCTGTCACCTGTCCAGAGCAAAGCGATCCTCCTCCGAGGTGCTCTGGTCAGCTGGCTTCCACACCCTCGCCGGGGCCGATGTGTGCCCGGCGCTGCAGTTAGGTGTTGGCGTGGCCGGGCCCAGCGGTCTCCCTTCCGTCAGACGCGGTGATCCCCTCCCCTCCCCAGGCGCAGTGCCGCTTCTGAAGCCGCTCCAGCCGGGGCTGGAGAGGGGCCACCGAGGGGCTGGGATGAGGAAGGGGTCCTGGCGAGACAAGGAGCAGAGGCGGAGGGGCCCCGAGGGAGGCGACAGTGGGGCTGGAGCAGAGAGGCCCCGGGGAAAAGAGGGACAGGGAAGAGGAAGGCATTCTGGGGAGACAGGCGCAGAAAGGAGGAGCTCCATTTTGGGTGCTTCCATCCTCCCCCAGCCCCTTGGGGCTGGGAGCCCTGGAGGGGACCAGGATTGGGACTTCTGAGGCCCAGTGGAAGGCGGTGAAGCTCTGACTCCCTTCCCGAGGGCAGGGGTCCAAGGCGGAGCCTGTCTGGATCCTAGCGCCCTGCACTGGGCTGGGCCGGCCAGCCGCTCCTGAGAGCTAGTTGCCTAGGTGAATGGAATGTGCCACTGGGCCACCACTAGGAGGCGCTTTTGCCCCATCTGCCTTGAGTCAGCGCCTAGTGGGGAGGAAATGAGAACGGGCTCTGCTGCCAGCCCTGAAGGGGCACGCCCCCCTTGGATGTTGTCCAGCCCTCCGAGCTCACGTCAGGGCCAAGCTTGGGTCGCCCGTGACCGGGGGCGAGTTTTGTCTAGTGGACGGTTCAGACAGCCTCTTCTCTCCCCGGGCCTGTGCCCTCCGAACAGGAGGCCTTGGAGGGCTATGGCGAATCTTCCCTCCCTCTCCTCCTTTAATCCAGTGCTGTGTTTCCTGGGCCTCAGTAGCCCTCTGTGGGCTAGAGGTGGGTGGTCTATTGGAATCTCTGTTTCTGCTGACTCCAGGCCAGAGCATCCTTGTCGTTTTCAGAGCTTTGCATATTCATCATCAAGGAACTTCGCTGGCTCTAGGACCAGGTTCAGAGTGACAGGGCTGTGGGTAGGACCTGAGGCTGGGAGGCCTTGCTCTTCTGCCCCCTGCTTCCCTCGGTGTGGTTGTGCGGGCCCGGACCCCAGACTCTCACCAGGGGGGGCACAGCGCGGTCTGGCTCGTGGGTGCTACTCCCTCAGCCTGGACCCCCCAGTAGGCTTCCTTCCCCTGAGTCCTGCTGCCCTTCAGGGTCTAGCTCCTGGGGACCTTCCCAAAGGCCGGGACTAGGTGGGACCCTCAGGCACGTCCCCCTTCACAGCAATCCTCGCATCCGTCATTTCCCGTTGTAGTCTGTAAGCCATGGATTGGAGCCAGGGTCCCATTCAAAAAAATAAAACAGCTTGGTTGAGACAGAATTCACATGCCGTGTAATTTGTTCGTTTATTTTTTATTTTCATTCTTAAAAAGTCTTATTTATTTATTTTAGAAAGAGAGAGCANGACAGAATTCACATGCCGTGTAATTTGTTCGTTTATTTTTTATTTTCATTCTTAAAAAGTCTTATTTATTTATTTTAGAAAGAGAGAGCATGAGCGGGGGGAGGAGCAGAGGCGGGAAGAATCTGAAGAAGACCCGCCGCTGAGCACAGAGTCCAACTCCGGGCTCCAGCCGCCACCCTGAGATCATGGCCTGAGCTGCGACCAAGAGTCAGATGCCTAACCGACTGAGCCACTCAGGTGCCCAGATAATCTGCACATTTAAAATGCACAGTTTGGTGGTTTTCCTATATGCTCAGACATAGGCGACCATCACCACTGTCAAATTTAGAATGTTTTCACCACTTCAAATGGAAACTTTTACTGCCATCCCCCACCCCATCGTCTCCCTCCAGCCCCAAGCAACTACTAATTTGCTTTCTGCTTCTATGGATTTACCTATTCTGGACTTCCACAGGAATGGAATCACAGAATACGTGACCTTTGTGTCTGGCTTTTCAAGGATCACCTATGTGGTACCATGTATGAGTACTTCATTCCTTTTCATGACCAAGTAGTATTCCATCGTGGGGCTCTGTGACATTTTGATTATCCATTCATCCATCATTGATGGGCATTTGGGTGGTTTCCAGCTCTGGCTGTTGTGAGTAATGCTGCTCTGAGCATTCACATATAGGTTTTGGTGTGGATGCGTGTTTTCATTTCTCCTGCCTATATATGTAGGAGTGGAATGGCTGGCGGCTCCAGTAGGAGTGGACTGGCAGCTCTCTGTTTCATGTTTTGAGGAACCAGCAGAATGTTTTCCAAAGTGACTGCACCATTTCATACTCCTTACCATGAGCTCTCGGTCCTGTGTCTGAGTAACTCCACCTTGACTGAATGGAGTGACTGAGTGACCTCACCTTGTTCATCACTGTTGCCAGCCCCTGGGTGGCCCAATCTATGGCAGGTGCTTGATAAATATATACTGAATGAATGAAAAAGTGAATGAATGGCTCCCTTTGAGTATAATGCCTTAGACTTCTGCCCAGACACGCTCCTTAAAACCTTCTCTGTGAACCTCGCTCTGATCCCCTTTCTGGGCGTAATCATTAGCTGCTTTTTCTGGTTGCTCGCATATTCTCTGCCTCTCATTATCTGTGACTCCTCTGGGAGGCCAAGAGTCCCTCTGGGGTTAAGAGAGGGTATTAGTCACCTCTGTATCACCAGCTTCTAATGCAGGGGTTGGCACAGAATAAATGCTCTGCATGGGGCTGTGGGGGAGAGGAGCTGCACCCCAACATTCAGGAGCCACAAGGAGGAGTTTGTGGTGGGGGGATTGTTCTAGGGGATCAGTGAGGCAACAGGAAGGATTTGGTGGCTCCGCAGAGGGTAGAATTGCTACTACCAAGTCTCATCTCCAGGTCTTGGGGCTCCCTAAGAAGGAGAGGGGACTAGAAAGTTCTCCTCCCTGTCTGCGCAGCTTTCCCCTGCACCCGACCTGCACCGAGACTGGTCCAGGACGGGGAGGCAGAACGCGGGGCTTGGAGGCTGCTAAGTACTGACATGATCGGGGCCCCACAGGCTCTCTCTGGGACACGTGTAGGGGACCATGTGGCGAGGAGGCCTCTGTGTTTAAGGCCATGGTTTTTAACATGGCAAATGACTGGCCGTCTATCGGGGTGTGATATGCAGGTTTTAAATGCAATCTGTATGGCTCCACATTTATTCCACAGGCTGTTTGCAAATCATTCATATGTAGCTTTTCCATGTGGATGATAACCTTCATTTCTGCCCCCAAGCCCTCCCAGCTCCCAGCTCCCAGCGGCTGCTCATTTTTCCCCTCCAGCCTTCTTGTACCCCACGGAGCCGAGTGAATAATCTTGATTCCTGCAGCCTGTGAACAGTCAGTTTATTGGGAACAGACAAGCCCAGAGGCTTATGGCAGAGATGGTGGCTCCCTGGGTGGGGGGAGGTTCCTGCAGGAGGCTTCACTAGGGGCCTCCGGGGAGGTGGGATCAGCGCCACACCCCCCTTCTGTGCAGCCCCTGAGCCAAAGCCTCCCAGTTTTGGGGCAGTCCCACATCACTGTAGCCAGGAAAACACGTTCACACCAGACCCAAAGCAAGAGGACCTAAAAGGAGGGGGAGCAGGACCGGGGGCCAGGAGGGGGCGGGGAGGGCTATGTACAGAGGGTGGGAGAGGAGCTTGGTTCCACTGAGCACATGGTGTCAGCTCGTGCCTGTCTCTCTGTCCAGGAAGTATTCCATGTCCCCTTGCCTTTGTTTCGGCATTTCCCTGCCATCAGCTGCCAATGGGGCTCAGGAAAAAAGATGCATTTTCATAGTGTGGGTTCAGCACCTCCGAGCTGGTAAATCTACTTCTCAAAGATCACCTCTTGATCCTGCATGCCAACCAAGAGGACCATTAACAGGTCTCGAGTGATCCTGAAATGCAAGCCCTTGGCTTTGGAATTCAGAACGGGATTTTGGGGTTCTTCTTTTTGATCATTGCAATAGTGCATGTGTTAGCTGGGTGTTAAAAGAAGCTCACTTTTCTTAGGTGCATGAGAGCCAGACATAAGGAGGGTGGGGAACTTCCGGGAGTTGGACATGGGAGCCTAGCTTTGTGGGGAGACTTTCAGGGGATAATCCACAGAGCAGAACTTTGATGTGTGCCCCCCAAGGGCCTAGGTCGGGGTCCACACACGGCTAAGTGAAAGGTGACTCTTCGAAAGGCCTGAGGGGCACCTCTCAGTGAAAAACCTGAGGGAAACCTGTGGTCACTGCAGCAAAGCGGGGTTTGGGAATAGCCTTGTCTTCAGCCCTGGTCAACCTCCAGGCCGGCGGGGGGCTGCCGGTGCCCTGTCTCTGGGCTTCCAGCCTCGGGGGTCCGTGCTAACACTTGTGGGAGGAGCTGCTCCCGGCGCCCAGCTTCACGCTGGAGCCCCGCGAGCTCACACAGCCCAGCAGCGCCTGGGGCTCGCAGGGCATGTAGGCCTCGCCAGCGCCCACGACGCCGCAGCCCCCGCTGGTCTTGAAGACGCTGGTGCCCGCCGGGCAGCACTCGGTCCTCAGCACGGGGGTGCTGACCACGCAGGGCTCGCAGAGGACCGCGCCTTTGGAGCTGCTCACGGCTGGGGGAGCAGGGAGGGAGGCTCAGGGCCCTGGGCCCGAAACCCCTCAGCCGGGCCGCGCCCCCACCTGCTGCCGCCGCCAGCAAGCGCGCCCCCTTTCCCGCCTCCCGCCGGCTGCCCCCCGAGCCGCAGAAAGTGCTTAGACGCGCGTCCCTTTCCCCAGAGCCTCGGCTTCTCCCTCTCACTTCCTACTTGTCTGAACCTGCTTCTAAACTGCTTTCTCCAGAGAGGTAGCCCCTGTCACCAGGAGGCCCCGCGGCCTCTCTGCTCCTCAGGTACTTCTGACTCTCCCTCCACCTGACTGGGAGCTCCTGGCGGCGGAGCTCCTGCTTGGGGTGGGGGNCCCCCCCCCCCCGAGCCCCGAGCCCCGAGCCCCAGGGGGTGCGCGTCCACTCACAGATATTCACGGGCCCGATGCCTTCGCACAGCCTGGAGGGAGAGGCAAGAAGACGCGGGGTAAACGCGCCAGAGAAGACAAGGCCCATAAGCTGGGGCACCCCTCCTCCTGCACCTGCCGCCCCCCCCGCCCCCCGCCCCGAGCACTGTGTTCAGGAGGAGGGCCTGCGGGGTCTGGGGCCCTGACCCACCTGTGCTCCTCGCCCTCCAGCAGCCGCCTGTAGGTGGCGATCTCGATGTCCAGGCCCAGCTTGGAGTTCATCACCTCCTGGTACTCCTTGAGCAGGCAGGCCATGTCCTGCTTGGCCTTCTGCAGGGCCTCCTCCAGCCCCGCCAGCTTGCCCTTGGCATCCCTGAGGGCCGCCTCGCCCTGCTGCTCCGCCTGGGTCACCGCGGCCTCCAGCCTGCAGCGCTGGGGAGAGGGCACAGCAAGGCGTCACTGGGGGCCCCGGGAGCCCCGGGCTGACTCTCAGAAGAACGGGGAGAACGTGGTCATTGTGAGATGACAAAATATACATCTATTGGTCCCTGCCCCCAGTCCCTGGCACAGAACTCCCAAATCCTTGTAATTCCCCAAGTGATAAAGAACATCAGGAGCCTCTTCGGGTTTCATACTTGGTCTCTGACCCTGGGCTCTGACAGGGAGTTCTCTGACCCCTTGGGATTCCTGGATGGTAGCAATGCCTTTTTTTTTTTTTTTTAAAGATTTCATTTATTTATTTGACAGAAAGAGAGAGATTACAAGTAAGCAGGGAGGCAGGCAGAGAGAGAGGGGGAAGCAGGCTCCCCACTGAGCAGAGAGCCCCATGTGGGGCTCGATCCCAGGACCCTGAGATCATGACCTGAGCTGAAGGCAGAGGCTTTAACCCACTGAGCCCCCCAGGTGCCCCCAATGCCTTTTGTTCTAATGAGGTGACTCCGGGTGAGTCCTCGATGGCTCCTGGATGAGGGCTGGTCACCAGAAGGACCAAGTCATGACTAGAAGCTTGGAGTTTTCAGACCCACTCCCCGTTCCCAGAGAGAGGAGAGGGGTTGGAAATGGACTTAATAATTGATCCTGCCTAGGAGAGGAGGTCCTATAAAATCCCCAAAGTATGGGGTTCGCACAGCTTCCAGGTCGGTCAACATGCAGAGGTGGTGGGACACGCCCGTGCCAGAGTGTGGCACAGAAGCCCCGTGTCCTTCCCGCCTACCCTGCCCCGGGCGTCCCTTCCATCTGAGTGTTCGTCCCTATTCTTTATCATAGCCTTTTTGCAACAAACTGCTGAACAGTAAGTAAACTGTTTCCTGAGTTCCGTGAGCCATTCTAGCAAATTAATCGATCCTGAGGAGGGGATCATGGGAACCTCTGAGGTACAGCTGTGGGGTCACAACCTGGATTTAGGGTCGGCATCTGAATGGGGGCAGTGGAGTGGAGCCCTTCCTCTGTGGGATTTGACCCTCTCTCCAGGCAGACAGTGTCAGAGTCGAGCTGGACTCTAGGACACCAGCTGGGGTAGCATAAATGGCCGGGTGAGCAGCTTTGCGGGTGTGGGAGGAAGGCGACCGTCAAGGGAACACAAAGGAGGAGGGAGATTTCCTTCACAGTCATGGGGACGTGCCGAGTCTTTCCTCCTAGGATCGCGACATCTGGTTCCTCCCGAGATGTCGGACAAACTTCTGTCTATTGCACCTCAAGGAGATCTGAGCGATTTCTTGGGGGCTAATAGATGGGGAGCGTCTGGCCGGTCTTTACCAGCCTGGGGGAATGGAGTGGGTCTGCATTTACGGGTTCCTGGGAGTCATCTAGAATTTCAGGATCACAGGACTGGAGTCTTTGGGTTCAAAGGGGCCACGTCAACCGTCTTTTCTGCGCCCCCTCGAGGGGAGCACCCTCGCTATTTCATCTGTGACCAAAGGTCGCCTAGTGTGTGTCGGGACCTCACTGTTTCCTGAGGCTGTGCCTGCTGTCGGGGACACAAGTTCATTCCCACTTCCAAGTGCTCCCAGGGAGAACGGACCCGCCCCCCAACGCCAGTGGTGAGGCAGCCTACGATGGGGCCTCGGGACCAGAGCTCTCTGGCCTCACCTGGGCTTTCATGTTCTCGATTTCTTGCTGAAGCCGCTGGATCAGCTTGTTCATTTCCAGGATCTCGTTCTTGCGGCTGCGGAGGTTGTCACAGTGGTTCCCAGCTGTCAGCCGCAGCTCCTCATACTGCGGGGACCGGGACAGGCAGGTCAGAGCCCTGGACGCCGGCACCCGCACCGCCAGGCCTCGCTGCCCCCTGTTCTCACCACCCAGAGTCTCTCGTCCGGCGATTTCCCAGCTCAGGGCTCTCTACAGCGTTCTTACACTTGGTCTGCTTCCAATCCCCTATTTCTGGTCAATTTTGGGGTCCTTTTCTGGGTCGTTTCCTCTTTCCTTCCCCAGCCTTGAAACTTCAGGCTTATTAAATGCTCCTCTAAGCTCTCCTTTTCTCTGTTAGCTGTTCTGTGGCTCGTCTTTTTCTCCCAAGCCCGGGGCCCCAGGGTCTCTGGAGGGCTCCTTCCCCTTCAGATTTCCCTCCGGATCTTAGAAGGGGTTTCTGTGCTCAGCCTGGGATGCCTGACAAATCTGGGAGAGAGGACAGACCATGTCTGCCTTACTAGGGTGAGTACCTTCATACATTCTTCTTCAAAGTAATAGAAAACAAAATGCAATGTTACTTCCTACTCTGACTTAACATTTTTTTAAATCTTTGCAGTGCCAAATTCAATTTCTGAATAATATTTGATAGACTTAGATCTATAGATTAAAAATAATTCGCCAACTTTAGGTTTTCTGCATAGAGAAGGCAAAACAAGTGATAAGCAAATTACTCTCTGGCTTTTTTGTTGTTTGGCTGTTGTGACAAAGCCAGCACTTGCCTTAGCAATATGTGTTCTCTTCATCTTCCAACAGAACTCTGCTTTTATTTGGGGTGGCAGTGAGCCCAGAGAAGAGAATATTTATTGGCCTTTTCATAAATGAGATCTATGGGTAATGCTTCCAGGAAAGCTGTTTAATGCTTCCAGGAAAGCTGGGATGCCCCAGTAGGCAGGTTTCTTTTGCCCCGTGTTCTTCCTGCCTGGAATGAACATGTGAGATTAGCTATATGGCAGCCTTATTGGGACATGAGGCACTCATGAGGATTACAGCAATGTTAAGGATAGCAGAATAGAAATTGAGAAGGACCCTGTGTCCCTAATGGCAACATAGAATCCCTGTACCATCTGTGGGCAGTCTATTTCTGTACCCTCTTCCAGGGGACAGAGGACAGGGACGGTGTGACTCTTAGTATCCTCACGGTACCACACATCTCATAAGACCGTCCTTCCCTGGCCACCCTGTTTAAAAACTCATTCCCACAACACTCCCTGCACTTCATGCTGATCGATTTTCTTTGAAGCACACTCACCATCTCACGTACACCCAGCGTACTGATTCACCTTGCGTATTGTCCGCCCCTCTCCCGCCCTGCCTCTAGAATGAAAGTGATGTGAAGGCAGTGTTTGCTGTCTGTTCTGTCTCCTGCTGGAATCCAGCATCTAGAACAGTGTTTGGCATGTGATGGGTGCTCAACAAACAGTTGTTGGATGAATAAATGACCGAGTGAATGAATGCTTGGTGCCTTTCACAGACAGGGCAGGCAAGACAGAGATGATAATATTTGCGAAATCAAATCGCCCTTGGGGGTATCAGTCTCCCTCCCAGCAAGCCCCTAATGGCCTAAGTCTGGGGCCAACTTAATGACCGCTCCTGCCCTGCCATTAGTGCCCACTGCACCATTAGCCTCCCTCACGCCTTGAAGCCCAGGGCCCTCTTTGCAGTCATTGTCAATTAGTGCTTCTCCAGTGCGGCCTAAAGGAACACTTCGTGTCTGTGCGTGGGTAGAGCTGGGACGCCCGGGCCCCCTGATGACAGGCTTGGGCTGTTCGTGGGGTCCCCTCCCACGCGCTCTGCGGGGACCTGGCAGGACCTGGGGCTTATGGGGTTCCCTGCGGTTGTGGTGTGATGCAGCCCTCGTTATCATCTCACTCACTCCCTAGGGGAGGGGGCCTGGGGTCCCAGCCCGGCCCTGCCCGGGCCTCACCCGGCTCTGGTACCAGGCCTCGGCTTCGGCTTTGCTGCGGCTGGCGATGTCGTCATACTGGGCCTTGATCTCGGCGATGATACCATCCACGTCCAGCTCCCGGCTGTTGTCCATTCTCACAATGACGGAGGTCTCGGAGATCTGAGACTGGAGCAGGCAGATCTCCTGGGTGGGGACAGGTGGGAATGAGTGAGCATTCTGAGGATAAACGTGGAGGAGGGGCGGGGGGGAGCCACTCTGACCTTCCCATAGCAGAGTCGCATAGGACCTTGCATAGCTGTCCTGAGCCTTCCGTCACCAACCTGCTCTTCATCCCTCCTCTGGTTACACAGACCCAAGAGCCAAGGTCTGGGCCCTCTGACTTCTGGGAGCCTCACTGCCCGAGAACCAGCTGTCCGTGCTGATTTTTTCCCATGCTCACTTTTGAGTCGGCTTGCCCCGGACCATATCCACTGGCGGGAGCCCTCCCGCTCCATTGTGCCCACGGAACTGGCCCCTGACCGAGCATCTGTGGGCAATGGGACTGCAGGTACCTCCTCATACAGGCCTTTCAGGAAGTCGATCTCCTGGACCAGAGCCTCCGCGTTGGTCTCCAGGTCAGCCTTCATCAGGAAGGCTGTGTCCACCTCCTGCGGCCAGAGCAGGGACAACTATAACCTGGGGCCGGGGAACAGGTGTGGGCCACCCTATCCTCCCACTGGGCCACCTCCCAGGCAAGCCGGTGCCAGTTGTGGGACCCAAGGGTAGGCCCATGCAGAAGTGAAAAGGCGACAAAGCCAAGGGTGGAGGGGAGGGGCCCCAGCCCCAGGACCCCATGCCCGGGCTTGGCACCCTGATGGGGAAGGATCTGTTGGAGTGGGTTTTGAAGGAGTCTCGAGTGCAGCTTCTCAGAGCCCGCTGTGTGGTACATGGGCCATAGAGCAGCTCAGTGTCTGTCTGAGAAACCATCGCTATTGCTTTCCTCTTTTGTGTCGGAGTCAGAGTTTTTGTTTGGTTTTCGATTTGGCAGTAGCTCTACCTCCAGCTTCTTGGGCAGGTGTAGACACAACCCTAACCGAGTCAGGCCCACATGAGCTGGGAGGTGGAGGCCAGGTCAATCACTGCCCTTCTGCAAGAAGAGGGGGAAGGCTGGCTTCCCTCTTTCCCAGGGTCAGTGGGGTCGGCCCTGGGCTCCGAGGGCAGAGAGGCCCTGTCGGGGGTTGGTGGGCTACAGACACGTTTAGACCTGGTCGGGGGCTGAGTGTGGGGAGGCACCAGGGCCAGTGTGGGGGGCCTTCTCTCTTCCAGTGCCACCCTCCCTCACCTTCTTCAAGGCGACAAACTCATTCTCAGCACAGGGCCGCAGGGATAGCTCCTCTTCATACCTGGCGGAAGGGCAGGAAGAAATATTTTAGTCTGGCTTGGGGGTTCGGAAGTGGCCTTGGTATCCAGCCTGAGGGAAGGAGCCTGGGGGGCAAATCTGCCTCTCACTGACTTAATGCCCTAAGGAGTCGCCGGGCCCAGTCCTCGTCATCACTGGACACCTCCAGCTCCTCCACCCACTCAGGGCCGACGATTCTCATCCTAGCCTCTCGTTAGCCGCCGTGCTTGTGGACCTCCTTCCCCACTCCCTAGCAGCCTGTTGCTGTGATTAATCACCTTCTGGGAAGTCCTCCTTAAGGCCACCTGCCTTCTATGTTGGTGCTCAGGAAGCCCACGTCATCTAGTTGTTTCCTCTGGGAAGGTGGTGGAGAGTTGGCTGCCTTCTCTGAGTTGCTCTCAGCTTTGGCTGCAGACCCTGGAACCCCAGGCTGCCCCTTGCCCTCCCCGCCAGGAGAGATCTGAGCCTGGCCTCTATTTGCAGAGGTACCAATTACCCACTTTGCCAGAGCCATAGAGACAGCCCGGCCACCTCTAGGTTTCCAGGGAGCTCCCCGCCCACTCCCTGTCCCTCTGGACAATGGAATCAGGGCCAGGGGGTTCAGTCTGGCTGGGATGACTCAGTCTGATGAGTGATATCAATCCATTAACAGCCTCACTGCGCTTCCTGATGCCCATCCTTCCTTATTCCAGCAGACCTCCGCCTCTGCACGGGCCCGGGACCTGGAGACTTCTGCCTGGGGGGAGCTGAGATTTAATCCCAGCTCGGGCAGGTGCTAGTCACGTGACTTTGGGGAAGGGACCGGGGCGAGGGACTTCTCTGTGTCCCAGCTTCATCATGTACAGAAAGAGAATGACACTGGTCCGGCGTCACGGAGCTGCTGTGAGCTAACACAGCCCACAGGTTAGTGTCTTCCAAGCACTGGGCCCCTGGTATGGGACACAGACTTCATGGCTTTGGGTGTTACTATCAAACAGCATTTAGTCTCATCCTCCTACCCCCCACTTTCCCAGTCCAAAGTCCTCATCACGAGCTGCAAACCATGTATCCTGCCCACCTTGTACGTTACCCACCAAGAAAGGCATTGCTCCGGCTAAGAGGGCTGGCCTCGCCACGTCTCGCCTGGCGCGGTCTGTGGAGTGGTCCTTTCTCACTCGGCACACTCTGGCCCTTCTTGTCACCTGCTCCCGTCTCCTCCCCTTTCCTGGGATCTACTCTGGACTCCCATTTTGTAAGGCCCAACTAGAATGAAACTTCTTCATGGCCCTGAGCAAATGGCACCTCCTCCAGGAAGCTTTCCTAGGACCCGTCTGTGCCCTCACTGCCTGGGCATTCCTCTCTGTTTCGGCCCCGTACCCCATCATAGCTGTTGGTTGGGGCGCATGGAGGTCTGTGCGGGACCGAGGCATCTGGAGGATGGGGCCAGCCTGGCACAGTGTCTGGCACAGGGAAGGCATAGGACTGACACCTGCAGAATGAGACGTCCCCGTGTGGCTCCGTTCCACTGACGCACATCCCTTAGGAACCGTGGCTCTGAGCCTGCTTGGACCGCTTCTTGTCAATGGAAATGTGTCTCTCTCAAACCTCCCCCACCAGCCTGTGCTCCCATGGGACCCTGGACCCAGAGACACCCACCTAGGACCTGTGAGGCAATTTATCTGGGCCTCAAGCTTCTTGCAGGCACTAGAGTTAGTAGCCTGCAAGCTCCTAGTTAACATGTTTCTCAGCTCCCTTCTCCTGGGAGGCAGGCCGGGAGCTGCCCTTGGGGAGGGCAAGTCTGGCAGGCTATCTGACCTTAACCACAAGAGCTGGGGTTGTAGAGCCCTGCTGGTGAGGAGGGGTGATGGCTTCCAGCCGTGGACTCGAGGCCCGGGAGCTGAGCGCTGGGGAGTGAGGGAAAACGTGGGCCAGGTTAGTTTGGATGTGGTCCTAGGAGGGGCCGAGAGGGGGCACATCAGGAGGAAGGGACAGTGGGAGCAAAAGCTTGGAGGGAAGAGGGTTTAGGGGCCTGTTTGGGTAATAAGATGTGGTTCCGGATCTGAATGGGGATTGCTAGAAGCTATGGCAGACCAAGTGGTCGAGCAGAGCCCTGGAGGGCAGGAAATGGCAGGAGAAAGAGCTAGTATGGCAGGGAGATGGGGAGGGCCTTATTGAAGGAGGGCAGCGGGAAGGGAGGTGAAGACCAATACACAATTTCAGAGCTTCTACCAGGTGCCCGATGGGCAGTATCCTAGCTGCTTTGCCCGTGTCGCCCCACTGCACTGTTGTTTCCACCTGACTGACAAAGCTGGAGGCCTCCCATTGTACGGATGGGGAAACTGAGGCCCAGGTTGTTGATGGAGCTTACTCCAGGCTGGTGGGGTGAAAGTGGGCCACACTCACTTTTTCTTGTAGCTTTCCAGTGTGTCCTGGAGGCTGCAGAGCTCAGACTCCAGCCTGGCCCGGTCCCCCGCCACGCAGTCCAGCTGCCGCCGAAGGGCGGAGATGTAGGCCTGGAAGATGGGCTCTATGTTGCTCTGGCAGCCCCTCTGCTGCTGCATGAAGTTCCACTTGGTCTCCAGAAGCTTGTTCTTCTGCTCCAGGAACCGCACCTGCCACCCAGATCAGGAAGTCACGGAGAGCAGGGAGCCCGGGGACTGCGGCCAGGAGACGGTTAGAGGTAACGGGCTGGTGGGCAATGGAATCGGCGTGTGCTCTTACTCCCAACACACGCTGCCATGTGCTAAAATTTTCAGACGAGGCTCTCTGCGTAGACTGGCACGGGAGGAATTGTCTCCATGAATCCCCTGCCTGGGGAAGCTTTTGTGAGACCCCCATGTCCCCCCCAGGGGTTGCACATTGTCATGGGAGGAGTTGTGTCCCGGGAGGTCTGGGATAGGTCCCCCTTCCCACCTTGGCCAACACATCCTGTCCCTTCAAGCCTCACTCGATTTCCTGAAGCTCCTGCTTGGTATTGTGTATGAGAAGCTCTTCAGGACTCTTCATATTTATGCAAACTGGTGATGTGGTGCCTGGGAGTTGAGGCTTTCTTTGGTCACAGCCCAGGGGCACCCAGGAGAGGTCAGATCAAAAGCATGGTCCTGGGACTTAAGCTCTCTCCCCCGACTCTGGCCACCCCTCTTAGTCATTGGCAGAGGGAACATGGCGTCCAAACCTTGAAAGAAATCTGCAGAGGGAGAAGTGTTGCCCTACTTCCGATCAATGGCCGCATCACCCGGAGGCTCCCAGCCTCACGAAGGTGGTGTGATGTTGCTGAAGGCCAGAGCCCAGAACTTAAAGAGCTTTAAAGATAAAACTGTAGGTGGAACCGTTCCCACTTACTGAAATGAGTTTCTTTTTGGAGCACTTTTACCTATCTTACCTTCTTTGACTCCCCGCCAGGAGGACCCCCTTCCCCACCAGGTAGCCAGGGCCCCGAGGCCGAGAAGTGAGGTCTGCCCAGGACCTCAGGGGACCAGTCAGGAGTGGAGCCAACACCAGGGCCCAGGCCTCCTGACTTCTGACTCGGGATTCTTTGCCCTATACCTGGAGGTCAACAGAAATACTGGCTCAGCCTCTGATCCCAAGAGCCTCCCTGGAGTATGGGGACAGGTGCAAATGCAGCTGCTTGGAGTTCCGTTTGGCCAGTTCTATGCCTTTCGAAGGCTGTGCACCACCCTTCCCTGTAGCCTCTCGGAGTTGTGGCTTTGGTGATAGCGACTGTGTGCTCCCTGTGCTGACTGCTCCAACTTCCCCGCACATCAGGCCTCCTCCGGTGGCAAATCTGGGGTCACAGTGCCCATCCCTGCCTCCAGGCCCAAGGCTCTCTCACCCCAACTCAAGCACTCAGAAGGCAGCTCTGTTGTTAAAGCCTCCTCTGCCTCGTTGGTTTTTCTTTTCAGTATCTATCATTCCTTTGGAAGTTCCTCTTGTAGTCTGACCTCACGCAGCCCTGGTGATTTTCTCAGCTAATATTCAGAGGGAGATGACAAGAGAGTGAAAAAAGAACTAGCGGGCAGAAATGTCTAGCACTGAGCCTGATCTGAGCAGCTTTCTACGATTTGGGGTCGTCCAGCCTGGGAGAGGTCAGTCCATCCACCGCACCCTCTCAGTTGCTGGCCTCTCCTTGGCCCGGAGGCAAAGCGCTCTCCGTGTCCCCTAGCCCCGAACAAGGCGTCTCCCTGTTACCTTGTTGATGAAGGATGCAAAGCGGTTATTCAGGCACTTAATCTGCTCCTTCTCGTCCCTCTTCACCCTCTGCACCGCCGGGTCGATCTCCAGCGCCAGCGGGACCAGCAGGCTCTCATTGATGGTGACGGGGGCGATGCTGGCCGACGGCCCACAGGGGGCCCCCACTCGGTACCCGAAGGCTGGAAGGCCACACCTGGAGGCCACCCGGGGCCTCCCGAAGCCCACGTTGCACAGGCTCCGGGAGCCCAGGCAGCCCAGAGCGCGGAGCGCCCCCCCACCCCCGGACCGGCACGGCCCCTTGCTCACGGCATAGTGGGTGACCATCCGGGGGAGGACGGCTGAGCAGGAGCTGAAGCTCCAGCCCCCGCATCGGGAGCCCGGCTGGAAGGAGCGACACGACATGCTGGGAGAGGCAGAGAGGCGGCCGGCGGGGAGAGCGGGAGACCCGAGTCATCAAGCCAGCCCCGTGTCCCCCACTTTTATCTCGTTGGGGATGGAGGGCCGGGCAGAGTCAAACCCCAAATCACCATTAACGGGTTTATAAGCTTGGGCTGTTGGCAGCTGCTAAGTATCAAGGTGGATAATTAGGGTAGCAAAGAGCAAAGGGAAGGAGCCAATGAGCAGTGCTGCTGTCCTCCTTCCTGGTTTATGGGGCGATGAAAGGGGCCAGCCGGCCAGACGTTTGGCATATTGGGTGGCTCAGCCTCAAGGAAAGAGAGATTTAGGACTTTATGCCATTTTGTGGTGGGCAGAGGCGTGAATGACACACCCTAGTTGCCCAAGACTAGAGGCCAAATTAACTGCGCTTGGGGATATGCTCTTTTTGCCCAAAGCTGCTTTTCTGCTGATGCGCCAGATCCAGGGCCCTCCGTGGGTTCCTACGTGTTCCTAGAAGCTCCCTGGGAGGGAGGATTTTGAGGTGGGGGAAACCTCCACCGGCAGGTTGGACCCTGCCCCTCCTCAGGCCAGGCGGGAGCTGGCTCTGGCTCAGTACCCCTGGGGCTCCTCACATGGACTCTTGTTTCTGGGGCCCGTTTAGTCCAAAATGCCTGCAGGAGACTCAAGAGGAGATGCTTTGTGCTTAAGGAGGAGAGAGGAAGAGATGCTGTCCCCAAGACCCTTTGGTCCCTCAAAGATGCACTGATGTCAACCATTAGGTTGACACTATTGTGTCTCTAGCCTTTTGCCTTTTGTCCCCACCCCATCCCCAGCCTCCCCGAGGTAGACAGAGCCTGCCCTAACCTGAGGACATTTCTAGGGACCATTGTTGCGCTCAGAAATTGCTCAGATGGATGCGGGATACCGGCTTTCTCCCCTGCACCAAGGTCACAGCACTTTGGAGATGCTTTAAGTGCCCCCCGCCCCTAATTCTCTTCCCTGCCCCCTTTTTTCCATCAGTTCCCTCCGTGAGACCTCTGCTTTGCCGACTGCCTTTCCCTGCCATACTGGCTTTTTTTCCAGGTCACAATTAAGCCAATAATAATAATAATAACATTTATTGGGCGTTTACCGAGTGCTGGGACCACCTCAAGCTCTACGCCCACGATCTCATTTAATTGCCTGATGGCACCAAGATGTAGTTTCTGCTTTACAGGTGAGAACGTAAGGAGCAGAGTGATTAAGTCCCCAAACCACACAGTGCACCTGTGGTAGGCTGGGGTTCGGTCCTATTCTTTCCTTCGTCGCCACGCTCTGCAGTGCAGATGGAGAGAGGCCTGGTTGAAGATGGGGGTCTCCTGCCGATATGTATTATGTCTTCTCGGTGCCACCTGAAGATTAGGAGCCTGGAGCTGCGTAGTTTCGGTCTAACTGTGCTATTCCACTGTCCCCTTCTTCCTAGTCTTGACTTTGGGTCCCAGAATGCTGGGGAGGGAAATTGGGGCTTGGGGAGGTCAGGGGTGTCACAAGAGGCCACAGGCAATGGTGGGAGGCAGAGGTGAGGTGGGGTGGGTCTTGTCGCATGATGGCAAGAGAGGGGGGTTCCCATCCCACCCTGGGGTAAGCGTCACAGAAGTGGGCCCAGGAGGTGGTATGAGAGGGGATGGTGACACCGAGAAGCCAGACCGCAGAGCAGCCCCCCAACACTCCAAGGCCAGAGCATGGTGCCGTGACATGTGGGGCCCCTGGGAGCCCGGGACGGAGTAGGGGATTGTTGGCTGGATCTGTTGTGGGCAGAAGGCTCCTGGTCCCAGAGAGCACCACTTCTAAGGCGGCCCTCTGAATGTGGGATAAGACGCAGACTCTACCAAGACCTAGAGAGCTCAGCGACACTTTATTGAAGCGATTTCGGGAACTAGGCAGGCATAAGGAGTAGGCAGTTCAGGAGGGTTTGAGATGGTCAGAGCCGGGTGACTTTTTCCTGACTTCACATCTCTCCTGTCTTCATGTCCACAGCGGACAGCCAGGCCCTGCTTGCCTTTGGGATGCATTTTGGTCTTGAACGCATGGCGGGTGTTTTGAGAGCTCCCAGATCCTCAAGTAGGGAAACCCCTCCGTGAAGACCGGCCTCAGAAAGATCTCTGGGCCTAAGCAGCTCCCCGCTCCCACCACTCCTCTACCGCTGCTTCCTTCGCAGGGCGAGCGAGCATCCTCCGAGTGTGAGCAAAGATGCCGGAGGAAGGACGGTCTCTCTCCCGAGGCTGCCCTCCTAGACCTTCCCTGTGGGGCACGGGGTTTGGTGGACTGCCTCGAGGCCTGGGGCCCAGGTAAATCCGCACCAGAGATGTGTCAGAGACAGGGAGACAGAGAAAGAAAGGTCAGGAGAGAGGCGACAGGGGATAGAGTGCCAAACGATGAGTGGGAGGGGAAGAAAAGAGAGAAGGAAAGGAGCAGAGGGGAGGGGTGGAGAGAGGAGACCCACAGGGCGGTGGGTGGAAAGAGCGAGGTAAGAAGGAAAGAGAACTTTCCAGAAGAGAGACATGGCTGCCGCAGAGCAAGGAGAAAGACTCCTGAGCCTGGAGGGTTACTCAGCGGGAGGACTCTCCCGGGGCCGTTCTAACCCGGGCTGCCTGGGTTCCTTTGCCCGGTCATCTGCTGCCCGGCTGCCCCCCACACCGGGCACGAGCCCGCCTCCCCCCCACTCAGCAGCAGGGCGGCTCTGTGTGGGACGCTCATTCTAATATTGGCCCAAATGAGGCAGAACTGAAAGGAATTCAGCTACGAACCGTCATGGAATGTAGCCCCAGGCCATGGAGAACTTTCGCGTTCTTGATAAAATCATTCTATCTAGTCCGAATAGTCAAGTTGGTCATATTTTAAAGGGTGTTGATTTCTTGTTCAAATATTCCGATGGGGGGAGCGGTGAGGGGAAGTGGCTGAGGGCCTGGCAGGGGACAAGATGGGAGGAAGTGAGGACACGGCACGCCGGCTGGCTCGGCAGACTTCCCTGGTCGGAGGGGCCTGCAGGAAAGGATCTCGTTTGCGGCCAGAGAGCACACGCGTGCGAACTCTGGTCTGGACTATACGCGACTTCTCTGGGGGCACCAAGGTCAACTCTACGCTCCCCCATGAAGGGCTGTGGGTGCCGTGGATCCGGCTCTGGGGGGGAAGAGGAAGACCCCACTGCACCCCAGCTCTGGAAGCTGCCGACGGGCAGAGTCCCAGCCCGGGTCTTGGCACAGAGCAATTGAGCAGGCGTTAGCTGGAGTGGATGGCCGGGGACCCCGGAGGGCCCTGGGGTAAGGAGCAAGGCGGGTACCCCAGTGGGGACGTGTCTGGAGGCAGAGGGATGGACAAGATGACCTTAGAACACACAGGCCGCT
>LNAC01000053.1:3906235-3942954 GCA_002007465.1 Ailurus styani
GGAGAGTGGGCAGCATGACGGCGAGGCCGGGTGAACGGTGAGGCGCCCGCCGCCACCGGCCGCGCAGAGGCCGCCGCCCGCGCTGGAGGACACCACGGCTGCGGACGGAAGGCACAGGGCGGGCTGGTGGGCTCCTCCGGGGCCCCCGGGAGCCCCTTCCCTGGGGGGCTTCCCCCTGCGGCCCCCGGAGCGGGCAGCTGCTGGCTCCAGGGGCCGGGGTCGGAGACGGCGGCCTGGCCTCGCTGTCCCCGTGAGAGCCTCAGTGGAGGAAGCACTTTCACGGCCATGACCACGTTGCTCTCCACAGGCCTGAGAGGACACCATTACCGTGATCACCTCCACTTCCCAGAGGGAGAATGGGGGTGCCGAGACATCCGGCGGCAAGCCTAGGGTCACACCTGCCGTGTCCCTCCCCCAGCGACACAGGGTCCCCTACGGGGTGGAGTGCCGGGCCTCGTGTCCTGGGCCGAAGCATAGGCTCCCATGCCGGAAGAGGCCCGCGGGCCATCCGGGTAGGCGTCCCCCCGTCGCAGTCCCTCTGACACATCACCGAGAGCCAACAGTTTAGAGTGCCCGCTGAACTACATTCAGTGATGGGGAGCTCACTACCACGGGACGCAGCTCCCCACATCCTGTCAAACATTTGAAGATGCCTCGTTGACCTCCCCTCTCTGTCCCGTCCTCAAACGGAAGCATTCCTGTTCATTTTGTCAGCCGGTTTCAAGCCCTCCCCCATCCTGGGTTTCTGGCGTCCCTCATGTGCCCTGAGCCACACGGGGCCCAAGGACACTCTTTCTCACGCCCAGGACTTGCTGCTCCCTGAATGTCCCTTACCCCGCGGGGTCCTTCCGGGAGATCACTCTTCCTGCTCTCCCCTCTGTGAGCTGAGGTCAGACCACGCTCTACTGCTCTACTCATTCCATTAATTTGCTTTAATTCTGCATATGGTTCTCTCCATTTAACCAGTTTACTAGCCTCTTGTTAGTTGTGTGAGTTTGAATCCTGCCAGAACTAGCTAAGAACTGCGTTCAGGCTGTGGACCCACCACTGTGTGAGTCATCCCATCCGGTGACTGGGGTCCTCTGGGGGCCAGGGTAGAGTTCCTTCTGTGGACAAGGGACGCCACCAGGTCTGGCCCGGGGGGGGGGGGTTGGTGCGTGTGGTCTCACCACAAGTCTCTCTTGAGCCCACAGAAAGGAAAGGCCAAAGAAGAGAGGGGTCCCCCCAGAACCCTTGGGAGGGTCTTACTGACATCTCTGCCCACATCCACCCCCAGCGCCTTGTTAGTGAGGCTATCACTTCTGTTTTGATGCCCACTTCCCTACTACCCCAAGACATTTACTCACAGATGTTCACAGGTCCGACGCCTTCCCCAGTGAGCCTGTTGCGGGCGGGGTGGGGGGAGCGGGGAGAGAAAAAGACATTTCATTTGCTGAGAAGTCGAGGAGCCCTGGGCTCTTGTATTTGCAGCTGTCACTTTCATCTAACTAATACGAATCTGCGCGGGGGATCTAGAAGAGAGTCCACATCGAAACACGTAGAGAAATGGGGAGAGGGATGTGTGTTTGCTGGGCGGCAAAGGACATTCCCAGGTAGGCATCTCTGGCAAACACGGAGCCCCTGAGGCCCATCCCAATGTGGCCTGGGGGCTGGGCAGGGATGGCCCTGCCAGTGGCCTTCCAGGTAGTCATGGGCCACCTCTGCCCGACACCATCGCCCTGATCCTCTGTCCCGGGTCCAGCAGCCACGACGGGAGAGGCCGAGACTGCAGGACGCCTCTGGGGAATGGCTACATCTTCACCCTGTTTCTGCCTTTGGAATTTCTATCCTCAGCCCGACACGGGCACCCTTGGTGTCTGTGGCATCTGTTCGAGCCACGGTGGGAGCCACGGTCCTTGAGCTGCCATGGGGGGGGGAGGGCCCCCACCTGCACTCCTCGCCCTCCAGCAGCTTGCGGTAGGTGGCGATCTCGATGTCCAGGGCCAGCTTGACGTTCATGAGCTCCTGGTACTCGCGCAGCTGCCGGGCCATGTCCTGCTTGGCCTTCTGCAGGGCGTCCTCCAGCTCGGCCAGCTTGTGCTTGGCGTCCTTGAGGGCCAGCTCCCCGCGCTGCTCGGCGTCGGCGATGGCATTCTGGAGCGTGGCGCACTGCCAGGGGCACACGAGAGTTTGTGAGTCGTCCCCAGAGAATGCAGTAAGATGTGCGTTTAAGGTTAAACATATGGGAGAATTTCCTGGAATGGATTTCATGCAAAGGAGCTTGGGGCTTCATCATCTTTAAAAATAAGATTACTCGGGCGCCTGGGTGGCTCAGTGGGTTAAAGCCTCTGCCTTCAGCTCAGGTCATGATCTCAGGATCCTGGGATCGAGGCCCGCATCGGGCTCCCTGCTCAGCAGGGAGCCTGCTTCCTCCTATCTCTCTGCCTGCCTCTCCGCCTACTTGTGATCTGATCTCTCTCTCTGTGTCAAATAAATAAATAAAAATCTTAAAAAAAAATAAAATTACTCTCTGTCCTCCTTAGATAATTTGAGACTTAACCATAACAGAGGAAATGATTTTTGGGGGGGGTGGTCCTTTCCAACGCCACACTTCTCTACAGAGTTTTGTCTTGTATGTCCCCAGAGGGCAGACCCTTCCACGGAGGAGCATCTGCTGGGCAGATCTCAGAAAGAAGGTCCCGACCTCCCTGGTGGGGCAGGAGACCACACAGTTGCATTCCTGGATGGTCCGTCGTCTGCGGAGGCTTCTCTCTGCATGGGCCGCGTTGGGACCGGGCGCAGGTCTGCCGGTGGGCAGGGGCCTGGGGGGGATGTTTGCTGGCAGCTCAGCCTACCTGCTTCTTCAGGTTATCGATCTCGGACCGCAGCCTCTGCATCACGCGGTTCAGCTCGGAGATCTCCATCTTGGTGGTGCGGAGGTCATCCCCGTGCCGGCCGGCGGACCGCTGCAGCTCCTCGTACTGGGGGGACGGGGAGGTCAGACCGGAGGCCAGATGGCCGTGGCTTCCCAGGGCCCAGCAGGCTTCCAGGGTGCTGCGTGAAGTGCCTCCCTTGGCCCCCGCTGCTACTTTCCATCAGTCCCACCTGCACTGTCTCTCGGCTCTGCCCCTCGCTCTCCATGCCCACGGGCCCCACCCCACAGCTGGACCTGCCCCATGTCTGGTCTCTCACCGCCCCCCCCAACATCAGTATCTTGTTCTCACGAGTTCGGCAGCGTGCAGGAGTGCCTGTCACTCTCTGACTTTTAAGCTCTTTCATATTTCATGTGGCTCCTCTGCTTAGCATGTTTGCTCTAACCTGGAAAATTGCATTGTGTGGCCATGTCGAGCCTTTGCTCCCAGCCCCTCGGCCACTGCTAGTTGCACCTCCCTCCTCTGGATCCAGGAGGCTGAGCCTTGCTCCAGTTCCCACCTCCCCTCTCTGGCTCCTGCTGGCTGGCGCTGTCCAGCTGTCCCTTGCTGGCCTCTACAGGGTATTAGATGTGTGTCCTCCTCCCCCTTGCAGAGGACTGACCACCTCTGGCCTTCATCTGGTTGCTCGCCTGGGTCCTGATGGTGCTGCCCGAGGGGTGCTCCCGATAGAGGGTAGGCCCCAGGCTGAACTCATATCCCTTTGACCCCATCAGACCGGGACACCGGACAGGACAAGGCTCTTACCTAATCTGCCTTCGAATTCCCAGTTCTCTAAGACTGTTTCATGGACTGGACCTTGATGCCTCACCTTGGTCTGGTACCAGGACTCGGCCTCAGCCCGGCTGCGGTTGGCGATGTCCTCGTACTGGGCCTTGACCTCGGAGATGATGCTGTCCAGGTCCAGGCTGCGGTTGTTGTCCATGGACAGGATCACGGAGGTTTCTGAGATCTGGGCCTGCAGCTGAGCCAGCTCCTGTGATGGGGCCCAAACGGAAGAGCTGAAGCAGGGTGTGTGTGTGTGTGTGTGTGTGTGTGTGTGTGGTTGGGAGACAGTGGCCAGACCCAGGAAACAGACCCTGGTGTCGAGGACCTCACTTGCCCTGTTGGGGTGCAGCACGTTGTATTGGCCCCAAGGGCTGGGAAGGACATCAGGGAGGTCACTGAGTTTACACCCGGGTTTGACCGTCACCTCCTCTGCATGCAGGGAGCGGCCAGCAGCCTCCAGCAGTCACTCCCACTGTCGAGGGAGCGCACCTTGCTGTGACCTGTCCGTGCCGGGCTGTCTCATGTTCTGAGAAAACACACCTTTCACACCAAATAAAGAAATCCTCTTGTGACAGAAAACTGAGTCATTAGGAGCCAGAAACCGCTGCTGCGTCTCACTCCTGTTTCCCAATTTGGCTCTTCCTTGCTCGTCAGGGATGGGAAATGAAAAGCAGCTCAAGATAGCAGAAAGGGCACCAGAACAAAGCCCTGGAGTCTGGGATCTGCCAAGAGGGTTAGATCACTTCTCTGAGTCTCAGGGAGGCTGGTCCTAGCACTGTTTCGCAGGCTGTCTGTGAGGATTAAATTAATTCATGTCTACATAACGTGGTTTTTGAAACAGGAAACCACAATTTATTTGTTAATGATCACTTTCCAGAATCATCTAAGGTGGCAGCTCCCAAGACCAGCGACAGCAGCAGCATCACCTGGGAACTCGCTTGAAATGCAACATTTTGGCTCCTACCCTAGATTCACTGAATCAGAACTGGTATTTTAACAAGTGGTCCAGAAGACTCTGATGCACTTTAAAATTTGAGGATCCCTGGTCCACAGCACAAATCTAAGTAAAAATATTCCTTTCCTTTGTTATTAAGAATTGATTCATGCATCTCCTGCTTCAAGCAATTATTATTTTGTTGTTGTTTTGCAATGTGCTTTTCCTACATAGTTTTCCTTGGGAGCTGACCTAACTTGGGCGGGGGGTGGTCTCAGTCCACATGCCTACGGCTGTCAGCATTGCAGTGAACAAGCAGAGAAAAAAGATGCTTTTTTTTTTCCCCTGTGTGGGCAGCAGGGTAGTCACTGCACCGGTCCAAAGCCATGGAGCCCATGCTCCTGCTCCCGGAACATGAGGCACTTCTGTTGGGCACCAAACATATGCAATGCATGGGCATATCACCTGTCCATACCAGGCCTACCTGGGGCGCACAACGCACCCCGCTCCCCATCTTGACTACCTCACTCGCTCTCCTCCAGCCCCCTTGGCCTCCTCCTGGCATTCCTGGATCCTCAGTTCTTCCCGTTTCTCGGCCGCTGTCACCCACCTCCCGCCTGCCACTGTTCCTTGTTTCTCTCCAGCAGCCCTACTACGCCTGCAATGGCATAGTTATCCCATCCTCTCTCTGTGCTGCCCCTCTCCTCCGCTGTAATAGACGCTCCAGGAACTTAGGGGCTTTGTTGTGTCTGTTCAGCACAACCCCTGCAGCCCCGAGGACAGTGTCTGGCATACAGAGGTGCCAGGTGATACGTGTCTTCAGGAGAGCCGGGCATCTGTGCTGGGTGCTTCTAATTGCCACTTGGTTTATGAAATGGCATCATTCTGCAGCCTCTCTAGGAAGAGCAGCTGGTATATTTGAGCTGGGCTGGGTGAGCCAGGAGGCCCAGGGATGTCTCTGGAAAGCATGTACAATTCATTGAAGCGCAGTTTGTTTTTTGTTTTGTTTTGTTTTGTTTTGTCTGACCAACAGCACATGCGTGGTCCAAGTGGTCAAGGATGAATATCTTGCCTGACCCCCCAGCTGCCCTAGGGAACCTCATTTTGTTCCTTGTTAGGGAAAGGAGCATCTGCTCCGTGAATTCCAAGCTGGGGCCGGGGCGGGGAGCAGAGAGGAGCTGAGGGAAGGAGCCTAGCCCCTGACACCGCTTACCGCATCGTAGAAAGCTCTCAGGAAGTTGATTTCATCCATTAAGGCATCCACTTTGGCCTCCAGCTCCACCTTGTTCATGTAGGCGGCGTCCACGTCCTGCGCACAGAACACGCTATCACTCTGAGCCCATCCCTGGAGGGGGCCGGCCCCTCTGGCTGAGAGTTAGGCTGGAGAACATCCGCGCCCAGGGATGAGGGCGTTTCTTTGTTCCAGGCTCTGGAGCGGAACTTGCAGGGGGGCAGGGGGACCAGGGCCGTCAGGGAATGCTCGCCCACTCCCCAGCTGGTGCCACATGGACAGACCTTAGGCCACCTGCACTGGTGAGGTCAACACCATCACGGGCCCGTGGGTCTCAGCTGCCTCTGGGCTCTCCCAGCCACCCCCAGGCCCTCCTCCTCACACTCTCAGCCCCTTCCTGGGCTGCACACATGGCCGCTCCATTCTCCCTCCCCAGCTGGTCACCCCTCCCTCGGCCCGCCCCTGCTGAGCAGGAAGGCCCACCAGTCCGCGGAGCCGATCCCTGTCCTGCCCCTGTCCTCCTGAGCCTGACTCGAGGCCTCAGCTCAGCACAGAACCTGTTCTGGGTGTTTCTCCCCACAGGGTCTCCATGTGGGGAGCGGCTGGTGTTGTGATTTATAGCTGGGACTCTGGAGTCCCGGATCCTGATGCACTTTTGATTTCCTGGATAACCTTGGGCCACTTACTTAACCGCCCTGAGCCTGAGTTTTCGCACTTCAAGAGCAAAACCTGCTTCAAAGATCAGCTACGTGAATTAGAAGTTGCTAGGCCACTGGCTTCAGTCACTCCCAGAAGGGGCTCCTTGGGCCTGGGAGTGAGCAAGGAGGACCCTGTCCCCTCACCTTCTTGAGCACCACAAACTCATTCTCCGCTACTGTGCGCCTGTTGATTTCTTCCTCATACCTGCAGGAAGGATCAAGAAGTGGATTGTCAAGATGATCATTGTGTAATACATAAAAATATGGAATCAGTACGTTGGATGCCTGAAATGAATATCCTATTGTATGCCAATCGTAAATCAATACAAAAAAGTAGATGGGTGTTAGGACCAGGCTTCTGGGAATGAGGTCCCATAAGCTTCCCTTCTGCTCTACGTGACCCATTTCCTTCCCAGCCCTCCTAAGCATCAGAGAATCCCACCCTCAGCAGCTCTGGGTGGCTGGGGTTTGGGCTTTGTCTCTTCCACCTCCCAGCTGAGTAACCTGGGGCAGGTCACTTAACCTCTCAGAGGCTCTTTCTCATCTCTGAATGGCTTGTCGCTGTTTTTTAAAAACCACCAGGTAGTACCCCACGCTAAGTATATGTGGGGTCTCCCCGCTTTTGTGTTGCCTCCACTGTCCAGTAGGATCTGAGAAAAGCTCTTTTCTGCCACTGAATCCTCAGCACTGTGCCTTCTCCAGAGCGGATGTGGTCTTCCTTATTGCTTCCTTGCACTGCCTTTTAATGAAATCTGAACATCTCCTCCCCCAACTCCATGTAACTGTCCTCAACTTTTGCGTTTTCCTGCTCAGAGTCCCTCTCTCTGCATGGGCCTCTTAGGGTCCCTGCCACAGGAACATCACTGTCCATTAACCAGGACAGACTCCTCAGTAGATCCCCCCATAGCCCTCCCCCGTGCCTCTTCCTTTCTCCACCTTGAGTGTTAAGTCTCCTCCTCCAGGAAGCCTTCTTGGACTGAAACACTGTTACTCTATGTTGCACACATATTATAAATTATCCATCTCCGCTTGCTTCTCTTGCCTGTGTCTGCATCATTACACACTCAACCATCCCTATGATAAAAATAGCTGACACTTATTAACAAATTACTATATGCCAGGCACTAGACACCCTACCAAGTATTTCACGTGCAAGTTTTGATGTAATATTCTCAACCCCTACAAGGTGGGGAATATTAATATGTCCTTTAACAGACAAAGGAACTAGGATTCAGAGAGTCTGAGATCATTCAGTTAGCAAATAGTGGAGCCAAGGTTCCATAGTGCTGTCCAATAGAACTTTCTGGGACAATGGAAATGCTTTCGATTACTGCATCCAGTCTGGGACCCATTAGCCCCATGAGGCAACTGAGCCCTTGAAGTGGGGCTAGTATGACTGGGGAGCTAAAGTTTAAGTTTTATTTAATTTTAATTAATTTAAATTTAAACAGCCACAGGTGGGTGGTGGCTACCATTTAAACTCATCTCAGACCTGAATTCTCACTACATCATACAACCTATAACCAAAACTCCTTATCAAGTCACTTATTTTGTTTGGCCCAAGAGCATTAGAAACAAATCAAAGCAATAACAATGAGCAGCTGCTTGAATCTATAGGCACGAGCGTGCCATCATGTTTAGTGGTGTGTGCGCGCGTGTGTGCGCGTGTGCACGCATGCGCGTGCGCACATGTGTGGTTCCGCAGAGGAGGCAGCAAATCTGTCTCCTTTTGCTTTGTTCCTGACCTTGGTTGGCATGAGTGCGCACCACTGTGTAAGTTAGCAATGGGGCTGAGTTGAATAGATGTGAGAGTGAGATTCTGTGGGTTTCACTGTGAACTCATGAGTTGCTTAGCTAAGTCAGGGGCTGTCTCCGAGCCTCACTGTCCCCATCTGCAGAGTTCACATGGTGGTGGTGCAAACCCCACTCTCGGTGCCCACGCCACTCATCATCATCTCCAGCCCCACCTCTCCCCAAAGCCTCAACGTTCTTGACCACGGGGCCCCAGTTCTTTTCCTGATTCTGCCTCGCTGCCCTGACTGTGCGTGCCACTGCCCCACTGGACTGGACACTTGCAGAGGGTGCGGCCTCCCCAGGACCCTCGGGGCAGGGCCGCCCCCGAGCTGGCTGAGCAACTACTCACTTGTTCTTGAAGTCTTCCACCACGTCCTGCATGTTCTTCAGCTCTGACTCCAGCCGGGTTCGCTCGCCGCCCAGGCAGTCCAGCTGCCGTCTCAGGTTGCTGATGTAGGCTTCAAACATGGGCTCGATGTTGGCCCTGGTGATTTTATGCTCTTGCAGGAGGCTCCATTTGGTTTCTAGGACCTTGTTCTGCTGCTCCAGGAACCGCACCTGCCCCGGCCGGAGGGGAGAGACCGTGAGGGCTTCCCTGCAGCAGCCTCCCAGAGGGCTCTGAGACACAGGGGCCCCCAACAGTGCAGGGAGGCCCTCCAGGAGCTTGGAGTCCAGGTGGAAGGCTCCTCCTAGTCCTCATCCTGGAAGGAGTCTGGAACGTAGAGAGCCACCCAAAAGCCACCCAAAAGTGGGTGCAATGGGCCTGGGAGACAGGGAGTGGCTTGGTGTGGAGGTGGGAGAGGTAAAGAGGACCGGGACAAGAGGGGCTGGAAACTGTCTGCGTCCACCAAACGATGCTGATGGAAAGAACACTCCACTGTCACCTGACCAGATGGGATTTCGATTCCCATTAAATGTGCAGGAAGTTCTTGGCAGAAAATCTAGTCTGTCCATTTCTGTTCCCACGTGATTTCTCTAGATCTGGAATCTGAACTCAGTTGTCCATGCGGTACAGGAATGCCAACACTGGGTCACTCTAAAGTCGCGTTGGGAGACCCGGGTACAACGCCAGCCATGTCTCTGACCTGCTGTGTGGCCTGGGCAAGCCCCCTCTGCTCTCCTGTGTCCCTTGTGGTCTTGTACTACTAGTCTGGTTTGCTTGAGTTGTACTCATCTATCTGCTCCTGCGTCCAAGGGAGGCAGCCTGGGGGATATGCAAAACCTTTCTCCTTACGTAAAGTCCTTCCTCCGGGAGCCCCTGGGATGACACACAGCCTCAGAATGAAGCAACGAAGGAGCCTCCAAGCCTTTGGAGATGGCCGTGTGCCTCCAGAGGGCCTTTAACAAATGCTCCTCTTGCCCAATTTTCTTCTCTGTTGTCAGAGAAAGAGGGGCAAACCTGGCCCCAAGTCCCTCCCTATCACATCCCCTTTTCCCTCCATCCCCTCCAGATGAACCAAGCAAAGGAGCGCCTGCCTGTTCCCCTCAGAGCCAGTCTCCTGGAAACCTGGAAACCTCACGTCTGTGCAAATGCCGGGCCCAGTGGGGTGACATGGGTGATCAAATGGAAGAACCCCTGGCTCGACCATCCCTTTGGTTAGATTGGCACGTTCGTAGATCTGGGACCCTCGGATGAGGCATACCATGGCCTGTGAGACCCGCAGAGTCACCTTAGAGTCTGTCTGTCCAAGGCCTAAGAAGGTAGAGGAAGTTCTCCTAGCGCTAGAGTCTGGGTTGGAAGAGTCTCGCACTCTTCTCTCTAAGTCTCATATACGGAGCTGGAACAAGCCAGATCCTTGAACTTGTTCTTCCGAGACAAAGCAACAAGCTCAGGGGTGAACCGGCGGTGGAACAAAAGAGAAAATCTTCTTTCCCCGGACATGGGGAAATCCCTAGGAGCGTAGGCAATCCCGCAGGGCCACTCGGGGCTGACGTCACAGCTCAGCTCTCGCCAGAAGAAAAGTGGGAAAGCCTGCCCCTTGCCAACCACCGAGCTTCGTCCACATACCCAAGTCACCAGGGCTTTGTCCACATACCCAAGTCAGCAGGGAGGTCGCCGCAGGAGGACTAGCCCCTATTACTTGCAGGAAAAAATAACCCCGGCGTGCTTCTCATAACCTTTCATTCCTTTGCCTTCAAAACGATCCCTTTTTGCTGTCTAACTTTAAGCCCAGTACACTTCCACTATCTATCAAAAGAGCAATGGCCTTGCAGTAGGTCAGACAGCCCTGGAGTGTGGAGATGAATATTTTTCTGCCCCCACCTCAACAAGGTGGGAAACCACTCCCTCCTTCGCTGGGTCAGCTGTCTTCCCAGCCCCCAGGATCGAGGTCCTGGACAAGCCCCAGGTGACCTCAGAAAAACAGTGAAATCAGAGATACCCCGGGCATCTGCTGCTTTCCTGCTGGGGATCCCACGTGTCTCTCACCTTGTCAATGAAGGAGGCGAACTTGTTGTTGAGGGTCTTGATCTGCTCCTTTTCCTCCTTTCGCACCCGCTGGAGGGAGGGATCGATCTCCAGGTGGAGGGGGGTCAGGAGGCTTTGGTTGACGGTGACCTCCTGGATGCCCCCGGAGCCAGACGTCATCCCGCCTCCGAATCCGTACCCGCCGAAGGCTCCCCCGGCCCTGTAGGCCATTCCTCCAAGACCCAGCCCATAGCCGGCACCCCCACCGCTGGCCCGGCCGCAGCGGTAGCCTCCACTGATGGAGATTCTCTTGCTACCCCCAAAGCTGTGGAGGCTCCTGGTCCCGAAGCCACCCCCAAAGCCACCCCCGAAGCTTTTCCCACCCTGGGACACAGAGACAGAGCTGAAGCTGGGCCGGCAGCCGGGGAGGAGGCTGGCCGAAGAAGCACTGAAGTTCCGAGTGCCTCCTGACTTGATGGTGACGGAAGATCGTTGGGTCATGGTGGGAGCTGGTGCCAGAGAGCCAGAGGAGCGCAAGTGTCAACGGGATGAGGAGCCTTCCAAGTTTAGCTGTCCCAGACCGTCCTTGACTTTTATCCCTTTCGGGAACTGGGCTTGGCCAGAGAAGATCAAAGACCACTCTGTTGCGTTCACCTCGATGGCATGTCTGACCAGCGCCCATCTGCCTGCCCCCTAATTATCCCAGGGAGCACCCTACCCAGGGCAGGACCAGGCCTGGGTGTTCGGGCCTGGGGCAGGCGGGAGTCCTGAGCCCCCCGCCCGCACGGGTTCTCAGGCTCGCACAGGCAGGCACTCCCACTGTTTCTCAGCTGTTCCTCTCTTTGGATTCCCAAGTCTTGGACTCTGAACCTAAGCCCTGGATTACGCCCTTCCTGTCGCTGGGAAAAGAAGAGAAACCTCATTTACTGAGGACTCAGTCTTTGCCAGACCATGGGGCAGGTCAGCTGCAAGCATTATGTCATTCGATTCTCCTAATGACTTTGTGAGGGTGAGGACGAGAGTAATAGTTGCCAACCTTTATTGAGCTACTATAGGTACCTGCTTTTCACCTTTTTTCTCATTTGATCTTCACGCAGCACCATGGGGTAGCTATTGTTACTCTTGTTTTGCTCACGAAGCTATGGAGGCATAGAGTCATTGTGAGACTTGGCCATGGTTGCGTGGCTAGTGAGTGCTGGGCTGATGTTAGGGTGCAGTGGTCTAACCACAGGATCTTTGCACCTGACGCTGGTGGAGGAGAGGTGGTTTATCTGAGGGCGGCAGACTCAGGATTTCTCTCCAGATTCCTGTCCCCTCTACTCCTCTTGTCCCTGGTGACCAGGGACATTTAATGATTACCCTGGTGTCATTTCTCTCCTTCCCGCCATCCCTCCCAGCCTTTCTTGGCTTTAGCCCCTGGTTTTACACGCATCTTCTCTTGGTTCATGGCTTCTCTTCTTCTGCCACTTAGTTTCCTGCACAGCATCCAGTTGGTTGTGGTTCAGATTCCTGGTTCCTGGCTCCTACCAGTTCTGAAACATGGTCCTGAGTCCTGAGCCCACTTCCTCTAAGCCCACGTGGGCGGTCCCCAGTCTGGGCCAGGCTCAGGCCTTATGGGAGGGTTTCCAGAGACTGTAAACTCAGGAATGTGGGAGCTTCCTGGATGCCTCACTGCAATTATGGGTCTCAGCGGCTCCTCTGCTTGGTGAAAGCATTGCCCCCAGGGCTGACTTTTAACTCCTCTCCTGGCCTGTTATTTCTCTGCTCAGTTCTGCAAGTTTGAAGCTGTCGGGGAACAATCAGCCCCTTTGCTGGAGGAGGGCTGGGCCACCCACCCTACGTCAGTGTCCTCAGAAAACAGTCTGGGTTTGGGAGGGGATGGTATCGCCCTGAAGGACACAGAGAGTCAGGAGGACAGACAGAGCTGCCCAGGGGCTTAGGCTTCTCAAAGAAGGCATCCCAACAAGAGGCAGGAGGAAGTGGGCAGAAACAACAGGCTGGAGTCTGGCTGGCGATCTGCCCCCCTTCATCCCTCCCATCTCCCCAGCCCAGGAGCCTTCATTCTGAGGGAAGCGAGGAAGATCTGATGGGCACTAGGCCCTCTCTGTGGCCCGGAGAGGAGGAGAACCATTCTGTGCTGCATCACCACACCAAACAGAGGGCTGGACACCAAACGCGTTACACATGCATTTAATAGACGCACTGCAGGGAGGGGAGAGAGAGCTCTCACTCCCAAGCAGGCAGCTTACAAGCACCATGGGCTGCCAACCTGGCATTGAGTCGGCCTGAGAAACACCCACTCCCCATCTCTGTGTCTGGAAGGTGGGGAGGAAGAAGGAGCAGCTGAAGGCGGGGGGGGTCTCTGCAAGATAGGCCAAATGTGAATCTTGAGAGAGGGAAGGCATTGGCCCAGAGGAGGTGGGGGAGCACTCGGGATTGCCAGGAGGGCAGAGGCTAGCTTAAGCTGGGGAATGGGGTTTAGCCAGGACGCCAGGCTTGCTTCCCGGCAGCGCAGGTGGGCCAGGGCAGAAGAAGGAGAAGGACCCAGGTATCCTGTCTGCAAGTGTAGACAGGCCGGGTCAGCAAGCGGGCGGGCTTCAGGGCAGGGGTAGGACAGTGGGGTGGCTGCACTTAATGCTTGTAGCTCTTCCGGCTGGAGGACGTGGTGGAGACAAACTTGACACTGGAGCCACTGCCCCCGAGCCCCCGGCTGCTACTGGCGCTGAAGCCGGAGCCGCCCGGGCCGGTACCCAGGTTGTGCCCGGCGCCGGTGGTGAAGGAGTAGCTGCTGCCCCCACCGAGACCCAGACTTCCGCCTCCAAGGCTGCCGCTGCCGCCGTAGCTGCTGGAAACGGTGGAGGTGACCACAGCTGCCGGAAGAGAGGAGACAGGGTCAGGACCCAGGGCAGGAGAGAAGAGACCTGGAACGTCGGGGCCCAAGTCCCGGAGTCCGTGGGGTGAGGATGGGGTTGTCTGGTCAGGCAGCCGTTTGCCTCCTTCCGGTTCCCCACCCACTTGGTGAGAGCTCTGTCCTATGCTCAGCCTGGTTTTCTGCAATGCTGACATCACAGGATGTAATACCGGACCCTCTTCCCGTCTAGAATGGCTTCCTGCCTCCTCTCTGTTACTTGGCGCCTCACTTTTCCTTCCAGAACTTACCGGAGACTTCTCGCCTCCAGGAAGCGATTCTGGTCCAGCTGCCTTTCCCTTTGACCCCATCACACCCCCTTGCCGCTCTGTCCCCATCTCCCTCTGTGGGCCTGGCTCTGGTGTCTCTCTTCCTTTCGGGGGTCACAAACACACTTCCCTCGGTGTCCCCAGCCTCTGCACCCTGAATCCCAGAGTGGGGCTGGAGTAATCTTGCTAGGCCAAGTGACAGATGACCCACTGGCCAGCCAGCTCTGCTCCCATTCTGCCCCGCCCCCCAACCTGCTCTTTTCCTAACTCATAACCACGTACCACCTTCGACATCCAGTGCCCTACACTGGGCTCTTCAGAAGGGAAACTGAAATAAAAATGGACTGTTATGGAATGAATTGTGTCCTCCAAAAAAATATGTTGAAGTCCTCACTTCCAACACCTGCGAATGTAACCGTATTTGGCAATGGGATCTTGCGGATGGAATCCAGTTAAGATCAGATCATTAGGGAGGGCCTACCCATAGGACTCTGTCCTTACAGGAAGAGGAAGGGCGTCCACATGAAGACAGACACATAGTGAAAGGGCCACATGATCACAGAGCCAGAGACCAGCAGGATGCAGGGCGGGGAGCCCCGAGAGCTCTCCAGAAGCGTGAGACAGCACACTTCTCTTGTCTGGAGCCCCCCAGACTGTGGTGCTGCACTGCGGCAGCCCTAGATAACAAACGCGGACTTGCATGTGCTTTCAACAGAAAGGGAACTTCAGGAGTTACGGCAGCCATCCCCAAAACTAGCTTTGAGGGTCTTGGGAGCCGCTAGACAAGGATATCGGCGAAGGAGGACAGCTGGGTAGTTCAGAGGGCTCTGCCTTCTAGAACCATCAGTTACTATAATCATTGGTTTTGTGAATCCCGCGTCAAGAAAACCCAACTCACTTGCAGGATGCCAGCTGGAAAAGTCATCGCGGTCGGTCTCACGATGCCAGCAGTGAGCCGTGTGAGCGACCCCCGCCCTCAGCGGCACGGGGCTGCGCCAGCTCGCTGAAGCCTCTCCCTTTCCCGAGCAGCTGCACCCAGCTGCCCTGTCCTAGGTGCTCTCACTGCCTTGAAGAACCCGGGTGACCTTCTGCTGTTACGCTCCGCTCCGTGGAGTAAAACGGAGCGGCAGGGCTTCTCCCCACACCGTTCCGGGAAGGGGGAGCCTTCCTGGCCATGCCCTTGGGCCCAGTGTAGAGGCTCCCTCCAAAGGCTGAGGGCACATCAGGCTTGCCTCAGTCCTGTCCGCAGTGAATGCTCATGTCTGAACTAGACTTGCACCCCCAGTGAGAAAGGGGTGAGATCCTGGGAGTTGGGGGGTAGAACCTGTGGATCTATACCCATGCAAAAGGGTCACAGAAAACCCCCTCCCATCCTCTCTTTGGTGCTCTGCCCCTTGCAAAGAGGTAAGCACTGGGACGTTAAAGACCCTCTCCTTAAAAAAAGAAAAAAAAGACTCCTAATATGGCTCTGCTTTTAAAGAATTCAAGACCTCAAACCTCAGAACGAACCCTGTCCGCGGGGGTGGGGGGGGAGGTCCCCTCCGATGCCGCCGCCCTGCCCCAACCACGTGCACACGAAGGGACACAGAGGACGTCATACTCACAGATGTTAACCGGAGAAACGCCCTCTCCGCTCAGCCTGATTAGGGGGAGGAGGGAGAAGGAACGTTACTATTATGTCCAGCCGCTCGTGGGCATTTGAAATCACACTTTTGCAATTAAGCACATTAAAAAACCCTTTATTATTTTTATTGCAGCAGTAAGTGGAAGTTGAAATAATTTAAATACTAGTAGTATTAAAAATAACAATCTAATGCATGACACAATGCGTAATTTGAGGTTCCTAGGAGGAAAACCTGTAATCTCAGAAATACCTGTTTTTCGTTTAAACTAGGTAGACACCTGGAGAAAATTAAAGCGAATCATACACTAGGGTGGGCTGGAAAGGCAGGGCTCCTCAAGGAACAAGATTTCCCTCTCAACAATAGACCATTGTCATGCATGGGGCAGTGCCTGGGGTGAGCAGAGGTGCGGAGAGGAGACTGATCATAAACATAACAATAACAGTCCTCAGCCCATTATTGTAGCAACCAGAGTAATTTTGTTTTCGTATGCTAAGGACAGAGCTGGCCTTCATTCATAAACACGTGCTTAGAACCTTAAGGACTACATACCTGTTACCTACCTTATGCCACTTAATTCTCTCCATGACCCCGTGAAGTAGGTATTGCTACCTCGGTGTGTTGGGTGGGGAAGCGGAAGCTCACACCGGTGAATTAATCGCTCAGGTTCACAAAGCTAGATTTGAAGCCAGGCTCCTTTCCCTCCAAAGCCTGTATCTTTGGCCACTAAACTGAATGACTGCTAGCATTTTTTGAACACTTGTTGTGGACCGTGCATTGTTCTAAGGACTTCGTGTGTATTCCCTTATTTTAACCCTCTTAATAACATACGGGATAGAAATCACGGTTAGCCTCATTTCACAGGTGAGGAACAGAAAGGTAAAGTAATCTGCCCTTGGTCACACAGCTGGTCATCAGCAGAACACTGAGCTTTGGGGATCAGATGATTTGGCCTCTTTATTCCATCACTGAAGAATCTGAGGGCCAGAGAAAGGACACTGACTTTCCTGAGGTTACGTTGCTAGTTAGTGGTAGGCCTGTCTGCCCAAATCCTGGGACAGTTTACTCTCCGCCCAGAGCCTTTCACACCATATGTCTAGACCTGCCACAATACATAATTTCTCCTTTGATAGAATTTTTTTACTTAGGACCTGATTAGGTCCTAGATTTTTATGGGGTGTGAAAAGCAGTTGTACTTCAAACAAAGGCACTTGATAATGAGTTTCTAGCCTGGAAAGCAATTGCATCTGGTTTTTTTTTTTTTTTTCTTTTCTTTTCTTTCTTTCCCATAGCCCAGTTCTATCTCCCTTCCAGGAGAGAAGGGGGGCGCAGCAACCCGAGCCCCTAGAAATGCTCACGCAACTGGAACAGAGGTGGTGCATCTGTCCTCACCTGCACTCCTCGCCCTCCAGCAGCTTGCGGTAGGTGGCGATCTCCACGTCCAGGGCCAGCTTGACGTTCATCAGCTCCTGGTACTCGCGCAGCAGCCGGGCCATGTCCTGCTTGGCCTTCTGCAGGGCCTCCTCCAGGTCCACTAGCTTGGCCCGTGCATCCTTGAGGGCCAGCTCTCCACGCTGTTCGGCGTCAGCGATGGCTGTTTGCAGGCTGGAACACTATAAGAAAAGCCATGAACCTTACTGACAGCCCTGCAGGTGCGGAGCTTCTTGGGTAGGAGTCCTGGAAGCATGGCAGGATGACCTGGGAGAAATGAGTGTGCGAGGAGCTCTCGGCCCCGCCAAAACTCTACCTGCTTCTTGACGCTGTCGATCTCGGCTCTCAGCCTTTGGATCACCCGGTTCATCTCAGAGATCTCTTGCTTGGTGTTGCGGAGATCGTCCCCGTGCCGGCCGGCTGTGACCTGCAGCTCCTCGTACTGATGGAATCAGAGCAGAGTGAGTCCCCTCATCAAACACCTGGGCTGCGTACTCCCCGTGTGCACAGCCTGGCCTTCAGGGCCACCCGCAGCCCGCCCATTCACTGATCATTCACGCGCTCCCTCGCTCGTTGATTTGGGTGGCGTTTCTTAGGCACATCCGCTTGACGGGCACGTGCCAGGTTCTGGGAGTATCACGGAGAGCACCCTCAGACCCCTGCTTGCATTTTATTGGGGGAAATAGATGTTCATGAAGTATTATTGAATTTATAGTTCCAAACTGGATGAGTGCCCCTTAGGAAATGAATGGGTAGTGTAACAAAGGAATCTGACCCAGATATGGAGCTGTGGGAAGGAGGTCAGGGAAGTCCTTCCAGAGATAGCGGTGCTCAAGGGGTGTGCTGAAGGATGGGAAGGAGTGATCTAAGCGACAGGCTAGGGAGAAAACATCCCAGACAGGGGAGACCGTCTTGGGAAGACCCTGGGGCAGGGAGGAGCATGATGAGCTCTGGGGAGGGGGAGGAGAGGTGACTTGGTCAGTGTCCTTTGGGGATCCAGGTCACGGGGCAGACATCCAGACCCATGCGACCGTGAGTTTTGGTAGCCCTGCAGATGTTAGTGTTGGGGATGTAGGATGGAGCCAGGCTGGAGGGGGCCCAGTTCTGAAGACTTTGTAACAAAATCCCCCATCTGAGGGGGCTCTCTGCCTAATGGTGCACATCGAGGATGCACTCATTCGGGAGAAACAAACACCCCTGCCTCCTGCCCACACTGTTCCCAGGGAAGAAGGGCTCCTGCCCCCGTGAAGACCTGCCTGTGGCTTTGAAGATGCTGAGAGGCCCAGCTCCTCCATTTCTAGATACATGTGGTTTAAGGGAACAACAGGCCCTGCCAACAAAAGGAGTCGTTCACTGTACATTTCAGCTTAGGCACTTCTAGCCTCCACTCACCATCTGCCTCTGCCTCTGCCTCTGCCTCTGCGGGGGGCGTTCCTCTGCACTGCGCGCCCCGGCACCTGATACCCTCTTCCTTCCTACTGCGTTGCCGTGGTAGGGACTAAGGCAGTGTGCACAGCAGGGCAAAGGATGGAAGCCACATGTAGGTGAGCAATTGGCCCTGAGAGGGGTCTGCTTTGGGCAGGAGGCTGATCTCAGGGATTGGACTATCCAGTCTACTGCACCCTCCAATGCCAATCCTCCTTCTGGCCACCCGTGACTTTGGACAGTAACTCTCGATGGTCATCCCAACACCCCTTTTCTTGATATGGAGTCTTTTTCTTGGCAAAGTCCTCGTTTCTATCTTCTAGCCCCCGTAGGACTGCTTGTTCAGCCTTAAATACCTCCCTGGTCCTTGGCGATCTATTGTCCCTGGACGCTTCCAAATGCAAGGAAGACCTACCTCTTCTTGAAAGCTTTTTATCAATCAAAAATAAACTGTTTGCGGCTTATTTATTTACAACTCTGCAACACTGCTTAACAAAGATGTGTTGAATAAATAAGCCACTTAGAAATAGCTCTGTGACTCTTGGTTGTCTTGGAGTCTCACCCAGGCCCAACCAGATCATAAGTGATATGGGGACGAGGGCTGTCCTGAGCACCCAACATTGCCTGACCACATGGTAGTGGGTATGGTTGAGTTTCCACACCCATTTCAGGTTGACTTTTCATAGCACCAGACTCTTCTGCCATGCTGAAGGAAACAGAAATGCTCATGTATCTCCTGGTGCTCGTGGTTAATAGTTAAATGATTATTTGGGGCTTCAGCTAACACTAGTTCTGTAACCTATCATAGAGGTGCCCCCACTAACCTTGGTCTGGTACCAGGACTCAGCCTCGGCCCGGCTGCGGTTGGCGATGTCCTCATACTGGGCCTTGACCTCGGCGATGATGCTGTCCAGGTCCAGGCTGCGGTTGTTGTCCATGGACAGGACCACAGACGTGTCACTGACCTGGGTCTGCATCTGGGACAGCTCCTGCAGAGCCAGAAAATTCAGCATCACCAGGGCGTAAAAAGAAATGTTCTCAAAATCACGTAACTGACTACCTCTCTAGGTCAGGAATCCCTTCTCCGCATCCCCAGCAGGGATTCTTCCAGCCCTTCCCTGGGCACTTGAAGCCATTTAGGGTCTCTGATGCCAATCCCTGAGAAGCTTTTGGGTCACAGATCAGTGTGATGAGGGTGTGTCCCACAGCATAGCTTCTCAAGACCCCCGTCTATGTGTTTTCCCTGAGCGTGAAGGGTGGGTCAGCGTTCTTTGGTCCAAATTATATTGAGTTGAATATGACATATGTTGTTTCATATGTCAGCATAAAAGCCTTCTTTAGGATACAGTGAGTTTTAGGACCCTGCTTCCCCCTGTACAGTGGGACTTCACTTCCTACTTCTTTCTCCCCTTCAAAGACCCAGGTCTCTGCCTTCACACTGGCAGTGCCCAGAATGAGGCATTTGCAGAGGGCAAGAAGCACCCTGACCAATGAGCTGAGGGGCAACTTGCCTTTTCTGAACTTTACTGGGAGGGGGGAGGAAGAGGTGTGTCTCGATTCCTTGGAAATGCTAACCAGGGATCCGGAATTCAAGAGTCGGCACGCCCTCCTCGCTATGCCGTGGGGTGGGGTGGGGTGGGGAGCAACCCCAGAGGTGGGGTAAGATTTAGTGTGGCAAGATTCCAAGCGGTTCTCCCAGGTGCCCATGACCACCCAAGCCCCAGTTTGGAGCATCTGGGGCAAGATGCTAGATGAAGGCCCCATGTGGATGACATTCTCTGCAGCACCCTTATCTTTCCAGGTTCCGGACCTAGGAGGGACGGAAACATTCGCAGACTCTTACGGCCTCAAAGAACATCCGGAAGAAGTTGGTCTCGTCAGTCAGAGAGTTGAGCTTGGCCTCCAGTTCCACCTTGTTCATGTAGGCTGAGTCCACATCCTAGAACAACAGCACGGGATGCTCCTCTGAGACCCAGCCCCGAGCAGTGAGTCCAGAAGACGTTGGACAGACTCCTCCCTGGCCCTTCCAGGTTAGATTTTAGCAAACTCTGAATCTGGAGCTTGGGGTTGGGGTGGGCGCTTGTAGAGAACTGGGGGCTTGAGTCCCCTTAGCTAATCGAAAACCCTATCAGGGTCAGGGGGCCATAAATACAGAGGGAGCATTTTGGCAGATTTGAGCTCTCCAGATACTCCGAAGGGTTCTGTGCCATTTTAAGTGTCGAGTCACTGTATACTCCAAGATTCACTTTTGAATCTTCTCCTTTGAAAGACATTTCCACCCACCTTCTTCAGGGCCACAAATTCATTCTCGGCAGCGGTGCGCTTGTTAATTTCATCCTCGTACCTGTAAGCACAGAGCAGAGGGGGCGTGCTGATGAGCAAGTGTTCAGTTGAACTCTTCCCCGGCTGAGGAGCCTTTCTGGTGTAGCAAGAGTTAAGAGACCTCAGATCCTTTCCAGCTCTTCCGCTGACCTGTGTGTGACTTGGGGTGATTCACTTAACCTCTATTTCTCCCTCTATAAAAGGGAATCATTTCTTCTGCCAACAGTTTTTTTTCCTTCTTCCTTTCGTAAGACTAGAAGGTGAGCATGGAACTTATGGGCATAGAAATATGTACTTATGCAACTCCATCTTCTTAGAGATGCACAGTTGCAATCTCTAAAAAATGTTGCTGCCTCAAGTGGAACTGTGGGGCAAATTTTGCTTGTTCATGAAGGAAACCATTCTTGGTAGATTGTGAGGTCTTTTCACTGAACCTCAGAACTGCTGTGTGATCAGCGTGCTTTCAGTAAATAGGAGTGGCTCTAACTCAGAAACCGAGGGTCAGCCAGCTAAGGGGTTGGGGGGACCATCCCTTTTTGTTGGATACCTCACCTACTGCAGCCTGGATGAAGACCGGTCAAATTTTGCCTCCCCCAAGCGGACTGCCTCACTTATACTGGGAATGCACCAGCTCAATAATAGGGCCCATGCCAGGAGAGTTAAAGAATATTCTGGCTGTGAAATGATATCATGCTTTCCAGAGTAGCCGTGTTATGTTAGATGATGCAGACATCCCCCTGTGGTCACGTGGACAGGTCAGAATAGGCTTCCTGTTAATAGCGATGGGTGAAATGAGAGTCCCTTTGTTATCTTGCACCATGCTATCTTCCAGTCATGGGATGATGACTGCAAGTTCCAAACCTCCCTGCGGGCACTGGCATCGGCTGCTTTGCACCTTGCTGGTCCTTTTAAAAAGGAGACGACTATGTGTGACCAGCAGCCCGTCTTCCCCTTACCTGACTTTGAAATCTTCCACGACGTCCTGCATGTTCCTCAGCTCAGCATCCAGCCTGCCCCTCTCCGTGGCGATGCCGTCCAGCTGCCGGCGGAGGTCATTGATGTAGGCATCGAAGAGGGGCTCCAGGCTCTGCCTCACCGTCTTGGACCCCTGCTCCTGAAGGAGCTCCCACTTGGTCTCCAAGACTTTGTTCTGCTGTTCCAGGAACCTCACCTGGAGGGAGGAAGCATGAAATCTTGAGAAATTGGGGAGGCAGAGCAGACACTCCCACTCCTAAGGGGAGAAGAAAAATCTGCCTTTCACCTGATACCCGTCTGTCAGCTGTATAGTTGACAAGTCCAAATCAGAATGAGAAAGCCCTTGACGCTACCTACTGTTCTCTGGGGCTTCCATAGAACTGGTGTGGCGGGCTTGGAGGACTCTGGTGGGAGACTCTTGGGTTGAGTGTCTTTACAACGCCTGCTCTGAGTGAGGCTAGTTGGCTCGGTGGAAACTCCTCCCATGGAGAACAACGTAACCCTCCCCTCAGTGTTGGATGAACCAAGCATGTGGCTCCCCCGGAGGATGAGGGAACTTTCCACAAGGTCCCGTGGAGCCATCTGGCCCCACTTTCGAGGTACTTGTTGAGCCGATGTGCTTTTCCACAGGGAGGCCGTTGCTCCCTGTCCGTGCAGGGGGCCTCACCAAGCGTTCCTGCCACCCCACCCCAAGGGCACACACACACACACACACACACACACACACACACACACACACACACGCAGCCCCTCGGCTCACCTTGTCGATGAACGAGGCGAACTTGTTGTTGAGGGTCTTGATCTGCTCCCGCTCCTCTTTCCGCACCCGCTGGATGGCAGGGTCGATTTGCAGGTTGAGCGGAGTCAGGAGGCTCTGGTTGACGGTGACCTCTTGGATGCCTCCAGGGGGGCACACGGGGAAGCCAGGACCACCGAAGCCTCCGGTGCCTGTGCCCCCATAGCCAAATCCACTGCTGAGCCCAAACCCGCCGCTGGTCCTGCCACCAAAGCCACTTCGGAAGCTGCTGCCGCACCCCCCGATGGAGACCCGCCTGGGGCCCCCCAGGTTATAGAGGCTGCGGCTCCCGAAGCCGGCCCCGGCGCTGCTCATCCGGCCCAGCCCCGCACCGCTGCCTGCGGAGCGGGCCACCGAGACCGAGCTGAAGCGGGAGCGGCCGGCCGCTGGGGTGGTGGCCGAGGCCGTGCTGAAGCTCCTGCGGCCGCCAGTCTGGAAGGTGACGCCGGACTGCCTGGACATGGTGGCCGAGTGGGGCTGGCGAGGAGAGCTCCTGACACGGGCGTGTACGGCGGGGATGGAGAAGACGGGGCACCTGGGAGCCCCGGGCCGCCTTGGCTTTTATGGGCCCGCGGGAGGGGCAGGGCGCGGCCGAGGGAGGCCTCTGATGGCATCCCCCAGGCATTTGCCAGCCCTGAGCTCACGCTCGGCGCCCCTCCGAGATGGTGTCAAGGCCACTGGTTGGTTCCCCGACATCCCTCCCCCACGTGGAAACTCCTTTCCAGTCGCAACTTGATCAGCAGACGAATGAGAAGCATGCTAATTGCTTTCAGTCATGTCCTAATCATGCGTCTCTTAATGGGCTCTAAAAACACCGCCTCGCTTCTAAACCGCTTTCTTAGGCCTGGGACCCACTCCCTCCTGTGCAAACATCGTGTGTCAGAACAAGGGCCCGCGAGTCCCTGTTTCCCAGGCCTTCCTCTTCCCCGCCTGTGTCTCCTGTCCCTGAGCCTTTTCTCACCAAGTGCCTGCTGTGTCCCCTGCCCCACGCTGTCCTTCCAGGTCCTAAAAACCCTGCGTCACACTCGCCTTTCTTAGGAAACCACCCGGTTTTGATTGCCCCTTTGTTTTTCCTCATGAGCTTCCTTCTCTCCGGGCCACTCTCCCTGCCATTCGCCAAGATCGACAGAGCTGACCTCAAGGACAGAGGTCCCTTTCCTCCCTAGAGTTACCTGCCCCCGGGCTCTCCCCCCTCTTGCGGGGGGGGGTGGCCCCCCCCCCCCCCCACTTACTAGTCCTGAGACCCCGCGCCACTCGCGAGCCTTCCCCGAGCCTCAGTTCAGGTGTCTGTAAAGTGGGGTTTGTGATGAGGATTCATGTGGGGAAACAACGGTTGCGGAGCCTAGGGTACGCGAAAGCCGGGGAAACTCTGGTTGGGTCTTCCCTCCTTCTGGCGCCGTCAAGCACCTAAGAGCAAAGAGCCAGTCGCGTGTCCGTCCCGTGGCAGGGCCGGTGGGGATTTGAAAAGAACAACAGACACGTTCTTTTTCTTCAGTAACAGGCTTGTGGTCCAAGTAGGAAGACAGAACGGAAGTTCCTTGATTTATACTAAAACGATGTACCATAAACAGCCTTCCAGCTCTGTCTGAGGCTACCTTATTCCAGAAGCTCCCAGACTGGTCACTCTGGCCGAAGGCCAGGGGCCCCTGGCTTTCGGTCTTCATTGGAAGAGCTCCAGTGGTTGCACTGAGTGGAGAGCCCCCAAGACGTTTGTCTTGCTTTCTCTGTTCATCTTGTGGACCGCGCCCTACATCCCCATCAGTGGAAGCCGACCGGAAGCCTGCAAGCTCCCAGTCTCCCCTTTCTCTACCTCTCCCCCCCTGCCTCTACCCCAGGGCGAGCCAGACAGAGAAACTGTTAGGTTTTCTTTTATCTTGCTGACCGCTCGCTCCTTGCACTGGTTTTGCGAGCTCGCAGAGCGAGCGGGGAGCGGAAATGCATTCCGTTGCCAGAAGCTGTGTCCCTGAATGGTAAGTTCAGCGGACCAGGGGTGCCCAGCTGTGGAGACGTAGAGCCGGATTCTACGGTCTTCCCATGCAGGTGTCCTTCCAGAGCGCGCGTGGAACGATGGGCTAGCGGACGCCCGCCGGCCTGGAGTGACAGCTTGGCACTGGTTCGCGGCTGAGGCGGGCAGGGCCGGGGGGAGCTCTCCTCCGGTGAGAGACTGCTTGAGAGTCTCAGTTTCCACAGGGAGCCTATGAATCATAGCTTCTGTTGATGCAGAGCGAGAAGAGCATGGGAGGCCTCTCCCCGGGTTGCCGGGGCGCCCAGGTCCGCGCGTCTGGGGCGGAAAGAATCATTGTCTTTGTTGTCTGTATTCATCTCATGATAATCTTCCTCCCAGAGAAGAGACACTTGTTTCCTGGCCTGTGTTGAGTAAACCCTTCAGAGCTTTCCACAAATAGAGGCCGGCGGAGAGGCTTGGGGAGCGCCGTAGCCCGTGGGAACGGGGGCCACCCCCACTCTCTCCCCTCACGCTTCCTGCGTGGGAGCGGACTCCAGTCCCCCTTCCTGCCTGGGTCCTTCCTTTCTCCCCTGTGCCCTCTCCGGGGACCCCTATTCCCAGGCCTTACCTCTCATCCTGTTTCCATGGCCTCGTGTCTGGGGCTGCCCTCTTCCGTCCCTCACTCCTCTCTCTAATTTTTCTACGGGACTGTTGTTTCTGGAGCTGGACGGTCTCCCTCACTGAATTTGGTGACATAGATGGAAATTCGACTTCTCTTCTTCTTTCACTCCCTCTTCTGTGGCCTTTGACCCTCCTTGTGACTTTCTCCCCGGTGAACGATTCTGCATGAATACCGAGGACACCCCAGGCTACCTGACAGCCTGTGTCACTGTCCCCTTTAAAGCCTCAAAACTTGAGACTATTAATACCTTCTTCTTTCCTTTCTGCCATGGAAGGTTTTCTGTTTTGATATTAAGCTCCTTTATAATTCTGCCTATAGCTCACCTCCAAGAAGGCTTCTCAGATGAACCGCACTCAGGTATTGACCCCTTTCTGCCTGTGTCCTGACACCACCTGTGCAGGCTTGCAGATCCCTGTGTTTTTCTACCGCTTTGGTTTTCTGGTGGTCCAGGAGCTAGCTTACTCCTGAGGGGTAAGGCTGTTCTTCCACCCCCCACCCCGGACTGGCCTCCTAGCACCCTATATGGAACTGTGCAGACGTTCACCTGAGTTAGGTTGTCTAGTTTAGAGAAGAGCGACATACTCTTCTCTGTTCTCCACTTCTCCTGAGTTCCGGGAACATGGTGTTCCCGGGTCTGTCGGAGGGATTTTCTGGAGGTTTCGGGGAGTGGTGGGTCGAGGGCTATGGTGTGCACTCTGCTGCCCTGGGGTGTTCCCCGTCCATCCAGCTCAGGGTGGGCTCTCCCATCCCTGAGGGACACTGAGGTCCTTGGTGGTGGTAGATTTTGAGGAGACCAGGCTGGAGTGGCAGTCAGGGCAGTGGAGGTCGGTGGAGGAAGAGAGGAAGGCACAGACGCACGCCTCCCAAGGCCGAGGGAATTGGGGGATGCACCATGGGGCTTTGGCTTCCAACCAGGCCAAGGCCAGAGAAGGAAGGGCAGGCTGGATGGGGACAGAAGAGATTAGGTAATTCCTTAGAGCAGACTTTTGAGGCACAGAGCCAAGTCCCTGCACACAATCTCAGAGGACCCAGGCCCCAAACCACCCACCCCAATCCTTTAGTTCACAGGCATGGATCTCTCCTCTAGTTAATAACTATTTCTCAACATCTACTGTGTGACGGATGTTCACTGTTCTAGGCACAGGAGTTAGAATGGTGAATTAGGTGGTGAATTAACACAACGCCGTCCTCCTGGAGTACGTGCTGGAAGAGAAAGGGGAGCTGAGGCTGTCTGGGAGGGGGGTCACACAGTCACATGTGACTCTGCCAGTTTACAACTCACAGGGGCTGAATGGAGGGGAGAGAACTCTGTCGTGCTGCTGCAGGAGATGTCGCAACCAGAAACCCTTTCCCACCCGGGCCATTGGCTCATGCCAGGCAGCCGACTTCCTTTATGTTTGGGACCTCTAAGAGGCACCACCCAGCCTGCCTCAAGGGAGGTCAGACTCTCCACCCCATGGTCCCCTTCCCCTTGCATTCAGGGGCAATAACTGCTGTCCAAAGGGCACTAGGTGTGCCAGTTACTCTCAAGAAACCACCAAGATTCACGACCTGGGACATCGCCTTGCTCATGGCCAGACCTCGCTTGATCTGCTCCCTTCTACTGCCGACATAACCAGACCTTTCCCTGGGGCCCAGATTTGATGAGCAGGTGTGTGCCTTGTGCAGGCGGGCAGACAGCCCTCAAGTCCCCTTCTGCCAATTTTAGCAACAAAATGGGATGTTCTTTTCATTCGAGCTTGTGTTTCAGTGAAGGTGGCATAGCACCTTCCCTCCACAATCAAGTTCTTCAGACACACCCAACAGATGTGCACGTGTGAAGCATGAACACACGGACATGCATGTCTTAAGAACATTCATGAAACAACAGTCTTGATGCGACGTGGTAGCGACCGGGTGTGTCTAGGAAAAGAAGTGACATAAAGGAGTAGAGTCAGGTCTTTGCAGCCCAAAGGAGCTGAGCGATGAGGGGACCCAAGACAAGAGCTGTCTGAAGGTGGTGCACCTGTCTGGTAGCCTAGCTGGAGTCCTGAGTCCTTGTGCTGCCCACATTTGCCTGGAACCTCCCTCACTTCACAGCCAGTGAGAAGAGCCCCTCTTGTCCACGAAGCACAGTTGGGGCCCTTCCTGGAGGGAGGGGGTGGTGCAATGCCAGCATCTCAAGGGCCCCCTGTGGACCCCCACAGAAAGCAGGCACAGGGATTTAGACAAGGAAGGCTTCAGGTGTGTCTTGGCCTGCTGTCTCTACCACTTTAATGGCTTCATTTGTTCCCCGGATCAGGGTGCTTCACCAAGTCTCTCCTGCTGGTGCCAAGGAGGAGCTCCCAAACAGGGACGCTGCCGGCAGAGGAAAGTGGGGGACGACCAGAGTGCCCCCTGTGGCTCTTCCTGGGCCTCCGTGAATAGCGAGTGCAATGCCTAGAAACCCTGGCCAGGTAGAATGGCATGCCGCGCCAGCCCGTGCGCACAGGCTGCGTGGGCTGGGTGACATCGCTGCACCGTGGGAGGCTGTGGACACCATCCGTTGGCTCCTTCCAGGGCTCAGGGGTGCTGTCAAGGTCTGGGATGTGTGTCACCAGCTGGGAAGTAACAGCCGGAAGCCATGAGGGCTTGGCACCACCCCAGTATCTCATAAACTTGGACATCACGGAGGCCCTTCCCTCCTTCTTGCCTTCCAGTGTCATTCCTCACTCCCGGTTACGTCCGAGAGGCCCTGCTGACTGGAGCCTTCAACCAAGGTGCATCTGTTCATCGGTTCATTTATTCTTTCAATGAATATTGGTTGGGACCTACAAGGCGCTAGGTGCTGGGCCACCACAGCGGAGGAGATGCTGTCATCCCCACGGCCTCAAGGAAAGGAACCACCACGATAGGGTGTCACCGTGTGAATACAAGCAGACGTGGCCTGGGCACGGGGAGCTCTGGGGCACCTGGCAGGGACACCTCCTCGGAGGAGGAGGCCAGGCCGCGATCTGGGGTCTAGACATCCCGGTCCTTGCTGTTCATTTCACTCCAGAAAAGCGCACGAAGTACGCCTTCAAGAGGTTCCCTATTTCTGGATGAGGAGAGTGAGGCCTGGAGTCGCACACGAAGGGGAGAGTAAAGCTGGAAGCAGGACTGTCGTCTCCTGCTTCCTTGCACAGGGTCTGGGCCCCAGTGCTCCCTAGTGTGCTGGAGACACAGGCATTGTTCCACATGGCTCTGCCCGCCGTGGGCCCGCTGGGCTGTGAGGAAGAGAAGATGGATGCCTATGGCGCAGTGAAAGTCGTGTAAGAGGCCCAAGAACAGAACTGAAAATCTGCAGTTCAAACAGTGCCTGTCATGATCTGATCCCAGGGCAGACCTTGAGGGCTTCAGATGAGCCTGACTGTCCCTGCGGGCTCCAGAGGCCACATTTCTGGCCCACACATGAGGACGCAGCCTGAGCAGACAAGGAGAGGCTGGGGGTGCTGGCTTGGTGTAACATTTCTCACGGATAAATCACAGAGTGAATCCATCCATGGATACTCAAGATGGGATTGCATTCACCTGCTGAGCGCACACCTACCTTGTCTGTAAAGCTGTGTCTTCTGCGTGAGGCATCTCTGACGCATCATTCATGGGGGAGTTGCCACGGGCAGGAGCTTCTGGATGTGGGGCTGTGTTTTCCACCCTCCCCTGGAGGTCCTACGAGTCCCTGCCTCATGACAGGTGTCACGCTGGGCCACCTGACTCCAGCCGTCCTGTGGGCACGCGTGACCCTCAGCTGATGCTGAGGACAGTGACAAGGGAGGATGACGTGGGGAAACTGAGAGCCAGTAAGCTGGGAGCGATTGAGTCAAGGTAAACTGAGAGCAGCTACCTCTCTGTGCTCTGCTTTAAGGGCGGTAAACATTCGAAACCCAAGAGACAGAGGGTAAAAAATGTCAAAAAAAAAAAATGAATGACTCATGATCACACAAAAAAAATTGTCTCTTAGAGGAAGCCACTCAGCAGAGGACACTTCGAATTGGCTGGCTTCCTTTGTGTGCACTCAGAGGGCAACGGATGAATATGCAGTTTTGCAGGGGGCTTCCAGGGTGCAAAACCAAGCGTATTTCTGGAATCAGTTGGGATGAAGCTGTTCCGAAAGGGCCGGCAGCACGTGTGCGATGCAGGACACCTCTGAGCAGCCGGGACACTGCTGTCATCTCCCGCCCTGGAGAAAGGCTGAAAGGAGGGGTGACCCCGCAGGCTGGTGTCTCAGCGGCCTCCGAGTGGTTTCCCCTGGCGGGTATTCTGGATAGGCTCCCACCGGGCCAATAAGAGACACCAGCTCCTTCTAAAGGAATGCATCAAAGTGCTTTTCCTCCCCCGCCCGCCCCGCAGCTCAGGGCTGGTTTATTAAGCAAGAGTTGGCCAACTTGGAGTGAGCCCAGAGACTAATGAATATGATGAGGGAATTGGGAAATAGGAGGTATGGGGAGTGGGGAAGGGCATTATGGTAGACCAGTCAGTTTCTTGGTTGTTGTCGGAGCTGCCAGCGGCTACACTTAAACCTCAGCAAGAAGAATTCAAGTCAGAATCCAAGGGCCTCTGGACTTTAATGGTCAACAGGGAAATCTTCTCTCCAGAGAAGTGGTGAGACTTCTGTAGATTCTTTCTGGAGTGGCATAGAAGGTATGATTCCGCAATAAATGGAGTTCTTTCTTGTTTGTTTGGTTTGGTTTTTTCCCAGAACATTTAATGTCTCTCAAGATAAGCACCTATATTCTGCACCCCAATAAGGTTGTTTAGGCATTGTGGTATTTAAGGATTTAAACTATGATTTTCCTACATCTTTAAAAATTTCCCCTTGAAGGAACCGACATCTATGTAGCTTCTCCAAAGTGGATCTGACATGGCTCACATACCTTCTTACTTTTGCACACATTGTCCTTCTGGTGTGTGTGTGTGTGTGTGTGTGCGTGTGTGTGCGCGCGCGCGCATGCGTGTGTGTTCTGGCTCTGCCGGGTAAGGGATTTTTTTTCAAGGGTAGGCACAGGATTCAGTTGAATCCAACATGAACTTAATAGTGTTCCCTCCTTTCTTTAAATTATTTGCAATGTCTACAACCGGGTTATGCCACCGGTCACCTTAAACTGTATTTCTGGGTAGATTTGCTGGGTTGCTGAGTCACATAGGACATATATAATGTTTGGAAGATATTTTGTGAAGCAAGGGTAACCCAGGCTAAAGACAGTCACGTTCCACTGAAGAATGAACGAGAACTCAGAGTAGGGGACATAAGGCTTCATAGACTAGCAAAGGCTCTCAGGGAAAGGCAAGACAAAATAAAGCTTGGACCAAGTCCAGAGCTGGGGGAGGAGAGAGACGTAAGCTTGCCAGCTTGGCCAAAAGCAGTCACTCCACTTCCTTCCAGTGTAGGCTGGGATTCTCAAGCTCAAGGGCAGCACTGCTTGGTGTTTGCCCTCAGTGTGTGAGTACGTCACCAGCTGAGGTCATCATCTGGCAGATGCAGGCAGATGCCCCAGCTAGGTGAGGGGCCCACTCTGGTGTCTGCTGGCAGCACCCCAGGGTAGTGGCACCTCCACCAGAGGGCAGGCAAAGCAAGGAAGGGATGGAGTCCTAGGGGAAGGCCGGGTCAGTCCCTCCTCTCCTGCACCTCTCCCCATGGCTAGAAGGGGAGCTGATGGAGCCAGAGTCCTGGGTGAGACCACACGTACCTCTCTAACAATGGGGGAGAGACAGATTCCGAAAGGAGGGAAGTTGGTGCTTGGATGCTGGTTCTGCCTGCCTCTTACTCATTTAACCTCATCATTATAACTGGGACAAAGTGTAGTGATGTGAGTGGGTCCAGAAATCAATAATTCTCAGGCACTGCCTTCCAGTAATTAGAAAATATGACAGAAGTGAAGGGGTTCTCATTCACCACAAAAACTCTGAGACACCTAGAGACATGTGACGGCAACAGTACCAATGAAAGAAAATGCACAAGAATGACCAGAAAAGATTGAAAACAATCTTTTTTGCTGTATCAGAAACCAAAACGGAATAGGAAGGGTTAGTAATTACAATGGTGTGTGATCACACAATGAGATCAATGGAGCAGAAGAGAAAATGTATGAACTCCACGTAAAGAAAGTGGTATGTTTTACTTTTAAATAAAGTATAACTTATTTTTTTTCTTTATTTAAAAAGCATGTGTGTGTTTGGGGAGGTAGTAATGATGATGTTTATCTTTATGTAGCAGAAAGGTACAAAAAGGAATTATCCAAATTTCCACTCTTTAGAATCAATCACTATGATTATTTCAACTTATTTACTTTCATCCTTCTTTCCAAGTTAATGTCTTTTAATAAATCACATACAGAATAAATAAGCGCACTGTCCTTTAAAAACAATTCATGGCTTAAAGTCCTGCTAAGATGGCCAACCGGCTGGACCTGGTTTGTCTCCCTTTCTCAGGATCATTCCTGAGAAATTGTAGAAGAATGTGGAAGGCCTGGGTACTAAGAGCTACCAATGACAACCACAAAAACTGTGATGAAGCCCAGGGGCGTCTCAGGCTGTTTGAGCTGATTAAAGGGGCAGGTAGCAGCAGCCTGGGACTGAAGCCTGAGGTAGCAGGGAGGGTGCAGTTTGAAAGGAAGGGTCTAAAGTTTGGTCCTTGCCTACTGTCTGCCCCTTTACAACAGAAATCCAGAGCAGCAACCCGATCACCAGTGCTCTTGTCTACAGGTCAATATAAGGGCAGATTCACCTACTTTGTAGGTAGGGTTGCCAGATTCGGCAAAAGAAAATACAAGATGGATAGTTCAATTTGAATTTCAGATAAATGACACATGATTTTTTAGTGTTAGTATGTTCTGTGCAATATTTGGGACATACTAAATTTCTTATGTGGTTTATATGAAATTTAAATTTAACTGTATGTCCTCTGTTTTGGCTGGGTGGCCCAAATCATAGGTGACTAGGATAGTAATGCCTGCCCTGAGTATCAGGCCTGCTGGTAAGTAGTTGGCCTCCACAGAACTAGGGACTCCTCTGGTCTTTACTCAAGGATGTGAGGGAGGCCTGTAGGGTAACCTGCTGTCACGGAGCTTCTCGCATGGGGAAGGAGAACCAGAGTCTGAGCCTGACTCATTAGGAAGTTTCCCTGTCAGCTTTTGGGATTTTGTGCAGCATGGCAGTCCCTAAGCGCCTCTTCCACCACGTCCTTGACCTCAAACTCTAGAGCTGCATTATAGAAAGGTAGGGAGGTCACTAGTATTCGAGAGTCTCCCTCAGCTCCAAACCTTCTGGCCTAGAAACCTAACCTGCTCAGCAGCCAGACCATTGCCCACCTGCGGACAACCATGGAATAAGGCTAGACTGCAACATAATTCATGACCTGCGGGGTGGGGGGTTGGAGATGGGGGGAGAGGAGCAGGCTTTTCTGTGGCTTTAAATTAGCAAAATATTATTATAACAGAATTAGTTGCTATTTTTCTTGTGAAAGTTTTCCTTCTGTTTTATTCCTTTGCATACAGATAACTCATGGTATGGGATGTCTGGTAGCCATATCCTAGAATAAACTTGTGTAGACATAGCCTAAAAGATAGAAAGCCCATTTCTAAGTAAAAGTCAAAATGATAACCCTGACACTGATATCTGGGAATATTTGAATGAGCCTCCACTATCTGTTTTTGCTTGCCAGAACTTGCATGAAGTTTACACTGAAAATGGCTTTCGGGTGTCCTGTCACAAAAGGAGAGTGTTCTCCAGCCAGAACCGCCCCCGTGCTAATCTGAGAGCCATCTGTCAACATGGACCATCTTTCAGTCTCATCTTTTGCCAACAGCACTTCAAAACAACATCTCCAGCCAGCGCTGCTTGGAGGTTTTATTAGCTCATTCTATTAATTTTTTGACAGCCTCACTTTGTTTCAAGGAAATCATGACCTAACTTAAAGACAGTCAAATTTCCTGTGTTGAGGTGTACGGTTCTATGGATTGTAACCAGCATGCGTCAAGTTCTTCAGTGCAACCTTAATGCTTTTGGGTGCAAAGGAACCTATTTCAACTCATTTGTTCCAGGCTTTCAATGCTTCCACCCCAGATCTGGGGATATTGGTTCAACTGATACATCTCAGAAGTTGCTTAAAAGCAGCCACTTGGCAGCAAACCTTTGTTATCATAGAGCCAAATCGAGCACTTTGCCTTGCTACCAACTGGCCTCTGTCCTGCTGGATCGGTGCAGTGTTTTCCTGGCGGTGGCTGGGGCTTGGGTGGAGGGGACCAGGCTGAGGACCCGGTTGGAAAAACAAAACCCCTCAGTTATCAGATTATGCTAATCCACTTTCCAGGATCCTGACTTCCTTTCTTTCCTAAAGTTTTTTAGAAGATTCCATTTTGAGAAAGAGCCCTGAGGGGCAGAGGGCTGAATAGCTGTTGGGAGTCATACCACCCACAGGATAACGAAGTACCACATAATGTTGACTGACAGAGTTGAGTACGATGCAGGATAAGTCGTCAGCAGGGCGGAGAGACGGTTCTCTAAAGGATCAGGTGGGGATGAGACAGTTTCAGAACCAATACATGATCGCCTGCATCATCTGACACAGAATCTTTATATTAGAAATCTGCTTTATTCGACACAGTGAAAGAAAGCAGAAAGAGAGCACTGCAGGAATATCACCGTGTATCTGAGAGGGTCGTGTCAATACCACTGAAGGATAGTTCATGGGGGGATGACAATCGTGCGTCATATGGGGGATTCCTGAGTGTAGCTACAACGGGCAGGACAGTTAGAAATCAAAGGGAAGAATCCTTATTCTATAGCATGATCCACACTGAGTTTCGGTTTTCAAGAGGGGCATAGGTCATTTTCACCCCAGAATTGTGGAAGACGGAGACAGCTGATCACAAGAGGGGCACATCAAATGGACATGTGCTTGTCTGAGTGTCAGTGATTTTTAACCTTCTGATGGTGAACAATGGGAGCTCAGATACAGCAGGTGTAGACAGTGGAAATGAGAATGAGGACACGTCAGCTGTAAATCAGGGGCTGAGGGAAGTTGGAGGCATGAGAGGAGAAGTAGCCTGAGAGAGGGCAACGCAGCTGTAGACGGGGACAGCGTGGAACCGAGAGCCAATGGCAGGACTTAGTGCTTGTAGCTCTTCCTGCTGGAGGATGAGGTGGTGGTGTACTTGATGGTGGAACTGCTGCCTCCAGAGGAGCTGAAGCCACCCCCCATGCCTCTGCCACTGCTGGAACTGAAGCCGGCTCCAAGGCTGTGGCCGCTGCCATAGGAGTAGCCGCTGCCTCCGCCCAGGCCTGAGCCACTGCCCATACCGCTGGCACCGCCATAGCCACCAGCGCCAGCGCCATAGCCTCCGGACACGGTGGACTGCACCACAGCTGTGAAGGGGAGAGGGACGAAGACACACAGGACACAGTGAGCTCATTCTGCCAGCCTCAGTCCAGTCAGAAGAGCACAAGGGCAAGGGAGGGAGGCAAGCAAAAGTACTTACAGATGTTGACTTGTCCAACGCCTTCCCCACTCAGCCTAGGAGGGGAGAAAACACAGGGCACGTGAGACCTCAGAGAGCTACCAGTGGACCAGAGTGGGAAGCCTCGATGTGAGGCTAGCCCATGGGCAAGCTGCCTTGGCAATGGTTCTCTGAGACTAGCCACTGTGGCCATGACTAGGGTGCCTGCAACTTGTGGGCTTGGCCTGACATCCTGAACCTGGATCCGAGGTGTTTGGGGGGCTGCTGTGATGAGTTACCCACCTGCACTCCTCGCCCTCCAGCAGCTTCCTGTAGGTGGCGATCTCCACATCCAGGGCCAGTTTAACATTCATCAGCTCCTGGTACTCCTTCAGCAGCCTGGCCATGTCCTGCTTGGCCTTCTGCAGGGCATCCTCCAGCCCAGCCAGTTTGTTCTTGGCATCCTTGAGGGCCATCTCCCCACGCTGCTCAGCATCAGCGATGGCGGACTGCAGGTTGGCACACTAGAGGAGGAACATAGGCAGAATGAACTTGGGATTGGGTCCTCCAGAGGAGACTAACCTCACTTCTCTAGTGAGTAAGAATCCTACAGTGTAGAACTGGTGGAGAGGGAACCCTGAATCTTCACGTTTAGCTGTTTGACTATCTGCTAACCTTTTCATGTCTCTGAGCTTGTTATCAAAGTCCTATGCCTTTTGTATTCACCACCTACATGAGGTGGTGACTGACTGAGTCTACAGTCTACACATTAGAACTGGACAACTGGATTTTTTTTGACTGTTGTCTCCAAAGTCAAATCTGGACCACAGACACAAATGTGTCTGAAATGACCACAGCTAAATTGGCACATTAAAAAATATGGTCCTTTGAAGAAGTGAATTTTCCATGGGACTATTGAAACCCTGCTCTCATCCCACCTGAGTCACATGTTTGGGAAACGGTATTCTCCCCCTTTACTCTTCCCGCTTTTTTCTGAATCATGAGCAGATTTGCAACATCTTTTCTCAACTCATAAGGCCTGGCTTTCCTCTCCATTTGTTCCTTTGCAGCTCCCAATACAATCATTCCTCTAAGATCAATTCTATTTCTATGCTTCTAGCCCATAGTCTGTCTACTCCCGTGACAAGGAGAGATGTTTCTATGTGTTTGTATCATGCTCTTGGGATTGGACCCACTTCCCCTGAGAGGCCCAGTGGCACCTACTAAGGACAGCATGGTCTTTCCTCCCTTGTAGGTTCTAGCGCCCAAAATGTGTCCAAATGATGGTTGGTGACTGGCTGATGGTCTAACAAGGAGATAATACTTTTCTTCCCTTCCCCACTCCCACCCTCTGCGTCATCCTACCTGCTTTTAGGTGTCATCAAGGCCAGATATCTGCCTCAGGATCATTTGGTTGATCTCAGTAGTCTCCTTCTTGGTGTTGTGTAGCAAGGTGGTCTGCCACCTTGACCTGCAGGAGTTCAGAAGGAAAGAAAGGCAGGTATGGGCTTTCCATGTGAACAATGGCTTTCAATTCCCAATCATCTAATAAGCTTGTACAAAATGATGTTACATCTCTAAGAAAAGTACATGGCACAAGATTATTTGCTGTTGCACAACTGAATAGTTCTGGAGGATCATTGAGCACCTAATTTTGCAAAAAACAGTGATGTTCTTCATATCTATGGGATTCACAATCAGGAAGATGTTGAAGGCAAAGCCCAGGAGTACAATATCATTAAAACATTTTTTTTCTTCCATTTTTGGCTTTTGCTTTTTACTCTTCCAGCCTTCAACAAAGGGACTGAGACACCTCATCTTGATAAGCTCACCATCTTCAGGTGAATTCATTTTGTGCTGCTTCAAAAACCAAATTGTTGTGCTGCAACAAAACCAAAAGACAACTGACAGAATGGGAGAAGATATTTACAAATGACATATCAGATAAAAGGCTTGTATCCAAATCTATAAAGAACTTCTCAAACTCAACACCCATAGAACAAATAACCCAGTCAAGAAATGGGCAGAAGACATGAACAGACATTTCTCCAAAGAAGACATCCAAATGGCCAACAGACACATGAGAAAGTGCTCAACATCAATCAGCATCAGGGAAATACAAATCAAAACCACAGTGAGATACCACCTCACACCAGTCAGAATGGCTAAAAT
>LNAC01000053.1:3944889-3963054 GCA_002007465.1 Ailurus styani
ATCAGATAAAAGGCTTGTATCCAAATCTATAAAGAACTTCTCAAACTCAACACCCATAGAACAAATAACCCAGTCAAGAAATGGGCAGAAGACATGAACAGACATTTCTCCAAAGAAGACATCCAAATGGCCAACAGACACATGAGAAAGTGCTCAACATCGATCAGCATCAGGGAAATACAAATCAAAACTACAGTGAGATACCACCTCACACCAGTCAGAATGGCTAAAATTAACAAGTCAGGAAACGACAGATGTTGGCAAGGATGAGGAGAAAGGGAAACCCTCTTACACTGTTGGTGGGAATGCAAGCTGGTGCAGCCACTCTGGAAAACAGTATGGAGGTTACTCAAAAAGTTGAAAATAGAGCTACCCTACAACCCAGCAATCACACTATTGGGTATTTACCCTAGAGATACAAAACTAGTGATCTTCAGGGGCACAGGCAACCAAATGTTTATGGCAGCAGTGTCCACAATAGCCAAACTATGGAAAGAACCTAGATGTCCATCAACAGATGAACAGATAAAGATGTGGTATATATACACAATGCAATACTATGCAGCTATCAAAAGAAACGAACTCTTGCCGTTTGCAATGACGTGGATGGAACTAGAGGGTATTATGCTAAGCGAAATAAGTCAATCGGAGAAAGACAATTACCATATGATCTCTCTGATATGAGGAACTTGAGGGGCAGGGTGGGGGGTCATGGGGGGTGGTAGGGAGAGAAAGATAATGAAACAAGATGGGATGGGGAAGGACACAAACCATAAGAGACTCTTAATCTCACAAAACAAACTGAGGGTTACTGGGGGGTGGGAGGGTAGGGACAGGGTGGATGGGTTATGGACATTGGGGAGGGTTTGTGCTTTGGTGAATGCTGTGACAGGTGTAAGCCTGATGATTCACGGACCTGTACCCCTGGGGCAAATAAAAAAAAAAAGAAGATGTGGTAAAAAAAAAATAAAGAACCTGTTTTGACCCAACCTTTCACACTAAATGAATGATTCTTGAACTGAACTATCAGCTCGTGGAGCGAGAAAGTGACTACTCTCTCATTTTCTCCCTTAATGTGTACTTGGTGATGAAGTCCATTGTCTATTTTGTTTATTCTGATTTTTCTTAGGCAATAATTTACTGTTTTTATTTCAACTGGATATTTTTTCCTAAGCAATCATGCCTACAACTAGACCTGGCCACTCATAGACTTGAAGTGTGGGCTTCAGAAAAAAGCTCCGATCTCTTCTTTAACTTACTTTTTTCTTGAAGTTCTCCACCAGGACTTCCATCTGAGCCCTGAGTCCAGGCAATCATTAAAGGAGGGGAGACATTCCAGCCACCCCCTGAAGTTGTTGAGGTACTGCTCATACATAGGCTTCAGATTTGGCCTTATGGTCTTGGTGCCCTGATCCTGAAGGTGGGTTCACTTGGTGTCTAGAAAGTTGTTCTACTGCTCCAGGAACCACACCCAGGAGAAGACAGGATGGTCATTTCCCAGATATAGAAAGAAAACAAGATGTTTGTGTTGTTAGATTTTCAAATAGGTCAGGGTGGTCTCCATGGTGCTGGGCGACTAAACAACGTAGAGAGGTTCAGTCGGGATGTATGTTCCCTCAAATCTTTTTCCTTCACAACCCACAGATCTGCCCGATCAAATTCCCCCGACAGACCTTTGAGATGTTCCTGCCCATAAGTTACTGTGCCCATCAGTGATTTTTCATCACTTCCTTTCCTTCTCTTGGCAAGCAGAATCACAAATGTAATTTAAAAGAGTTTTTACCTGATAACATTGTGCAAAGATTTTATCTTCCAGAAGATGTCAGTAAAAGGGACGTTGAATGTTATCTAATGATTCAATTCTAATTTAAACGTCCATTTAGTGCAAGTATCTCCTTGAAAACATTCTTGAGAGATGGTCATGCTCTGTTTCTAGAATACATTCACTTTTAATGGATTATACATACTTGTGCATCTCAAATGTTTCTTTTTCTCATATGGACCAAAAATAATGTTATCTTTCTTTTCTTCTCTTTGTTTTTCATTTTTTCTTCCTACCCAGAGCCTCAGAGCAGGTTATGACTGGCCTTTTCTTCGTATCCCACCACAGACCCTTCAATGGTAAATGTTAACCCATTCCATTCTCTCACTGCCTTATTTTGCTCCATGGTTATCAAAAGTAGAGTATTCTTCCCTGGCAGGGAGGAAGGACACTGAAGAGCCCCAGTGGTTTTAAGTGATTTCCATCACCTTCTGCCTGGTGTGAACAGGGAGCCCAACTGGCATCCCAGAGGAGAGGTAGTCTCAGCCCCCTTCTCCCTCCCTCCTGAGTCTCCCCTGGTAGGACATTCATGGGACTCTGGAATCCCAGGGCAGGCGGGTCCTCCTGGCTCACCTTGTCGATGAAGGAGGCGAACTTGTTGTTGAGGGTCTTGATCTGCTCCCGCTCCTCAGTCCTCACCCTCTGGATGGTCGGGTTGATTTGCAGGTTCAGAGGAGTGAGGAGATTCTGGTTGACGGTGACCTCTTGGATGCCTCCAGGGGGGCACACAGGGAAGCCAGAGCCCCCATAGCCACCAGCAAAGCCAAGTCCACCACCGAGCCCAAAGCCACCACCAGCCGCACCACCAAAACCAAATCCACTTGGGGCTCCCCCTCCATAACCAAAGCCACCTCCAACTCTGCCACCATATCCGCCACCGATGGTGCAGCTGCCCCCTCCGATGGAGATCCTCTTGGAGCCACCCAGGCCGTAGAGGCTCCTGCTGCCAAAGCCGGCTCCTCCACACACTGCACCGAGGCCACCACTGCCCCTGGAGCGGGACACGGAGACACTGCTGAAGCCAGAGCGGCAGGCCCCTGGGACCCTGGCTGAGCTGGCACTGAAGCCACGGTGGCTGATGGTTTGGCTCCTCACGGTGGATTTGCTGGACATGGTTCCTGAAGAGGAGAAGGCTGGAGAAAGCGTGAGAGGCTGGAGTATAAAGCTGAGAGGAGGAGGAACATGAGATGCTTTCCAGCAGCCACTGTACAGGGAGGACTGGGCTGGGCTCATCCTGAAAGGTGACTTTGCATGTTGGGAAGGGCTGGCTTTTAAAAACAGTGAGACCTCAAACAAAACAAAACAAAACAAAACAGTGAGACCTCATCTTTGTTATTAGAAAAGTTATGAAATATAAAGATTGCTTTTTTTGACCTCTGTTAGCAAGGGAAATATTCTCCTATCTTTAATTCACGATTGATATCAACACAATAAGAATATTCTGAACTCACTGAAGCCAGGGGTTAGACTTTGTCGAAAACAAAGGTTCGGGATGTTTTGCTTGTGTATCAGAGTGTCCTGAGTGCGCTACTCTCCAACCTTGTCTTTTGTGACAGCTGATGACTAGAACTCTGAAAGCTATCTATTGCTTATGCCCCAACAAAAGATTACTATTTTCCAATAATTGCAAATGTGTGAATTTTGACTTGTTTTTTTTCCTGTTATGAAAATGTTGGATAGGTAGAAAAGGATAAGAAGAATTTAATAAAGCCCTGGATACCCATCACCCAGATTTTGCTATTGTATCTCAAGGTCAGACTTATTTCATTCATAACTTCCCCCTCTTTCTTTATCGACCTTAAATTTATTTGAAAAGAACTTCCGGGAGATCATATGATTCATCAGTAAATAATTCAATTTTTATTTCTAAGTGGCAAACTGTTTTAAAAAATGACCAAAAGACTGTTTTTATATCTTAAAGTTTAACAGTAATTCTTTAACATCATGAAGTGTCTAACATCCAAATTCCCTGTATTCTTACTGATTTTTTATAATTTGTTCAATTCAGGATCCAAACAAGGTCCATACATATTTGTTTGAGTGATGTATCCTCCAAATAATATGTCCTTTAAATCATTTAACCCTCCCTATTTTTTACTTGCAACTTATTTTTAAAATAAATTAGGTTAATTTTCCCATAGAATTTTTTATTCTTTGTCATTGAATCCACTGGTGTCATTAAATATTTTACTTTCTCCTCTGTGTTCCTGTCAATGGGAACTTACATCTATAAGGGTGACAAGTTTATTTTATATATTATAACTTTTCCAGAAGTAGGTGTAGTTGAAAGTGTTTAAGAATGAATATTGTCACTGGAGAGCCTAGGTGGCTGAGTCGGTTAAGTGACTGACTCTTCCTTTTGGCTCAGGTCGTGATCTCAAGGTTGTTAGATCAAGGCCAACATCAGGCTCCCTGCTCAGCACAGAGTTTGCTTCTGATTCTCTCCATCTCCCTCTGCCCCTCTCCCCACTTGCACTCATACACACTCTTTCTCTAAATAACTAAATAAAATAAATAAAATCTTAAAAAAGAATAAACATTTAAAAGAAGAAATATTTTACATATATATATACTTATATATATACACATATATATACACACATGTACATATATATATATATACTTAATAAATACATATTTAGAAATAACTAAGTAATGCCTCTTTGTCTATCAAAATAAATTCTCAAGACAAGTCCCAAGCCATGTAATTGAAGATGTTTCTGTGCTTTGGGGGGACTGTTTGTATGTATGAGTGTGTGTGTGTGTAGACAGGTCCTTTAGGTGCTCCAATTATGTTTGTGTTGGACCTACTTTATCTTCTTTATCTGTATTTCCTTTTGACTCTCCTTTATTTATTTATTTATTTATTTATTTACTTACTTACTTACTTACTTACTTAACTTACTTACTTACTTATTTATTATTTGCCCCAGGGGTACAGGTCTGTGAATCATCAGGCTTACACCTTTCACAGCACTCATCATAGCACAAACCCTCCCCAATGTCCATAACCCATCCACCCTATCGCTACCCTCCCACCCCCCAGTAACCCTCAGTTTGTTTTATGAGATTAGGAGTCTCTTATGGTTTGTTTCCTTCTTGATCCCATCTTGTTTCATTATGTTTCCCTCCCTTGCCCCCATGACCCCCCACCTTGCCCCTCAAGTTCCTCATATCAGAGAGATCATATGAAAATTATTTTTCTCTGATTGACTTATTTCGCTTAGCATAATATCCTCTAGTTCCATCCATGTCATTGCAAATGGCAGGATTTCGTTTCTTTTGATGGCTGCATAGTATTCCATTGTGTATATATACCACATCTTTATCTGTTCATCTGTTGATGGACATCTAGGTTCTTTCCATAGTTTGGCTATTGTGGACACTGCTGCTATAAACATTTGGTTGCCTGTGCCCCTGAAGATCACTAGTTTTGTATCTCTAGGGTAAATACCCAATAGTGTGATTGCTGGGTTGTAGGGTAGCTCTATTTTCAACTTTTTGAGTAACCTCCATACTGTTTTCCAGAGTGGCTGCACCAGCTTGCATTCCCACCAACAGTGTAGGAGGGTTCCCCTTTCTCCTCATCCTCGCCAACATCTGTCGTTTCCTGACTTGTTAATTTTAGCCATTCTGACTGGGGTGAGGTGGTATCTCACTGTGGTTTTGATTTGTATTTCCCTGATGCTGATCGATGTTGAGCACTTTCTCATGTGTCTGTTGGCCATTTGGATGTCTTCTTTGGAGAAATTTGACTCTCCTTTAATACACTTTGACCCTCCTCCCCCCACCCCACCCCCAGCTCATGAAATTCTCTTTTCTCAATATTCTTCTGTATGTCATTTATTGTGCACTTAGCATTCCTATTACCCTTTGTACTGATATTAATTTGGCCTTCATTTGCATTGTGGCTTTATTTTTCTCTCTGCCTCATATCTGACTTCTGTAAGTAAAATTTTAGTTATTATTGTCTCATTATATGGTTTTTATTCTCAAAGTTAATAGAGGGCTTATTTCATTAGATTTGGCAATGTTTTATAGTAACTTCGTGCTGGTGAGTGATCATTATCTGCCTTTCATTTTTCATATTCAGTTCATTTTCAAACATGTGTTCTCTTTTGTGGGTAGAGTAGTTCCTTTCTGACTACTCCTCATCCATTAGTGAGATGAACTCCTTCTTGACCGTAAGTCATTTGTAGAAAGTATTCTGGGGAATGGGCTGGGCCATATGCTGGCTAACAGATTGAGTGAATAATTCTTATTCCTTAAAACACCCTACCCAAGAGCTGTAGAGTGGCTTACAATCCCCAGTCACTCTGCTTTTTTTTTTTCTTTCACCAACAAAATGGTCAATAGGCTATTGTCTTTGATTTGTTATTCAATTCTACCTCCACAGTTTCTTGAAACTTCATGACAAATAGGGTCCTGCCTCAGGTCACACTCCTAATTCTGACTGTTGCAAATAAGGAATTCTTGGATTTGCACCTGATGACCTGTCCTTCACATTGACTTACTTGAGCTAAATGAGTCAACAGAGCCTGGCATATAATAAAACTTCAACATCAAGCTGCTTCTTTAGCTTGTGTTCAGCAATTATTTTGACAGATAATTCGTGTTCCAGGAGCTGAAACAAACAAACAACAACAAAACAAATTAAGAAAACTGAGGAAACCTCATCTCTCGATGTTTGGATATCGTCCCTGTGATGGGACACTCCTTCACCACTTAGCTAGGCTTACTCTGAACCTAGAGATCAGTACAAGGTGAATATATAAGATCTTCTCAAGACTTTTCTAAGCATGGTTCTCCTAGATATATGCATGTCTTCCTAAATTCTCTCACACACAGAGCAGTTTAGTTAAAATTTTAAATGTGCTAATTTTAAATGTGCTAATTTCCCAAAGAGTCTCATTCCGGCTTAGTCCCTAGACCTTAGATGGTCAGATGGTCTATTGTTTATTTTTTCCTATAATCTCTTGCCGCAGTCCTCTGTGAGTTTGTAGACTTCCTGGCAGTTCTTCCTTGCTGTGTCTCCTGCTTCTCGTATCTACATTTGGATTTATGTGAAACAAAGTTAAGAACCTTGCCTTAGCTCTTAGGAACTCCTCCAGACATGTTTGAAGAGACTTAAACAGTTGTTTGAAAATAGGGTCACTACTTCTTTCTGTGGTTCAAGGTACATGTGCTGGGGGTGATTAGAGGCAGAGGGTGGGGAAAGGGTCGACATTTGAACAGAAAGTGGGAGGTTGGGGAAGACTTCAGGAACAGGCTGCTGCCTACTCAAGACCAAAATCGCAATAGGTAGAAGGTAGAGCAAGTGCTAAGAAAAATGTAAAAAAAAAAAAAAAAAAAAGCTTTGTTATAATTTTGAAGTTGCATATTCTTGATCGGGCATTTGTTTGGTTGTTATAAACTTTTGACTGTTTTTCAGGGCTCTTACAGAGTCATTCAGTTTCTGGTTGTTTTTTGATGTTTCTGGGAGCAGAAGGTGAGCTTGGGGGTTTCCAGTCGGCCATTTTGCGATCAACACTTGTACCATAGATTTTAATTAAATAAATCTATGTATATATGCTGTTTTTACAACTTGTTTTTCTGTTAGATTCTATATCTTATATAATTTTCCAGGTCAGATGTTTCCCTTCTATTATTCCTCATGAGTATATAATAATATGAAAGTTAAAGGGGCTTAGATTTTGGAGACCAGTCATCAATTTATTTGTTGTTGGGAAGTTCTGACAGAAAATGAGGGGGTGCCAATGTGAGAGGCTGCCCATGTTCTTGGAGGGACACTTAGAGATGAATACAGGAGAATACTGATACAACAGGATCCAGAAGCACCTTCTATATAGTATTGAATTGAAGAGATTTTCTCTTGTGATGTGAGACCTGGGGGGCTAGGAAGATAATGATCATTCCTGAGGAAATAGGGACTGATGTGGACAATGGCAGAACAAGTTTTCATTTCCCATTCATAGAAGTCAAACCTGGCTATGACATGCCAGAGGAGAGATGTGAAAGCATTTCTTCCAAGGACCAAGGACTCAGCTTCATCCATTTCCATGAGAGTCTTAGGGTGTAAAAAGGTGGGAATTTCCATTCTTGTTTTGCCTTCACGCTTCAAGAAATCAGCATATGAATTTTGTACCTGACTCTTTGAATTCTTAATTTGAGAACCTCTAGTATTTTCAATTTTTCCATGTTGTGAAGACTGTTTGGATTTACATCCATGTACATACACCTTCCCACATTTGTGCTATTTCCTCAGTATTCATTTCTAGAAAGATAATTGCAGTTCAGAAGTATGTACACTTTAATTCTCTTAATACATCTTGTCAGGCAAAGTTCTTGGTCATGAGCTAATTCTAAGTAAAAATCAAATATCTTATCTCTTGTTAATAGGTCAGAAATATATTTCCCCAACTGATAGTGTAGGGTTCATCCCTGTGGGATGTAATGGAGTGGTCCTAGAGATGAGCGAAGTGAGACCAAGCCATAGATACAGATTTACTGCCTGATACAGGCAGTAAAAATGAGAGTATACAATGATGGTGGGCCAGATTCTTCCCATTCCATTTGGCAGATATTTAAGTGAAATCTTATCTAGGAAGGAAATCTGAGTGTCAGGATGCTAAAATGCAGGCTTTTGTGCCTCTCTCAAGGAAAAGAGTGAAGTAAGTGGGGAGTGGGAGTATCTTTAATACAAAAACAGGCATTTGTCCATTGAAAAGCTCAAGAATAACTCATGACAAATCAAGGCCATAAAACAACGCATTATGTAATAAATCTGCTTTATTTAGCAATTAGAAGAAAGCAAAGAGAAGAGGGAATGTCACAGGGATACAGATGCTATACATTGTACAACTAGTCACTTCTGCTTTTAAGACCATTGCAAGAGAGGAGGAACCTAACCCTGGGAATGTGGGAAATTCCTGAGTACCTGGAAGCAAAGGGCAAGTTGCTCTTTTCTAGAGTAGGACTCAGGCAGTGTGCTGTAATGAAAATGGGCAGAGGTAATTTCTTTCTGATTCTCAGCCTCATATACAAAATAGTGGAGGCAAGAGAGTAACATTTTGGTAACAAACCAATACACACTTGTGGTTCTACCCTGATGTAAATCAGAGGTTCACCTTCTATGGTGAGCAATGGATGATCAGGTGGGGCAGGTATCAGCAGTGAAGAGACATGAAGGCACTCAGCAACATCAGCTCAAACTCAGAAAGTAAGAGAAATCAGAGACAGGAGAGGAGAAGTAGCCTGAGAGAGGGCAATGCAGCTGTAGACGGGGACAACGTGGAACCGAGAGCCAATGGCAGGACTTAGTGCTTGTAGCTCTTCCTGCTGGAGGATGAGGTGGTGGTGTACTTGATGGTGGAACTGCTGCCTCCAGAGGAGCTGAAGCCACCCCCCATGCCTCTGCCACTGCTGGAACTGAAGCCGGCTCCAAGGCTGTGGCCGCTGCCATAGGAGTAGCCGCTGCCTCCGCCCAGGCCTGAGCCACTGCCCATACCGCTGGCACCGCCATAGCCACCAGCGCCAGCGCCATAGCCTCCGGACACGGTGGACTGCACCACAGCTGTGAAGGGGAGAGGGACGAAGACACACAGGACACAGTGAGCTCATTCTGCCAGCCTCAGTCCAGTCAGAAGAGCACAAGGGCAAGGGAGGGAGGCAAGCAAAAGTACTTACAGATGTTGACTTGTCCAACGCCTTCCCCACTCAGCCTAGGAGGGGAGAAAACACAGGGCACGTGAGACCTCAGAGAGCTACCAGTGGACCAGAGTGGGAAGCCTCGATGTGAGGCTAGCCCATGGGCAAGCTGCCTTGGCAATGGTTCTCTGAGACTAGCCACTGTGGCCATGACTAGGGTGCCTGCAACTTGTGGGCATGGCCTGACATCCTGAACCTGGATCCGAGGTGTTTGGGGGGCTGCTGTGATGAGTTACCCACCTGCACTCCTCGCCCTCCAGCAGCTTCCTGTAGGTGGCGATCTCCACATCCAGGGCCAGTTTAACATTCATCAGCTCCTGGTACTCCTTCAGCAGCCTGGCCATGTCCTGCTTGGCCTTCTGCAGGGCATCCTCCAGCCCAGCCAGTTTGTTCTTGGCATCCTTGAGGGCCATCTCCCCACGCTGCTCAGCATCAGCGATGGCGGACTGCAGGTTGGCACACTAGAGGAGGAACATAGGCAGAATGAACTTGGGATTCGGTCCTCCAGAGACTAACCACAGATCTTTCTTTCTAGTGAGGAAGAGTTCCAGAGTCCAATATCATCAAAAGGGACTTCTGTCTCTTTTTGCCTAGTCTTTTTCTGTTCTGCACAAATTAGTTAGTCTGGGAGCCACATGAGAAAACCTGTGCCCCTTTTTAACCTTCCTGCACTGCAATGGACAAAATAGCAGCAGAATTGGAAGAAATGGACCCACTCATTTCTTTTGAGTGCTGTCTCCAAAAGCAGACCAGGACCTCTTCTGATGATCTCATGTGGATGCCACACTAACTTACACAAAGTTAGGAGCATCCTCATTGAAGCAGAGGAGTTTCACATCTAGCTGAGGAGATGTTGCCTTCCTCACTCCTAAGGGATCTAACACACTTGGGCAACACTGATCTTCACCGTGGGTTCTTGCTCAACTTCCTTTTTCCTTTGAATCTTGAGCAGAAACAATCTTGCCCTGCTTCTGGCCCCCCTTTTCTTCCCTGACTTTTTTCTTGTCTTCCTAAAACAATCATTTTCCTTAAGTAATCTCTCTTAAAAGTCCCAAGAGTGTCTTTTTTTACGGTCTAACTGGTATTGTTCCTGTCACGTGACTGTATAGTTCTGTAGTGTTGGCTTCCACGTGTCCCGACCGATCTGTGGGAACTCACAAGGGTGGGAGCTGTGTGTCCCCCTCTCTCTGCTGTTCCCTCAATTCCCAGCATTTCCCAAACGGTGGGTGATGACCACCAGGTGGTGTAGCAAGGAAAGGATGCTTTCCCTCTCCAGAGCCCCCCAGCATACCTGCTTCTTGACATGGTCGATCTCGGATCTCAGCCTCTGGATCATGCGGTTGATCTCAGCAATCTCCTGCTTGGTGTTGCGCAGGTCGTCCCCGTGTCTGCCTGCTGTGACCTGCAGCTCCTCGTACTGAAATCCAGAGGAGAGAGACGGTGGTGTCTATGGGCTTTCACATGCCAGTAGTGACTTGCCTTCTGAACCAGGCATTTAACACATTTGGGCCTAGTGGCTTCTCCCCAAGGGATTGTAGGGAACATTGATGTGGCAAGGTCCCTGGATACCATGCATTGATCACAGACACTCTTTCTAATGGACCACTGTCTGCCTAGTTCATTTGGGGACCAACAATGTTCTGTATCCTGTTTCTGAGAGCCAGGATCAGGGTGAAAAGCAAAGGTCACTAGGTCCTCATATGTAGCTGTCCTCCTGCACTTGGGCTCTTGACTTATTGAACTTGGACATAAATTCTGTAAATGCCTAGTCTACGAGTGCAGGGTCCACGGGGCTATCCTCATCCTCATCCTATGAGAAAACATCAGCTTCCTTGTAGCAGACTTCCCGGAGAAGTCTGTAGCCTTGCTGGTGTTTAGGTAGGGGACACAGGCATTCGTGGGCAGCTGTCATCTCAAGGCTCACCTTGCTCTGGTACCAGGACTCAGCTTCAGCCCGACTCCTCTGAGCGATCTCCTCATATTGGGCTTTGACTTCAGCGATGATGCTGTCCAGGTCCAGGTTACGGTTGTTGTCCATGGACAGGACCACGGAAGTGTCTGAGATGTGGGTCTGCATCTGAGCCAGTTCCTGCAGAGCACAAGATGGTCAGATCATCTTTTCCTGTGGCATTTACGGAGGTATCCAACCCCAAGATCTTCACCCTTTGCAGAGCCCCATCACAGCAAATAAAAGAGGAGTGGAGATGCTTACTGCGTCATACAAGGCTCTGGTGAAGTTGATCTCATCTGTGAGAGCGTCTACCTTGGCTTGCAGTTCAACCTTATTCATGTAGGCAGCATCCACATCCTGGGGAGTAAGCCAGCATCTTGGAGTCAGCCGAGCCTCCTTCCCAGTCTGAATTCCTTTTAGTCTCCCCCTCTATTCCTCTCTTGGATGTGTGCAGAGACCCAGAGTCCTCCCCCTCTACAAAGGAACGTGATCCCCTGATCTTCATCAGCTCACCTTCTTCAGAGTCACAAATTCATTCTCTGCTGCTGTGCGCTTGTTGATTTCATCTTCATACCTAGAATTAGAACAAGGTGAGACATAATTGAGCCAGAGCTGGAGATGATACAGCAAGATTAGCCTGGGACCCCAACTTTCCATAGATGGATAGATCCAAATTGAGCTTCCCTGCCACTGAGCCACAGAAACATTTGTGTGTGTGTGTGTGTGTGTGTGTGTGTGTGTTCCCTCAGTTCCTCATATCTTTTCTCTCCCCACCCACATCTATGGCCCACTTGTTCTTTTGGGGTTGTTTTTAGGCAACGATTGTGATTTTCATTTCCATGGACCTGTTTCCCTATGGAGCCATGCCCACATCTGGACCTGGTAGTCTTCAAGTGTGTGCTTCAGGGAAATGAACCCCCTTTTCTCCTTGGACTCACTTGTTCTTGAAGTCCTCCACTGTGTCCTGCATGTTCCTCAGCTCTGAGTCCAGGCGGCCTCTGTCCCCCAGGATGCTGTCCAGCTGTCTCCTGAGGTTGTTGATGTACTGCTCAAACAAGGGCTCCAGGTTCTGCCTCACGGTCTTGGTGCCCTGCTCCTGGAGCAGAGTCCACTTGGTGTCCAGGACCTTGTTCTGTTGCTCCAAGAACCGCACCTGGAGGAAGACAAGGTGGTTGTTTGCCGGAGAGAGCAAAGGAGAGAGAGATAGGCCTTGCCAGGTGCCCAGGCATGCCTGCGATGTCACCCCACTCCTGGGCTCCTACACAGCACGTACAGAGGATCAGGCTGGCAGTGCTGGGCCCCCAAACCACTTCCCTTCCCACCCCAGTGATCCTGGTGTGAAATTCTTCCATGGACCTGTGATGTCTTCTCACTAGCTAACTTATGCAGCCTATCAGTGATGTTCAACGTTTCTTCTCTTGTCATTTAAATCCAATTCAGTTAATGATCGGATCCCTGGAACTTCTGTTTTAACACATGGTTCTTCTCTACAACTAGTGCCCTATGGTCATGCTCTGGTTCTATGCAGTTAGTATTTTTATGGATACATAAATGTTTCTGAGTCTCTTTCTTCTAATCCAGGCAGAAATCCTCTTCTCTCCTTTTTCTTTTCACTCTTTTCTCATGCCCAGAATCTTCGAGGAGATTTCCTCTGGTAAAGCTAACCTATTCCATTCTCTCACTGCCTTATTTTGCTCCATGGTTATCAAAAGTAGAGTATTCTTCCCTGGCAGGGAGGAAGGACACTGAAGAGCCCCAGTGGTTTTAAGTGATTTCCATCACCTTCTGCCTGGTGTGAACAGGGAGCCCAACTGGCACCCCAGAGGAGAGGTAGTCTCAGCCCCCTTCTCCCTCCCTCCTGAGTCTCCCCTGGTAGGACATTCATGGGACTCTGGAATCCCAGGGCAGGCGGGTCCTCCTGGCTCACCTTGTCGATGAAGGAGGCGAACTTGTTGTTGAGGGTCTTGATCTGCTCCCGCTCCTCAGTCCTCACCCTCTGGATGGTGGGGTCGATTTGCAGGTTCAGAGGAGTGAGGAGATTCTGGTTGACGGTGACCTCTTGGATGCCTCCAGGGGGGCACACAGGGAAGCCAGAGCCCCCATAGCCACCAGCAAAGCCAGGTCCACCACCGAGCCCAAAGCCACCACCAGCCGCACCACCAAAACCAAATCCACTTGCGGCTCCCCCTCCATAACCAAAGCCACCTCCAACTCTGCCACCATATCCGCCACCGATGGTGCAGCTGCCCCCTCCGATGGAGATCCTCTTGGAGCCACCCAGGCCGTAGAGGCTCCTGCTGCCAAAGCCGGCTCCTCCACACACTGCACCGAGGCCACCACTGCCCCTGGAGCGGGACACGGAGACACTGCTGAAGCCAGAGCGGCAGGCCCCTGGGACCCTGGCTGAGCTGGCACTGAAGCCACGGTGGCTGATGGTTTGGCTCCTCACGGTGGATTTGCTGGACATGGTTCCTGAAGAGGAGAAGGCTGGAGAAAGCGTGAGAGGCTGGAGGGTAGAGCTGAGAGGAGCAGATCTGTGAGATGAGCCTCCCCGCAGCAGTTTATATACGGTGGAAATGGGTTGGGCTCCGTCCTGGAAGGTGAGCTTGCAGATTGGGAAGGGTTGGGCTTTACAAACAGTGATGTCACATCTGGATTATTAGAAAAGTTATGAAATATGAAGATTGCATTTTTGGCCTCCTTTAGTCAGGGAAAAATATCTCCTGACTTCCAGCTTTGACTTGATCCCAGTACAATGAGACTATTCTTTATTCACTGAGCTAGGAGTTAGTCACTGTCTCAGACAAAGGATCTGCATGCTATGCTTGCGCATCAGAACATACTAAGTGCTCTCCTCTGCACCTGCGTCAGACCCAGCAGAGAGAGGAGGTAGAGATGTCTTACTGCAGATGCCTTCATATAAGTATTGTTGTTTTTCATGGTTAGTGAAGTTAAATATGACTTTTTTCCTTTTATGTAAAATTTCACCCACATAGAGGAGTAAAATAACAAGATATTTGGTCCCTATGTTCTTACCACCTAACTTTATAAAAGTCATCATCTCATGGTCCATCTTATAGCTTCCATACTCCCACCCTATTCCTGAGCCACTATAAAGTATTTGAAAACAAATACTAGAGATCATATTGTCTCTTTGGTATATCATTTCATAGTTATGACTAGATGAGGAACCCTTCAGAAAAATATAACCAAAATACAATTTTCATATCTTAAAAATGTATATATTCATTAATATTAACAAGTATCTACTCAATCTTCAAATAGTCCTGTCAGAATTATTTATGTTTTATATTTGGTTGTCCATTTCAGGACCCAAATAAGCTCTATACATGTTGCACATAGGTGATATGTATTTTAGATCATATGTCTCTCAAATCGTTTAGCTCATTAGATCTTCTTTCTTAATTTTCTTATAGTATATTTGCTAAGGAGAGTGGGTTATTTGTCCCATGCAGTGTTTCTTTTTTTTTTTAGATTTTATTTTATTTATTTGACAGAGAGAGATCACAAGTAGGCAGAGAGGCAGGCAGAGAGATGGGGAAGCAGGCTCCCTGCTGAGCAGAGAGCCCTATGCGGGCCTTGATCTCAGGATGCTGAGATCATGACCTGAGCTGAAGGCAGAGGCTTTAACCCCCTGAGCCCCCCAGGCGCCGCCCCCCCCAACCCCATGCAGTTTCATTCTTGAAGTTTTCTAACTGCGTGTTCATGTCTCACTTAACACCCTATTGTCCTCTTTTTATATCCCATAAAGTGATAGTTAAAACTAGAAACTTTATATGCTATATATGTACACAATCCAGACGTAGATGTAGTGCACTGCCTATTTATATATTGAACATTATTTCTTACACACTTATTTGTGTATTTAAAAACTGAAGAAGTCATAGAGGCTCAAGGAACAAATACATGCTCCAGGCCATTGCCTAGCCAGCCAACTCCCGTATACGGATGCAAGCAGCGTTCCCAGTTGCTGTGTATCTTTGTAGTAACCTCACTTGGATATGTTTCTGTGTTTTTCCTGGCATATGTGGCTTGTGTGTGTGTGTGTTTATGAGAGAGAGAGAGTTGGAGAGAGATAGTGGGCAGGAGTATCTATGTACAGAGTGAGTCCATATTGTTAAGAAAGTACATATTGTATGCGTATTTGTATATATACAAAACCTACCCATGTATTCTTTTTTCAGCTGCACCTGTGCTGTCCTTATTGGCGTTTTGTCTTCCTTCTCCTTCAGTGTCCTACGGTGGCCGCTTCCTGCCTGCTCCCCGCCCCGCCCCTGCCTCCCCTTCTACGTCTGTTACATTCGGCAACGCCTTGGCCTCCTTGTCTGCTCCCAGCTTAGTCTTCATTTCCATTACGGCTGTCTTGTTTCTTTGCTCCTTTTCTGAGCCCTGTAAGCTCCCATTTTCTCCTTTATTATCCCATTCATTTGCTCTTTCATTCTCTTATTTTATCATGGTGTCTATTTCATCGAGTTTTGGGTAATATTTTATTGGAACTTTTTTCCGTTGAGTGTTTTTCACGTGCCTCTTGTTTTTCCAGTTCCATGCGTTTTCTAACATAAAGTATCTATTATGGGTCCTGGAATGTTTCCTTTTGGACCAGTGCTCATCTCTGAAAGAGGCGAGCCCCTTCTGGAACTACCATTCGCAGGAAGTCTTCTGGGAGGGGGCCTAGAGCCATATCCAGGCTAACAGGGATTTTCAAGACACAGAGCTGTGCAAATAATTCCTTTATGCTTTCATTCAGACAAACCAGCAAAGGCCACTGGAGAGTGGCTCACAAGTCATTCTCAGCCCTTTTTTCTTCACCAACAGAATGCTGCCAATAGGCCTCGACTGATTCCTTATTCAGTTCTGCCTTCACAGTTTCTAGAAACTTCATGACAAATGGGGTCCTGCCTCCCGCCCACACACCCAGTTCTGACTGTTGCAAACAAGGCATTCTTGGATTTGCACTTGATGAAGTGTCCTTTACAGTGACTTGGCAGGAGTTCAGTGAGTCAGCAGTGGCTGGCATGTAGGGAAACCTGCATTAGCTTTGTCTGCTGTTCCTTTGTGGTTACCATGCTGTTCGGTTGTGATTTGTCAGTTGGTCAAGAGTGTTCTTCACTGAGATCTGTGGCTGTGAGTTTTTGCAACCGCTGTGCTTGTGTGTGTCTCTTTCTGTGACAATATTCTTCTTTTTTTATTGAGGGATTTTAAGATCTTTTCATTTTGATGGTTGAGGGTGGAGTTTACCTTTGTGTTTCTTGTTCTTCTTCTTTTCAGGTAATTTCTGAGAAAGGGGAAGTGCCTCCCTCTCCTCTGCTATTCAGAGGAGATTCCATTCAGAAGCCTCCCGTTCACATATTTATATTTAAAATGTCATACTAACCAAAATATCAAGCCAATAACTTAAAGTAGAAATATCATTTTTTCCTCTCTCACACTTTGTGGAAACAATTTTATTCAGTGCAGATGTCCTTGTCCTCAGGGCCTCTCTTGCCCAGAGCCACGTTGGGACTCACCTGACGGTTTTCTACAGGACATCATATTTACTGTCAGTAGAAATTAAACCCTAAATTAAATGCTTTCCTCAGTGTGACAACTTACTTAATTGCTTAAACAAAATTTGTATCCTTGAACATTTTGAGTACGTACAATTACAGAGAATAGCATATAAACCACCAGGTACCAATCACCCAGATTAAACGATTATCAGTGTTATCTCATTATCGTTTCCTCTAATCCCCCTTCTTTTTATATATAAACCCTCTACTACTTTTGTTGAAGTAAGTTAAAGGAAATCCAGACATAAAGACATTTCACTTGTAAACCTTTGCAGGCAAGTCTAAGGAATAATGACTTTTTTTTTTTTTTGAGAGGATTCTTCTTCTCTAATTTTCTTTTTTTTCTTTTTTATTTTTTATTCTTTGCCCCAGGGGTACAGGTCTGTGAATCATCAGGCTTACACCTTTCACAGCATTCACCAAAGCACAAACCCTCCCCAATGTCCATAACCCATCCACCCTATCCCTGCCCTCCCACCCTGCAGTAACCCTCAGTTTGTTTTGTGAGATTAAGAGTCTTTTATAGTTTGTCTCCTTCCCGATCCAATCTTGTTTCATTTTTTTCCCTCCCTACCTGCCATGGCCCCTGCCCTGCCCCTCAAGTTCCTCATATCAGAGAGATCAAATAATAATTGTCTTTCTCTGATTGACTTATTTACCCCTTATTATTGACATAATACCCTCTAGTTCTATCCACGTCATTGCATATGGCAAGATTTTGTTTCTTTTGATGGGTGCATAGTATTCCATTGAGTATATATACCACATCTTCTTTATCCATTCATCTATTGATGGACATCTAGGTTCTTTCCATAGTTTGGCTATTGTGGACATTGCTGCTATAAACATTCAGGTGCATGTGCCCCTGAAGATCACTACCTTTGTATCTTTAGGGTAGATACCCAGTACCGTGATTGCTGGGTCGTAAGGTAGCTTTATTTTCAACTTTTTGAGTAACCTCCATAGTGTTTTCCAGAGTGGCTGCACCAGCTTGCATTCCCATCAACAGTGTAGGTGGGTTCCCCTTTCTCCTCATCCTCGCCAACATCTGTCGTTTCCTGACTTGTTAATTTTAGCCATTCTGACTGGTGTGGGGTGGTATCTCACTGTGGTTT
>LNAC01000053.1:3964143-4069583 GCA_002007465.1 Ailurus styani
TGACACTTGACTGAATTCCTGTATGAGTTCTAGCAATTTTGGAGTGGAGTCCTTTGGGTTTTCCACATACAGTATCATATCATCTGCAAAGAGTGGGAATTTGACTTCTTCCCTGCTGATTTGGATGCCTTTTATATCTTTTTGTTGTCTGATTGCTGAGGCTAGGACTTCTAGTACTATGTTGAATAGCAGTGGTGATAGTGGACAGCCTTGCCGTGTTCCTGACCTTAGGGGAAAAGCTCTCAGTTTTTTTCCATTGAGAATGATATTCACTGCAGATTTTTCATAGGTGGCTTTGATGATATTGAGGTATATACCCTCTGTGCCTACACTGTGAAGAGTTTTGATCAAGAAAGTGTGCTGTACTTTGTGAAATGCTTTTTCAGCATCTATTGAGAGGATCATATGGTTCTTGTTCTTTCTTTTATTAATGTCTTGCATCACACTGATTGATTTGCGAATGTTAAACCAACCTTGCAGCCCCNCATCCCAGGAATAAATCCCACTTGGTCATAGAGAATAATCCTTTTAATGTGCTGTTGGATCCTATTGGCTAGTATTTTGTTGAGGATTTTTGCATCCCTGTTCATCAAGGATATTGGTCTGTAATTCTCCTTCTTGATGGGGTCTTTGCCTGGTTTTGGGATCAAGGTAATGCTGGCTTCATTAAATGAGTTTGGAAGTTTTCCTTCCATTTCTATTTTTTGGAACAGTTTCAGGAGAATAGGTATTAATTCTTCTTTAAATGTTTGGTAGAATCCCCCCAGAAAGCCGTCTGGCCCTGGGCTCTTGTTTGTTGGGAGATTTTTGATGACTGTTTCAATCTCCTTACTGGTTATGGGTCTATTCAGCTTTTCAATTTCTTCCTGGTTCAGTTTTGGTAGTTTATATTTCTCTAAGAATGCATCCATTTCTTCCAGATTGTCAAATTTGCTGGTGTAGAGTTGCTCATAATATGTTCTTAGAATTGTTTGTATTTCTTTGGTGTTGGTTGTGATCTCTCCTCTTTCATTCATGATTTTATTAATTTGAGTCCTTTCTCTTTTCTTTTGGATAAGTCTGGCCAGGGGTTTATCAATCTTATTAATTCTTTCAAAGAACCAGCTCCTAGTTTCATTGATTTGTTCCACTGTTCTTTTGGTTTCTATTTCATTGATTTCTGCTCTGATCTTTATTTCTCTTCTCCTGCTGGGTTTAGGCTTTCTTTGCTGTTCTTTCTCCAGCTCCTTTAGGTATAGGGTTAGGTTGTGTACTTGAGACCTTTTTTGTTTCTTGAGAAAGGCTTGTATTGCTATATACAGGAAAGCACCTATTTAAATAATTGGGAATTCTGCATGAGAGTAGTCTATCTTCCTTCCTTCATTAATTAATTAATTAAATCATTTATTTGTATCAATATGGGCTCATGATTATTTATTTTATATTTTCATTACAATCAGGCCTTCCTCCCTTCCTCCTTCCCTCCCTCCCTTCCTTCCTTCTTTCCTGATACAAAACTGTTCCAGTTTGGTCATCAGGAGCTCTTTCAGTGGGCTTTTTGATCATTTCCTAAGTTTTTGGCACTGGAAGATGCTTTAGGGTTATTTTGTTTATTTCTCACCCCAGTCCTAGAATCAATCATTTCTCCAAGGAAACTTCTTTATTCCTAATGGTATTAGTCAGGGTTTTCCAAAGAAACAGAACCAAGCAGATACACACACACACACACACACACACACACACACACACACACACAAGCATATACACATATACACACACACACATATATATGTATATATATAAAAACAGATTATAGATTTATGACATATACAATACACATAATTATATATAAATACATATAATTATATATCATAAATCTATAGTAAATGTTTTATATATAATAATTTATATATAATATGTAATCACATGAACCAATTCCTTACAACAAATCTTTTTTGCATATATCTATATCTATATATGATCTTTGTATGCATATATATATATATAAAGATATTTATTGAAAACCATTGACTTGTGTGATTATGGAGGGTGGCAAGTCTAAAATCTGCATAGCTGCTGTTCCAGTTTAAGCCTGAGGGCTGGCAGGCTGTTGCAGAGCCAGGAAATGCTGACGTCCCAGTTTGACGGCCATCAAAGTGAGAGAATTGCTCCTTTAGGGGAGGGTCAGATTTTGTCCTCTCCAGACCTTCGGTAGACTGGAGGAGGCACACCCACATTATGAAAGGCAATCAACTCCATACAAACTACCAATTTAAGTGTTAATCTCCTATAAAAACTTCCCGACATAAATAATTTTTGGCCAAAGATCTGGGCACCTTATGGCCTAGTCAACTTGACGCATAAAATTAGCCATCACACTAATATTGGGTCATGGTATTAGAAAACAAGATCTGGGTGCAAGATGTGCTACTGGAGTGTCATTGTTTCCAGGTGCCTGTAGGTGGTGGAGGGAAAAAACAATGTGTACATGCTAGCATTTCCCTGCACCTGCACATATCTATAAATGTACCATACGGAGCCATCTGTATCTGTGCTAAACTAACAGTAAGATCATGCCGATGTCTATATCTTTAATTCATTATCATAAAGATCGTTTTAGCTTTTTCCTTTGCTTATATGTAAACTCTCGTCAACAGTGAGAAACCTGGCTCTAAACATCTGCCATCCATTTACTTAATTTTTCAATGCCAGTATGTGTGTATAGTGGCTTCACGATTATATACCTTATCCCTGTGGGAATCAACCTTATCAACTATAGCATTTACGTATAGCTCCTCTTAGTCTTTAGTCTTACAGATTCCACTCATTTCCAAAGTTACTTAGGTCAGCCTTCATCTCCAACCCTTTCTGTGAGGTTGTTTCATACATCTGTAATACAGTAGTTCTTTTTCCACATTTTACATTCCATCTTGGGATTGCTCAATCTTATAATTATTCCTTTTTAATTTACGCAGAGAGAGCAAGCAAAAGCAGGGGGGGCAGCAGAGGGAGAGGGAGGAGCAGGCTCCCCATCGAGCAGGGAGACCAATGTGGGGCTTGATCCCAGGACCCTGGGATCTTGACCTGAGCCAAAAGCAGACGCTTAACCAACTGAGTCACCCAGGCACCCTCCTTTTTAATTTCAAATATTAAAGTTCACTCTTGCACTGCACAATTCTGTGAATTTTAACAAATTCAGAGTGTTGTGAATTTAACATTACAGTATCATAAAGAAAAGTTTACCCTCAATAAGTTATCCTGACCTTCACTTATTTAACCTTGCAAAAGTCTTTTGCCTTTCCATATAAATTTTAGAATCAACTTGTTGATAATCAACAAAAGAGCTTGCTAAAATTTCAATTGAGATTGTGCTGAATCTAAATAGCAAACTGGGAGGAACTGACATCTGAATAATACTGAATCTTCTAGTACATAAATATGCAATATCTACTCACATATTTACAATTTCGATTTCTTCCATCAATATTTTATAATTTTCCCCACAGAGATGCTCTTCATATTTTATTAGAGTGATACATAAGGACTTAATCTTTCAGTACTACTATGAATGATACTTTTTAAAATTTCAACATTCAGTTCTTTACTACTGGTATATAAAAAAGCAAATGACTTTTTAAGTGGTAATCTTGTGTACTACAACTCTGTTATACAGGCTTTTTTTTTTCCCCAGGAGATTTTTGACAAAGTCTTTTAGATTTCATACATAGACTATCATGTCATCTGGGAATAAAGACAGCTTTATTTCTTCACTTCTAATCTGTATAATCTATATTGCTTTCTCTCATCTTATTGCACTGGTTAGAACTTCCAACACGATGTTGAATAAAAGTGGAGAGAGAACACACACTTGTCTTATTCTCAGCCTTAGAAGAAAAGAGTCCAGTCTCTCACCAGTAAGTGTGATGTAAACTGTAAGATTTTTTTTATGTTCTTTATTAAGATGAAGAACTTGTCCTCTATTCCTTGTTTGGTGAGTTTTTTTTTAAAATCAAGAATGGATGTTGGATTACATTATATATTTTTTCTGCATTAATTAATATAATCATATGATTTTTCTTCTTTAGCCTTTTGCTATGGTGAATTACACTGATTTTGAATGTTGAATCAGCCTTGCATGTCTATAATAAATCTCATTCGTTGTGGTATAGAATTCTTTTATACATCATAGGACTCAATTTGATAGTATTTTGCTGAACATCTTCATATCCATGATCATAATAGATATTGGAGTGTACTTTACCTTTCTGGAAACATCTTTATCTGGTTTTGGTATTAAAGTAATGCCGTCCTCATAGAATGAGTTAGAAAGTGTTCTTCCTGCTTCTATTTTCTAGAAGAGATTGTCAAGAATTGGTACCATTTCTTTCTTTCTTTCTTTTTTGCCCCAGGGGTACAGGTCTGTGAATCACCAGGCTTACACTTTTCACAGCATTCACCAAAGCACAAACCCTCCCCAGTTTGGTAGAATTAACTGATGAAAATATCCAGGCCTGGTGCTTTCTTTTTTGGAAAGTTATACAATATTGATTTGATTTCTTCAATAGGTACAGGACTATTATCATTAACTGTTTCTGCTTGTGTAATCTTTAGAAGTTTTGTGTCTTTCTAATTTGGCCCATTTCATCTAAATTATTAAATTTGTAAGTATTGAGTTGTTTGTAATTTTTCTTGATTACAGTTTTGAGATCCATGCACCATAAGATTTTAATTTAAATCCATATATGCATATACAGGTTTTTAACCTCCTTTTTTGTGTATTGCTATATCCCAGATAAAATTCTTTGCCAATTATTTTACTTTTTATTATTCTTCATGGGAATATTCACGTATGGTGAGTGGGCTTAGATTTAGGAAGCCAAATGTCATAAATCTGGTATTAGGTAAATTCTGTGCAAAAAGTGAGTTGGTGCCAAAATGAAAGGCTACCTCTGCTCCCTGCAGGAATGGTTAGAGGTGAACACAACAGGCTACTGATACAGCAGGATCCAGAAGTACCTTAATAAATTAGCCAATCCTTGAGAATTTCTCTTGTCCTGAGAGTTGGGGTTAGGGGCATGGAGAAAACAGACTGGGAACTGTAACTGGCCCTCAGGAAGTAGAATTGAACAGACCATCTTTGCACTATATCCTGTTTTGCCTTTGCCTTAACCATTCTTAGAAGTCAAAGCAGGCCAGGGCACACCTAGAAGGGATGTGAGACCATCTCATCAGAGTAAGAGGACTTGACTTCTTTGAGCCACTATGAGAAGCTTATGAGGTAAGGAAGAGGGTGTTTCTCTTCTTGTTCTCCTTCACACGTCGAGAAATCTGCATCTAAGTTTTGTGCCTGAGTTTTTGGACCCTTAATTTGTCCAGCTATAGAGTTTTCAATTTTTTCATGTTGTGAAGACTATTGGAATTCACATCCACATACATACACTGTCCTGCATTTGTACCATTGTCTCAGGATACATTACTAGAAGTATAATTTCAGCTCAGGAATATACACATTTTAATTATTCTTCATACACCTTGTCAGACAAGTCTCTAGGTCAGTGAGGAAATTGCAAGCAAAAATCAAATATCTTGTTCTCTTGCCAATGTTCTTTTGCTATAATTGGAAGATAATATATTTCTCTCAGCATTATGGGTAGGCACTGGGGCAGGGGGCAGAGAAGTCTTAAAGACCAAGCTAGAGAAACTAAGCTACTACCACCTAATACAGGCAGTGAAAATAACTTCATAAAGATGATGGACCAGATCCCTGCCACTCCACTTGCCAAAAACTTATATGGAATCTGATCTTGGAAGGAATTCGTAACATCAGGATACCAAACTGTAGTTTGTCGAAACTGTATGAAGGAAAGGATTAAAGTACATGCATATTGGGAGTATCCATTACCTGATAAGGCATTTGTCCAATGAAAAAGCTAGACTCAAAAGTGATAAAGCAAGTGAATAATACACCATAAATTATATTATAAATCTGCTTTATTGCAATTAGAAGAGAGCAAAAACAGAAAACATCACAGGGATATAAACCCTGTTTATCACAGAATGGATTACTTGTGCTTTCATAACCGCTGTGAGGGAGGACCTCAATGTTTGAAAGATGGGGATTCCTGGGCCGATAAAAGCAAGAAGAAGTTGCCCGATTCTGGAGCAAGACCCAGGCAGTGACCTTCTGATGGTGAGCAATGGAAGCGCAGGTGGAGGCACGTAGAGACAGTGAGGAAACATGAAGGCAATCAGTAACATCAGCTCAAACTCAGAAAGTAAGAGAAATCAGAGACAGGAGAGGAGAAGTAGACTGACAGAGGGCAACGCAGCTGTAGACGGGGACAACGTGGAACCGAGAGCCAATGGCAGGACTTAGTGCTTGTAGCTCTTCCTGCTGGAGGATGAGGTGGTGGTGTACTTGATGGTGGAACTGCTGCCTCCAGAGGAGCTGAAGCCACCCCCCATGCCTCTGCCACTGCTGGAACTGAAGCCGGCTCCAAGGCTGTGGCCGCTGCCATAGGAGTAGCCGCTGCCTCCGCCCAGGCCTGAGCCACCGCCCATACCGCTGGCACCGCCATAGCCACCAGCGCCAGCGCCATAGCCTCCGGACACGGTGGACTGCACCACAGCTGTGAAGGGGAGAGGGACGAAGACACACAGGACACAGTGAGCTCATTCTGCCAGCCTCAGTCCAGTCAGAAGAGCACAAGGGCAAGGGAGGGAGGCAAGCAAAAGTACTTACAGATGTTGACTTGTCCAACGCCTTCCCCACTCAGCCTAGGAGGGGAGAAAACACAGGGCACGTGAGACCTCAGAGAGCTACCAGTGGACCAGAGTGGGAAGCCTCGATGTGAGGCTAGCCCATGGGCAAGCTGCCTTGGCAATGGTTCTCTGAGACTAGCCACTGTGGCCATGACTAGGGTGCCTGCAACTTGTGGGCATGGCCTGACATCCTGAACCTGGATCCGAGGTGTTTGGGGGGCTGCTGTGATGAGTTACCCACCTGCACTCCTCGCCCTCCAGCAGCTTCCTGTAGGTGGCGATCTCCACATCCAGGGCCAGTTTAACATTCATCAGCTCCTGGTACTCCTTCAGCAGCCTGGCCATGTCCTGCTTGGCCTTCTGCAGGGCATCCTCCAGCCCAGCCAGTTTGTTCTTGGCATCCTTGAGGGCCATCTCCCCACGCTGCTCAGCATCAGCGATGGCGGACTGCAGGTTGGCACACTAGAGGAGGAACATAGGCAGAATGAACTTGGGATTCGGTCCTCCAGAGACTAACCACAGATCTTTCTTTCTAGTGAGGAAGAGTTCCAGAGTCCAATATCATCAAAAGGGACTTCTGTCTCTTTTTGCCTAGTCTTTTTCTGTTCTGCACAAATTAGTTAGTCTGGGAGCCACATGAGAAAACCTGTGCCCCTTTTTAACCTTCCTGCACTGCAATGGACAAAATAGCAGCAGAATTGGAAGAAATGGACCCACTCATTTCTTTTGAGTGCTGTCTCCAAAAGCAGACCAGGACCTCTTCTGATGATCTCATGTGGATGCCACACTAACTTACACAAAGTTAGGAGCATCCTCATTGAAGCAGAGGAGTTTCACATCTAGCTGAGGAGATGTTGCCTTCCTCACTCCTAAGGGATCTAACACACTTGGGCAACACTGATCTTCACCCTGGATTCTTGCTCAACTTCCTTTTTCCTTTGAATCTTGAGCAGAAACAATCTTGCCCTGCTTCTGGCCCCCCTTTTCTTCCCTGACTTGTTTCTTGTCTTCCTAAAACAATCATTTTCCTTAAGTAATCTCTCTTAAAAGTCCCAAGAGTGTCTTTTTTTACGGTCTAACTGGTATTGTTCCTGTCACGTGACTGTATCATTCTGTAGTGTTGGCTTCCACGTGTCCCGACCGATCTGTGGGAACTCACAAGGGTGGGAGCTGTGTGTCCCCCTCTCTCTGCTGTTCCCTCAATTCCCAGCATTTCCCAAACGGTGGGTGATGACCACCAGGTGGTGTAGCAAGGAAAGGATGCTTTCCCTCTCCAGAGCCCCCCAGCATACCTGCTTCTTGACATGGTCGATCTCGGATCTCAGCCTCTGGATCATGCGGTTGATCTCAGCAATCTCCTGCTTGGTGTTGCGCAGGTCGTCCCCGTGTCTGCCTGCTGTGACCTGCAGCTCCTCGTACTGAAATCCAGAGGAGAGAGACGGTGGTGTCTATGGGCTTTCACATGCCAGTAGTGACTTGCCTTCTGAACCAGGCATTTAACACATTTGGGCCTAGTGGCTTCTCCCCAAGGGATTGTAGGGAACATTGATGTGGCAAGGTCCCTGGATACCATGCATTGATCACAGACACTCTTTCTAATGGACCACTGTCTGCCTAGTTCATTTGGGGACCAACAATGTTCTGTATCCTGTTTCTGAGAGCCAGGATCAGGGTGAAAAGCAAAGGTCACTAGGTCCTCATATGTAGCTGTCCTCCTGCACTTGGGCTCTTGACTTATTGAACTTGGACATAAATTCTGTAAATGCCTAGTCTACGAGTGCAGGGTCCACGGGGCTATCCTCATCCTCATCCTATGAGAAAACATCAGCTTCCTTGTAGCAGACTTCCCGGAGAAGTCTGTAGCCTTGCTGGTGTTTAGGTAGGGGACACAGGCATTCGTGGGCAGCTGTCATCTCAAGGCTCACCTTGCTCTGGTACCAGGACTCAGCTTCAGCCCGACTCCTCTGAGCGATCTCCTCATATTGGGCTTTGACTTCAGCGATGATGCTGTCCAGGTCCAGGTTACGGTTGTTGTCCATGGACAGGACCACGGAAGTGTCTGAGATGTGGGTCTGCATCTGAGCCAGTTCCTGCAGAGCACAAGATGGTCAGATCATCTTTTCCTGTGGCATTTACGGAGGTATCCAACCCCAAGATCTTCACCCTTTGCAGAGCCCCATCACAGCAAATAAAAGAGGAGTGGAGATGCTTACTGCGTCATACAAGGCTCTGGTGAAGTTGATCTCATCTGTGAGAGCGTCTACCTTGGCTTGCAGTTCAACCTTATTCATGTAGGCAGCATCCACATCCTGGGGAGTAAGCCAGCATCTTGGAGTCAGCCGAGCCTCCTTCCCAGTCTGAATTCCTTTTAGTCTCCCCCTCTATTCCTCTCTTGGATGTGTGCAGAGACCCAGAGTCCTCCCCCTCTACAAAGGAACGTGATCCCCTGATCTTCATCAGCTCACCTTCTTCAGAGTCACAAATTCATTCTCTGCTGCTGTGCGCTTGTTGATTTCATCTTCATACCTAGAATTAGAACAAGGTGAGACATAATTGAGCCAGAGCTGGAGATGATACAGCAAGATTAGCCTGGGACCCCAACTTTCCATAGATGGATAGATCCAAATTGAGCTTCCCTGCCACTGAGCCACAGAAACGTGTGTGTGTGTGTGTGTGTGTGTGTGTGTGTGTTCCCTCAGTTCCTCATATCTTTTCTCTCCCCACCCACATCTATGGCCCACTTGTTCTTTTGGGGTTGTTTTTAGGCAACGATTGTGATTTTCATTTCCATGGACCTGTTTCCCTATGGAGCCATGCCCACATCTGGACCTGGTAGTCTTCAAGTGTGTGCTTCAGGGAAATGAACCCCCTTTTCTCCTTGGACTCACTTGTTCTTGAAGTCCTCCACTGTGTCCTGCATGTTCCTCAGCTCTGAGTCCAGGCGGCCTCTGTCCCCCAGGATGCTGTCCAGCTGTCTCCTGAGGTTGTTGATGTACTGCTCAAACAAGGGCTCCAGGTTCTGCCTCACGGTCTTGGTGCCCTGCTCCTGGAGCAGAGTCCACTTGGTGTCCAGGACCTTGTTCTGTTGCTCCAAGAACCGCACCTGGAGGAAGACAAGGTGGTTGTTTGCCGGAGAGAGCAAAGGAGAGAGAGATAGGCCTTGCCAGGTGCCCAGGCATGCCTGCGATGTCACCCCACTCCTGGGCTCCTACACAGCACGTACAGAGGATCAGGCTGGCAGTGCTGGGCCCCCAAACCACTTCCCTTCCCACCCCAGTGATCCTGGTGTGAAATTCTTCCATGGACCTGTGATGTCTTCTCACTAGCTAACTTATGCAGCCTATCAGTGATGTTCAACGTTTCTTCTCTTGTCATTGAAAAGCACAATCACACATTTCCCTGGTACATTTGCAGTTTTTAAAAAATCTTACCTTAGTTAAAGGTGTATTAAATGTGCAGAATCTATCCANGTTATCAAAAGTAGAGTATTCTTCCCTGGCAGGGAGGAAGGACACTGAAGAGCCCCAGTGGTTTTAAGTGATTTCCATCACCTTCTGCCTGGTGTGAACAGGGAGCCCAACTGGCATCCCAGAGGAGAGGTAGTCTCAGCCCCCTTCTCCCTCCCTCCTGAGTCTCCCCTGGTAGGACATTCATGGGACTCTGGAATCCCAGGGCAGGCGGGTCCTCCTGGCTCACCTTGTCGATGAAGGAGGCGAACTTGTTGTTGAGGGTCTTGATCTGCTCCCGCTCCTCAGTCCTCACCCTCTGGATGGTGGGGTCGATTTGCAGGTTCAGAGGAGTGAGGAGATTCTGGTTGACGGTGACCTCTTGGATGCCTCCAGGGGGGCACACAGGGAAGCCAGAGCCCCCATAGCCACCAGCAAAGCCAGGTCCACCACCGAGCCCAAAGCCACCACCAGCCGCACCACCAAAACCAAATCCACTTGCGGCTCCCCCTCCATAACCAAAGCCACCTCCAACTCTGCCACCATATCCGCCACCGATGGTGCAGCTGCCCCCTCCGATGGAGATCCTCTTGGAGCCACCCAGGCCGTAGAGGCTCCTGCTGCCAAAGCCGGCTCCTCCACACACTGCACCGAGGCCACCACTGCCCCTGGAGCGGGACACGGAGACACTGCTGAAGCCAGAGCGGCAGGCCCCTGGGACCCTGGCTGAGCTGGCACTGAAGCCACGGTGGCTGATGGTTTGGCTCCTCACGGTGGATTTGCTGGACATGGTTCCTGAAGAGGAGAAGGCTGGAGAAAGTGTGAGAGGCTGGAGGGTAGAGCTGAGAGGAGCAGATCTGTGAGATGAGCCTCCCCGCAGCAGTTTATATACGGTGGAAATGGGTTGGGCTCCGTCCTGGAAGGTGAGCTTGCAGATTGGGAAGGGCTGATTTTTACAAATGGTGAGATCAGCCCCTGCCTCTTAAAGCTATGAAATATGAAGATTGCTTCTTTGGCTTCCTTTAGTCATAGAGAAATTCTCTTGCCTTCCAGCCTTGATGATCCCAGCACAATAAGCCTGGGTATGCATTCACTGAAGTCATGAGTTAGTCATGTTCTCAAACAAAGGAGACAAGGAGCTGATCTGTGATAATTGTCCCTTCCTTCTGCTTACTCAGACACTCCTCTGTGTGCCCCCTTCCCACACAGGTTTTCTCCTCTCCCAGCACCACCCTTCCCATCAGGGTGGGACTGACTCTGAGTTCTTATAGGCATTTGCCCAAAGGTCTGCACAAGAAGTGGCCTGCGGTGTTTTTCATCATGTTTCTACCTGTTCTTCTGGAACTCCTGGCTGTTCTTCCTGGTGACTTGGGCATGGAAATGGGGGCTATATTGGGGACATAATCCTCCTTTGAAAAGAAAAGGGACAGAAGAGTTGAGTTTTTACACTGTGTAGTCAGTATTTGCTCTCTGTGCTGTGTGATAAGCTGGCTAATTGTCCGCTTCTCGAGAGAATAGGAGGCATCGCCCAAGGCCACTCTGCCTACAGACCTGACTTCTGCACCTCCCTTCCCAATTTTTGCTTCCCAATCATTTATTATTATGGAAAATTTTCTTTCCAACTGGAATCCTTAAACACCTTTTTCTCTCTTGTTTTAGAATGATCACTTAGAACCTAAGGGATCTAAAATGAGTAGGGCAAAAATTATTGAGGAATTCATTGAATTTTGATTCCAGCAGACTTTGACGTGTCTTAGGAATCAAAAAGCAGACACCTTCGTGGGGTGTGTACGGAATGTTGAGGGGCATATGGAAACAGTGAATCATAAAAATGTGCCCTTACATGTGTGATTGCATCAGAAGTAAATTCCAAATTTATATTTCTAATCTCAGCACTTGAAATCTGAAATGGCTACACACCTCAGAGGGAATGAAGGCTGTGAGTGAGTGTGGTGTTCGGCCTGAAGAGGAATGAGTTCCTTTTTCCCCAGCCCACACATTAAATACCAAGCACTAGGAGCATTGAGAGCCGTTTCAAGCATGACGTTCTGTGAGGATACACAGGTCAATGGCAACTAGCCGAGGAAGGACAAACTTGCACATTGAGATGACCTGAGAAAAGCTCTTGCTACTGTATGAGAAATGTCCCATCTCTCCAGTGTTTTGGGGTGCACAATATCCAGGCGGGTAGGTCATTTCCTGCCCAAAGAAGGTGCAATCTAAGCATAGGGAAGAGATACCTTCTCAAGACAACGGAAATAGCTCCCTTCTCTCCACCCTCGTTACACAATGGGTGACCAAGAAATGTGCTTCCACCCATTTCTGGGAAAGAAGTGTTCCTTCACATGGCGTGGCGTTCTGCTCTGTTCCACTGTCTTTGGATAGAGGCTCTAGATTTGGCATAGATGGTGCAGGATGGGAAGGAAGGGCTGGCAAGTCAGGTGGGAGCAGCACACATTTCCCCCAGTATTTATATCTATAGCTGCTTTCACAGTGCGGTGGTGGAGTTGGGTAGTTGTCACTGAGAGTGTGTGGCTTGCAAGACCTGAATGAGTTACTATGTAACCCTTTAAAGAAAAAGTATATCAACCCTTGGTTAAGAGCATGGGCTCTGGAGACAGAGTGCTCAGGCTCATAACTAGGCTCCTGTGTTTTTTTTTTAATTCTTTAAATTTTTAAATTTTTTTAAATTTTATTTATTTATTTTTATCCTGCGTGTTTTTGAAAATTACTCATTTTTGCGGCTATAACGTGGGGGCGAAAATAGTACCTACCTCACAGTGTTGTGGGGATTGCAGAAAATAATGGAGAGGCCTTAGCATAGGGTCTGCACAGAAGTGCTCCATTAAGATGAACTAATATCATTATTACAATGCAAGCAGGAAGAAGCTTGGTGAGTTTAGGGATGGATGAGAATCCTCAAGAACTGGAACTCAGGGGCAGCTCTGTGTGCGGCTGAGGGGGCAGGGACGGAAGAAATGATGCCAAAGCTGCAGGTTTGTGTCATATTGGTAAGGACCTGGAAGCCACACGTGGTTTGCTCCCAGAAGCAGTGCAGCACCATGGAAGCCAGAAGAGCAATGGAAGCTGAAGTATGATTTATACGCTTGCTGGTGCTCAGAGCTGCAGGACAGGGAAAACCTCTGCTCTGGGGCAGAGGCAGCTCCCTGCCTAAGTGGTTGAGAGGACACTGTGGCCAGAGAGAAGGAGGACCTGTGTCTTTGGCAGGAGCCCAGCAGACTGCTCTCTCTGTCCTGTGTGGAGTCAGGCTCCCCTGGGCCTTCCTCTGCTGGGCTCTCTTCTATCCTCGGGGCTGTGCATGCAGGGACAGGCTGCCATCAACCAACACAGGGGACCAGAGCAGTGCCTCCTTTAGTACTGATTTTATATCTTCTCCAGGGTGGGAGAAGACTCCTCCCTGAATAAGTGTGTAATTCAGTAGTAGCAGGAATTTCACATTCAACCAGTTAGCTGGTCAGAGGATGGTTTAACTTGAACATATTATCTACTTCTCTGCTTGGCATGTGCACCAGATAGCACCAGCAATATAAAGTATTACGTTTCATTTCCTGACACAACTATTTCTCCTATGGATAGATTTCTAAGACATCCTGTAACATATTATTTTATATTCTATTCTCTCTAATATATGTAAAGATGTATTTTCCCCCCAAATTCTCATCACTACCTGCCAAGGAATGATGCCCTGGGAACCAATTGTGGTGACCCTGACCATGAGTGAGCTCAGCTAGGAGGGCTCATGAGAGTTGCCGCAGGCTCCTACAACAGTAGAGGGGGAGTTACAGAGGAGGACCCCCATGGCAGGTCCATTTCTGATTTCACTCTTTTCCTGTCCCACCACCCTTAAAAGGTCAAGTTTGTACTTGACTCATTTGCCCTTAATTTTCTGAATCTTTGGTTGCAGGGCAGGTACCCTCTCTTCTGCATTCCGCTTTGACACTGCCGTCCTGGGCTAAGCTGTCCTTTTTCCTCCTGTAGAGTCCAGTATTCTGCCCTCTGCTCCTGCTTCCACACTCAGGAGAGGGCTGTGCTCCCAGGCAGTGGGGACCCACTGGATGGTTAGAGAATAGATTTCTTCAATGAAATCTCCCCAGTGTTCCTGAAGGATGCCCCATGGTGGTTATATTTTCCCGGAGGAGCAGGGTGGAGAAGGCCAGACCGTCATAACAAGATTCAAACAAAGGGTGATAGTTCAGGCGACTATGTGAGAGAAACTAAAGCAAGCAATGTGAGTGGCGCTGATGACAGCCAGCCTCCTCCCCAGCAGGCTGCTGAACCCAGCCCCTTCCCTCTGCAGGGACAGCCTCCATTCAGTGCTGCCGTCTCATGGTCTTGGAATGAAGAAGGCCTTTGTTCTAGGGTCCAGGGGTTCAACTTTATTCCTTGCACTTTTCCTGGCATGGAGGAAGGCAGAAAGGAAGCCCAGAAGCCTGAGCCCGTGCAAAGTCTGCCTCAGGAGGATTTGCCTTGTCTTTCTGCCTCTCTGGGTGGAGCTGGCTGATGAGTCTGAGGGCTAGGCTACTGTCATCATCCATCAAAAGTTTAAGACGGAGTGCCTGATCCTGCCAGCCCAGAGCAGAGTGATGCTGTTCGGAGGGAATCCCACAGACCCAGCCCTGTCCCTAGGGAGCACCACTGAAAGAAAGACACACGCAGCCCCCTGTGTAAAGACTGGAGACAGTAGCACCCAAGCTGAAGTAGAAAGGCAGCCTTCTCTGTTATACAGAGCCGTTCAGACAGTACGGCAACTTCCAAAACGGCATGACTTAGTAACTAGGCTCTCGTGAACATATAGTATGCACTAAATCGTAGAACTCCCCTCATATTTCTCAATTTCCATACACAAGGTCCATCCACATATCTGGACATGAAATCTGAGTGGCTTTACCCACAGCTGCTGGAAGTTTCTGACAACTCCTGTCTTCCAGAGGGAGGAGGCTCTACCTCAGGTCAGTCATGGGGTCCAGAGCACCTTCCATGGTGCTCAGTGAGATGCTCGGTTCAAACCATTGCCTACCTCTGGAACTGTGGCCCTGAACCCCCTGACATCACCCCATATGACCTCTAGTAGGGAAGGCGAGAACCTCGTGTTTGTCCTGCTTCTTCCTCACAGCCTGGAAGTTATGAAGGGAAACATTGTGGCTATCATTTCAACCACCAAAAGTTATATGCACAAAGGGTCTGGGGTGAATTGGGTTACTATTACTAGCATATAGAATTGATGCAAGTCATGTGCCTTAAGGGACACAAATTGAGTGTTTGTACAATCATAGAAAATCTATGAGGTTCCTTTAAACATTGATCTTGGTGCATATTCCATTCCTATAACACCTAGTTACTGTGTGACACATTTTTGAAAGTGTTCATTTCTTTTTGACTCATCCTGTACAGACTGGTCTTGGGTGGGTAGGGGCATTTGAATGGTTGAATAACTCAAAGGTGCATAATTGAGCTGGGACTGGGGCAGATTCAGATAAAGGGGCCAATGCTTGGTTTTCCTTATCAACATGGAGAGACAGTAGCACCAAAGTTGGAGTAGAAAATCAGCCTTCTATGACATATAGAGCAGTTCAGACAGCATGGAAACTGTCTGGAGAAAATGAGGCGTTTTGAGACTCTGAGGCAAGAAGCGATTTTGGAGGCAGAAAGATCTTTCAAAAAGATTCGAGAAGTCATACAACAGGGCTGGGGTAGATCAGGCCTGGGATGAGCAGGGTGAAAGGGCCCGGGTGAGGGCCCTCTTCCCACCACGTGTACGAGGTCCTTCATAACAACCAGGGTTGAGGAGAGTCTAGGCAGCCCTCCCCAGGCACCGACAAAATCTCTAGGTGGCCCGGTTTCTGCTTCTCTCCACAGCCTCTGTCATGTCCCCCACCTCCTTTCTATATCCTGCCTCCTCACCACTGAAGGGTCCACCTCACTATCCTGTGTCATAAAAAAAAAATGTAGTTGGGTAAAAATACTCCAGCAACCTCCCAGTGAGATGCACAAAGACCTGATTTAAATACTGTAAGTGGTTGGATGAGACACAGCCTATGGAGTGATGTCTTACTACATCTGCCTTCTGGTGAGACTCCCTTAATGTCCATAGGAGGAGGACGTCTAGTTAATGAGGGATACATTGGGTTATTACCCCCAATTCAGGATGATTTGCAGTAATTCCTACCCAAAAAATGCATCTCAAAATCATCTGACTCTTACTATGAATATCCTTGAGAACAAACGTGCCTCAAAAGTGCTCCTCTGAGATTTCTTGGCATTTAGTGGCAACTTCCATCTGTTAATCCTATGTAATCTCACTTTAAGCCTGGGGTTGGGATTAGTGACAGATCTTTAGTGATGTGATGTGCGCCGGGAGCAAACGGTCAAGAAGGAAATCTTGAGATGTTTTTGGTGCAAAAAGGTGCCTTTATTACAGCACAAGGACAGGACCTGTGGGTGGAAGGAGCTGCACTGGGGTCGTGAGGAGTGGTTGACTATATCTCTTCTGGTGTGGGGGCTAGGGGTAGCGGAAGTCTCTAAGAAATTTGGAAGCAGGGCGCCTGGGTGGCTCAGTGGGTTAAAGCCTCTGCCTTCGGCTCAGGTCATGATCTCAGCGTCCCGGGATCGAGGCCCGCATTGGGCTCTGTGCTCAGCAGGGAGCCTGCTTCCTCCTCTCTCCTCTCTCTCTGCCTGCCTCTCCGCCTACTTGTAATCTCTCTCTCTGTGTGTCAAATGAATAAATAAAATCTTTAAAAAAAAAAAAAGAAATTTGGAAGCAAGGCTTTCAGGACCATGAAGGGCTAGCCACTGCTGAGATAAGATTATTTACTATTGCCTAGGAAAACGTCCGTCTTGAGACCCTTCAGATGTGAATCCGTGGCACGTATGCTCCGGAGGCCAGTGACAGCATACCCTGGGGAGTATTTGCAGCCTGTCGGGGAGAGTGACACAGCAAGAGCAAGGCTACAGGGTAAACCAAAGAGCGAAGTCCTTGCAAGAGCTGTAGGACTGCTGTAATGCCTCAGGAATTCTGCCTGGAGACTGCCAGCCAAGTCTGGCCCTTGCTTCCTTCTTCTCCCCTCAGTAGATCCTCTGGAACAAGTCTGTGGAACTGACATGCCGGAGGAAGCCTCGGGGGATCTGATAAGTTCAACTTCTTTCCCATTTTCCTCTGCCCTTTCCTCAGCTGCTTTCAGGAAACAGCCTGGATTTTTCCGAATAGGCATAGAACATTCGGTGCCGTTTAGAGTGTTTGGACACTGTGGTGGAATCTTGACTGGGTATTCTAGAGTCCGTTCCCAGTTCCCTGCTTTCTTTCCCATCTCCACTATAGAAACCCGAAAAGTGAAGCATTCTTTCTCTTAAATTTTTTAAGAAGTTTATTAGATACAATTTTTTGTACAGTGAAATACACAGTTCTTAAGTGGAGAGTTTAATCAATCCTGACAAACTCATGCACTTCTGTAACCCACACAAGATCTATATCAAGATAGAGAACATTTCTGTTACTCCAGAAAATCTCCTGTGACCTTTTCCTATAATCCCACTGCTCCCAGGCAATCACTGTTTTGAATTTTTCCACCTTGGATTAATGTGTTCATTTTAGAACTTTATATAAATGGAATCATACAGTTTACACTTTAAAATATACATATTTGTTAGTTATTATTTATATATATTTATATGTTATTTATGTGTGTGTGTGTGTTTGGATTTTTTTATGCAGAAAAATGTTTTTGAGATTCATCCAGATTGCTGTGATTGTTCATTGTTGATTGATAGTTCAGTCTCTTTTATTACGGAGTGATGTGCCATGGTTTGAATATACCACAGTTTCTTTACCCATTCTGACTAATGGGTATTTCCAATTCATTACCTTCCATAAAATGGTTATGAACATACCCATGAGGCTTTGTGTGGACATATGCTTCCAGTTAACACAAATAAACACCTGGAAATTGAACTGTTGCATCAAGAGTAATTGTATAACCAGCCCAGCCGGGCACCTCTCCCCTGTACCATAAACACGCACACACACGCACACACGCGCGCACACACACACACGCGCACACACACACGCGCACACACGCACGCACGCACACGCACACACACGCACGCACACACACACACGCACACACACACGCACACACACACACACGCACCATAGTTTAGTCTTCCAAAATGATTGTACCATTTTTAAAAATCAACTTTAATTTTTAGAGTTTTAGGTTCATAGCGAAATTGAGCAGATAGTACAGAGAGCGCGCATATACTCCCTGACCCCTCACATACATAGCCTCCCTCACTATCAGCATCCCTCCCCAGAGCAGCGCATTTGTTACAGTTGATGAATCTATGCTGTTATAAACATCACTTGTAGGTTTTTGTATGGACATAAGTTTTCAGTTCATTTGGGTAAATACTGAGGAGTGTGATTGCTGGATAATATGGTAAGAGCATGTTTAGTGTTGTAAGAAACCACCAAACAGTTTCCAACATGGCTGTACCATTTTGTATTCCTGTTAACAAGGAATGGAGTTCCTGTTGCTCTGTGGTCCTCATCAACATTTGGTGTTGTCAGAGTTTTGGATTTTCACTATTCTAAAAGGTGCATAATGGCATCTCATTATTTTAACTTGCATTTCCCTAATGACATGTGATGTGGGGACCTTTTCATATGCTTATTTGCCATCTGTGTTATCTTCTTTGGTCAGTTGTCTGTTAGTTAAGGTCTTTGGCCTATTTTCTAATTGGGTTCTTCATTGTCTTTTTTTTTCTCAAGGTTTATTTATTTACTTTAGAAGGGGAGGGGCAGAGGGAGAGAGAGTGTCAGGCAGACTCCACAGCAGACATAGAGCCTGACATGGGGCTCAATCCCATGACTCTGAGATCACAACCTGAGCTGAAACCAAGAGTCCTATGCTTAACTGACTGCATCACCCAGGTGCCCTTGAGTTGTTAGTTTTCTTATTGTTGAGTTTTAAGAGTTCTTTATGTTTCAGACAACAGTCTTTTTATTGGATGTGTTTTTTTGAAAATTTTTCTCACGGTCTGTGACTTGACTTCTGTCTCTTGACAGTGCCTTTTGTAAAACGGAAGTTTTTAATTTTAATGAATCTAGTTTATCAATTCTTCCTTTCATGAATCATGCCTTTGGTATTGTTTCTAAAAAGCCATTGCCAAACCCAAGGTCATCTAGATTTTCTCTTATGTTGTCTTTAGGGTTTATAGTTTTGCATTTTATCTTAGGTTTATGATGCATTTTGAGGTAACTTTTGTGAAAGGTGTAAAGTCTGTGTTTTGATTCATTTTTTGCATGTGGATGTCTGGCTGTTCCAGAAAAGATTGAAAAGATTGAAAAGATTGCCTCTCCATTGTATTGCCTTTGTTCCTTTGTCAAAGACCTACTGACTATATTTGTGTAAGTCTTCTTCTGGGCTCTCTATTCTCTTCCATTGACTTATTTATCTATTCTTTCACCAATAACACACTGTCTTGGTTACCATAGCATTATAGTAAGTCTTAAAGTTGGGTAATGTCAGTCCTTTGACTTTGTTCTTCTCCTTCAATATAGTGTTGGCTATTCTGATTCTTTTGCCTCTCCATGCAAACTTTAGAATCAGTTTGTCGATATCCACAAATAACTTGCTGTGAATTTGATTGAGATTTCATTGAATCTATAGATTTTGTTGGAGGAAAAATTGACACCTTGACAATTTTGAGTCTTCTTATTCATGAACATGGAATGTCTCTTCATTTATTTAGTCCTTTGATTTTGTTCATTTGAGTTTTGTAGTTTTCCTTATATAGATCTTATTCTTATTTTGTTAGATTTATATCTAAGTAGGTCAGTTTTGGGGCTGCCAATGTAAATGGAATTGGGTTTTTAATTTCAAATTTCAATTGTTCATTGATGGTATACAGCACAGCAATTGATTTTTATATATTAACCACATATCTTGCAGCCTTTCTGTAATCACTTATTAATTCTAGGATTATTTTTTATCAATTCTTTTGGGTTTTCTACGTAAACAATTAAATCTTCTGTGAACAAAGATAGTTTCATTTCTTTCTTCCTGGTCTGTATAGCTTTCATTTCCTTTTCTTGTCTTAATGCATTAGCTAGGAACTCCAGTGTAATATTGAAAAGGAGTCATGAAAAGTAAATACTTGCCTTGTTCCTGATCTTAGTGGGAAAGCTGCTAGTTTCTTACCATTAACTGTGATATGAGCTGTAGATTTTCTTGTAGATGTTTTTTATCAAGATGAAGAAGTTGCCCTCTATTTCTAGCTTGAGAGTTTTTAATCATAAATGGTATAGGATTCTATCAAATGGTTTTTCTGTGTCTACTGATAAAATTGTGTGATTTTTTCTATAGCTGGTTAATGTGATGGGTTATAACCATTGATTTTTGGATGTTGGTCCAGCCTTATATATACCTAGAATAAATCTCACTTGGTCATGGTGTATAATTCTTTTCATACATTGTTGCATTCAATTTGTTAATATTTTTCTGAGAATTTTTGAATCCACATTTATGAGACATTTTGGTTTATAGTTTTCCTTTCTTATAATGCCTTTGTCTAGTTTTGGTATTAGGGCAATGCTGGCCTCATAGAATGAGTTAAGAAGTATTCTTTCTGTTTCTTTCTTTTGAATGACATTGTGGAGAATTGGTATAATTTCTTCCTTAAATGTTTCATAAAATTCACTAGTGAACTCATCTGGGCCTGATGTTTTTTTATTTTGGAAGGCTATGAATTATTGATTTGGTTTCTTTAATAGATAGAGACTTGTTGAGATTGTCTTTTCTTATGTGAATTTTGGTAAGTTGTGTCTTTCAAGATATTGGCCCATTTCACCTAGGTTATCAAATTTGTGGGCATAGAGTTGTTTCTAGTATTCCTTTATTATCTTTTTAGGGTCCAGGGAATCCATAGTGATGTTTGCTCATTAATTTCTGATATTAGAAACTTGTATCTTTTCTTTTTTTTTCTTTGTTAACCCAGCTAGAGGCATGTTAATATTATTATTTTTTTCAAAGAACCAGATTTTGGTTTCACTGATTTTTTCTATCAATTTCTTGTTTTTATTTCATTTATTTCTGCTCTAGTTTTTATTATTTACTTCCTTTTGCTTACTTTGGAATCAATTTGCTCTTCTATTTCTACTTACCAAAGATGGATGCTTAGATTACTGATTTTAGACGGCTCTTCTTTTCTAATGTATGCATTCAGTGCTATAAATTTCTTTCTAAGCACTGTTTTTGCAGGATCCCACAAATTTTGATAAATTGTATTTTCATTTTCACTTAGTTCAAAATATTTTAAAATTTTTCCTCATATTTCTTCCTTGACTCACATGTTACAGAAATGTGTTGTTTAATCTCCTCATAATTGGGGATTTTTCTGTTATCTTTCTGTTATTTGTTTCTGATTTACTTCTCCTGTGTCTTGAGAGTATAGATGGTATGACTTCTCTTATTTCTATCCTGCTGAATGCTCCATGTAAGTTTGAGAAGAATGTGTATTCTGCTGTTGTTGGATGAAGTATTCTATAGATGTCAATTATATCCAGTTGATTATGATGCTATTGAGTTCAATTATGTCCTTATTGATTTTCTGCCTACTAGATCTCTCCATTAATAATAGAGGGTTGTTAAAGTCTCCAACTATAATAGTACAGTCATCTATTCCTCCTTGCTATTCTATCAGTTTTTGCCTCATGTATTTTGATGCTCTGTTGCTGGATGTATATACATTAAGGGTTGTTGTATCTTCTTGGAGAATTTATCCCTTTATCATTAGGTAATGCCCCTCTTTCTCCCTGATTATTTTCCTAGCTCTGAAGTCTGCTCTTTCTGAAATTAATACAAATAATCCAACCTTATTTTAATTTGTCTTAGTATAGTATATTTTCCCCATCTCTTTACTGTTACTCTATACATGTCTTTATATTTAAAATGAGTTTGTGGTAGTCAATCTTTACTTGGGTCTTGCGATTTTGATACATTCTGGTAATCTCTCTTAATTGGTGTATTTAGAGTATTGACTTTTAAAGTGATTATTGATATAGTTGAATTAATATCTACCGCATTTGTTACTCTTTTCCAGTCATTGCCCTTGGTAGAACTCCCAGGAATAAAACTCACAAAATGGGGATGTCCCCAAAAGACTGAGCCCCATTGAGATTTTTTTTTTATTTAAAAGATTTTATTTATTTATTTGACAGAGAAACAGAGATCACAAGTAGACAGAGAGGCAGGCAGAGAGAGAGGAGGAAGCAGGCTCCCTGCCGAGCAGAGAGCCCAATATGGGCCTGGATCCCAGGACCCTGAGATCATGACCTGAGCCGAAGGCAGGGGCCTTAACCCACTGAGCCACCCAGGCGCCCCACATTGAGGTTTTTTAACTCTCAAATTTATCCACACTGAGCCTCCAACAATTTTAATTACACTTCAGTAATACACCCAGTACTAGTTTAAAAATAATTACTAAAATCTCAAAACAGTGTTGGTTAAAGGCTTTGTTTTGAAATGCCATGGAACAGAAGATGAAACTGAAAGATGGTCCATGTTGACAGATGACACCCAGATTAGCACCAGGGTGGTTCTGACTGGGGAACATTCTCCTTTTGTTGTAAAATTTCTAAAAACCATTTTTAGCATAAACTTTTATAAATTTTGAAAAGCCAGAACAGCTTAATTTAAATTTCCCAGATATCAGTCTCATGGTCATAATTTTGACTTTTAGACAGAAATGGGCTTTTTCCCTTTTAGGCTATATTTACACAAGTTTATTCTAGAATCTGGATAATCAGACATTCCATACCATGGCTTATCTATTTGCTAAATAATAAAATGCAGAAAAAATTCCACAAGAACAACAATAACCAATTCTGTTATAGTAATATTTTACTAATATGAAGACACAGAAAAGACCGGCCTCCCCCACTCCGGTCATGAATTATGTTGCACTCTAGCTTTATTCCAGGGTTGTCCGCAGGTGGGCAATGGTCTGGCTGCTGAGCAGGTTAGGTTGCTAGGCCAGAAGCTTTGGAGCTGAGGGAGACTTTTGAATACTAGTGACCTCCCTACCTTTCTATAATGCAGCTCTAGAGTTTGAGGTCAAGGACGTGGTGGAAGAGGCGCTTAGGGACTGCCATGCTGCACAAAATCCCAAAAGCTGACAGGGAAACTTCCTAATGAGTCAGGCTCAGACTCTGGTTCTCCTTCCCCATGCGAGAAGCTCCATGACAGCAGGTTACCCTACAGGCCTCCCTCACATCCTTGAGTAAAGACCAGATGAGTCCCTAGTTCTGTGGAGGCCAACTACTTACCAGCAGGCCTGATACTCAGGGCAGGCATTACTATCCTAGTCACCTATGATTTGGGCCACCCAGCCAAAACAGAGGACATACAGTTAAATTTAAATTTCTTGTAAACAGCATAAGAAATTTAGTATAAATATGTCCTAAATATTGCATGGAATATACTTATATTAAAAATTACGTCATATACCCGAAATTCAAATTGAACAGCACATCTCATATTTTTATTTGCTAAATCTGGCAACCCTGACATACACCAACATAGATCTTCCCTCATATTGAACTACAGATTAGGGCACTGGTGATCAGGCTGCTGCTCTGGATTTCTATTGTAAAGGAGCAGGCAGTAGGTAATGACCAAACTTTAGACCCTTTCCTTTAAACCATCCCCTCATTAACTAACATGGGTTATTTAGAAGTGTTTGGTTTCGTATCCAAATAATTAGGAATTTTGAGATATTTTATTGTTTTTTATTTATAATTTAATATACCACAATTAGAAAACATTGTCTATATAATTTCATTTTTCATATAATTTCAATTTTCATATAACTCCAAGCTTATAAAACTGACTCAGAATATGGTCTGTGTTTGTGAATGTCCATGTACATTGAAAAGAATGTTGTTGTGAATAGTTTTTGAATTTCATATAAATATTGTATGTTCTGAATGCAATTTCTTGGAGAGATATATGTAATGCAAACCTCTTTTCCTGGGTGGCCTTCTGTTTTTGCTCTTTTTATGTTGTTTTGTGAGTAGAGGTTTATACCTTTTTAAAGTAAGCACTTTTTATGATGTTTAGAAACTTTATCTATTCTTAGGTCATCACAAAAAAATTCTTTTACATATTATCATTTTATCTTTCACATATAGGACTATATAATACAGCTAAAATTGATTTTTGTGTATGACATTAATAAGGACTCATGATACATTTTTACCATATGAAGACTCAACTGACCTTATACCGTTTATTGTGCAAAGCCATTCTTTCCCTATTACACTGAAATGGCACCATCGTTGTAAATCAAGCGAGTCTATATGTGTTTTGTTTGTGGAGTCTATATACGGTCCTACTGGTCCATTTTTCATTCATGTCCCAATACCACACTCTTTTACTTAATATATTTTTATAATAATTCTCAATATCTGGAACTCTAAAAACTTTGGTCTTTTTAAAGATTTTTTTTTTTACTATTTTAGATCTTTTTCATTTCCATACAGATTTTAGAATAGTTTTATCAATTTCCATAAAATACAACCTGAAATATGACTGAAATTACTTTGAATTCATAGTTCAAATAGGGGTTGACATATCTATAATATTAAGTTTCCAATCCATGAAGATTGTGTATACCTCTCTTTATTAATTTTCTTTAGTCATTTTCAGTAAGGCTTTATAGTTTTCTGTGTATATGTTTTACATATCCTTATTCTCAGATAGCAGATATTTTTGATGCTATTAAAAAGGATCTTTAAAGTTTAATTTTCTAAGTGTTTCTTGCTAGTATATAGAAACCCAATGATTTTTGTATTAATTTTCTACTAACTTTGTTAAATTTAATTATTAATTCTAATAGCTTAGAGAATATTTTCAATTTCAACATACATAATCATGTCATATGTATGAATAACTGCAGCTTGTTTCCTTTCTGTCTAACCCTTAAGATGTTTATTTCTTTGTTTTGCCTTATTGCACTGACATGATCTCCAGTACAATATTGAATAGTCGTGGTGATCACAGTTATCCTTGCCTCTTTCCTGGTCTCAGTGAGAAAGTTTTCATCATTCAGTATGATATTTGCTGGTGTGTGTGTGTGTGTGTGTGTGTGTGTGTGTGTGTGTGTGTGAGAGAGAGAGAGACAGAGAGAGAGAGAGAGACAGAGAGAGAGAGAGACAGAGAGAGAGAGACAGAGAGAGAGAGAGAGTGTGAGAGAGAGAGAGAGAGAGAGAGAGAGACAGAGAGAGAGAGAGACAGAGAGAGAGAGACAGAGAGAGAGACAGAGAGAGAGAGAGACAGAGAGAGAGAGACAGAGACAGAGACAGAGNGAGAGAGAGAGACAGAGAGAGAGAGAGAGACAGAGAGAGAGAGACAGAGAGAGAGAGACAGAGAGAGAGAGAGACAGAGAGAGAGAGACAGAGACAGAGACAGAGACAGAGACAGAGAGAGACCATTTGATTTTTCTCCTTTTATTCTGTTAACACTGTATTACATAATTGTGTGTGTTTTTTTAATGTTGAGCCACCCTTACTGTAATGATATTTGACAGCTTCTAAGCCCTATTACTACCTCCGCCTCTCTTCCCAAATCTGAGAAAACTGATAAGAAAGCCTGGGTGTTCTCTCTTTTGTGACTACTGAGAACTTCAAGCCATGTGTGGGAATCCTCAGCCTGGCCTCAGCCCTAGTCACCATAAAAACCCCTCTCCATCTCCATTCCTTGCTCTTCCAAGCCATAATTGGATCATCTTGGGAGCCAGCCTTCCCTTCTCGCCCCAGAAAGCCTTATTAAGTGAGTAATATATTTTCATACCATCTTGGTGTGTGTGTGTGTACTGTCATCTCAGTCTCAGTAGCTGAACCAAATTTTGAGTGGAAATCCATTCTGCCTCTGTAAGGGACCACAATAATTGGTACTGTGAGCAGGTTGTCTATATGATGACTGTTACCACGGAGGCCTTCCCTTTCTTGCTTTGCTTTGTAATATAGCTCTGCTGTGTACTTGTGAGCATTCAGTTTGAGCTACTGATTTCTATCTAGTAGGTTCTTTGAGTTGTGTTGCTGCCTGCTCTCAAACTTGCATTCTGAACTATACTGATTTGTGCTACATTTACTGAGTTTGTTTTTAAATTTATTTTTTTCAGTGATCCAAGATTCATTGTTTATGCACCATTTACTGTGTTCTAACAAGACATCTGTCATAGACTTAACTGACCTATTGCAGAAGTGTCAATAATTATCATTCAGAGACAAGAGTGTGGGGCTGAGGCCCTCCTTAAAATGGCAGTGGGTCATGCACTCAACCCAGACCTATCTGTGTGTCTCATATTGAATTGTGTTTCTTGATTCTCCTGTAAACAATGACTTATGGTAAGATCATAAGAATGACTCTTACCCTGTGACCATTAGTGTGTGTCTCAAGCAGGTGTTGGTCTCCATTCTGTGAAGTGCTCAAGGGAAAGATCAATAACCTATGCAATGTATGATCCCATCAGGTGATCACTCATGTGGAGAAAGAGCAATTCCTATGTGGCATGCTAAGGCCACACTCTGAAAAGCAGGTGGTTTGCTAGGACTCTGAAAAATGACTTTGATGCTGCTGCTTCCCATGACTTTGTTGCCAAAAGAGATCCTCATCTTCAGGGCTATAGGGGAAAACACATATGGTACAGCGGTAACACAACTAAGGGGTTAATTCAACTATTTCCACAAAGGAAACCCTAAACCCTGATGATACCAACTTGGAGCTCTCTGGAGGAAGACATTTATAGATTTGAGTAAGATAGAGAATAATCCCTCTGTCCCCAAGTATATCAAATAAACACAGCAAAGAAAAAAAGAGAGAATGGGAAGGAGAAAGGAAGGGAAGGAACAAAGGAAGGAAAGAAGAGAGAAAGAAAGATAAAGGAAGAAAAGAAGAAAATAAAGAAGAAGGAGAAGAAAAGAAAAAGAAAGGAACAAAAGAAAGAAATCTGGAAACAAAGAACTGAAACATAATCTAATGCAATTGGAAATTCAGTTTACTAAAATAATTTATACATCAAGAGATTTTTTAAAAAAGGCATGGATTGACTTTGTGCCTCTAGCATATAGGTTCTGAATTAACTTTAACATCTGAAATACACTAACTGACAAATCTTCATGATCTTAATCCATACTGGAGGTCAAATTACACTTCTGCTTGGGATCTCACTAAATTTAAACAAGGTACCCCTATAATCTTGGGAGAATTTTTGAACCTAAAATAGGGAAGAGACAGATATGCCTCATTTAATAATCAGAGCTGTTAATTTGCCTAAATTTCATCCATGGCCCCTAAAACATCTCACAGTGGTCATGCACACTCAAAACCAGTAAGTAACAAACTAAAATTAAATCAAGTCATCGACACTTACACATTGGCTTGAGAAAATGGGACTCCATAGGCCTTCCCTTGTTAAAATAGTTAATATGCCCTAATGTGAATTAGAACAGGGCCTTCAAAGAGTAAAAACCATTATATGGGATCTGTTTAGAGAAGCAGGATTATGCTCAGTGTTTCTCCATTCAACAACCAATTTGTCTTAGTTTCAAACTTGGAAAGAATAAAGGTACCTCACAGTGGATTACCACAGCCTTAATCTGATGGTCACACCCTACCCAATACCAATGAAATTGCTGGCTCTACCCAATCAGCAACTGGTAAATACTTTGCTTTTATGGATTTGGCCAACAATATTCTGGTCAGTACCCATTCCTACAGCCTTTCAGTCACAATTTGTCTTCACCCCTGAAGGGACACAATACATCTTTAACCCAGATGTTCAGGGAAAGCCTCCATAACCCTGCCATTGCACACAATCTTTGCAGGCAAGATCTTAAACGCCTGGACTTTCTCCAGGAGCACAGTTATATTACTCTGATGAATCCTCCTCCAAAGAGATTCACTGTACACACTCATTCAGAACATGCAAACACAAAGGAAGTCACAAAGAGGACAGGCCACTTCTCCACTCGCAGTGCAAATTCTTGCTACCTCAGTTAAATACTTGAAATTATCTGGTAAACTGAAGGCCGCCTGACACTGTCAAGAAACAGCTACTGACCGGCTTGGCACTCACAATACTGGAACAGGCCTAACATCTTTTAGGCTTTTTTTGAGTTGTGAAGGTAACATATTCCTTATTTACAAATTTCACTTAAGCCCACTTATACCATTTACTTGCAAATCAGCCCACCTTGAATGGGGCCGCTTCCCAAGGCTCTAAAATCTGCCCAGATTGCAATATAATGGACATTCCCATTCACGCCCTCCAGACACTCCTTCATTCTAGAGGTCTTAGCAACATTTTCTCATGCCTCTGGGAGTCTCTGGGCCACCCATGTTGGCCACTTTGCCTTCAAGGTCAGTCCATCCTCCCCATGAATCATCAGAGGAACCAGTCACATCTGGACAGATTGACCCTCAGGGGGTCTCTAGGCTGGTTGTAGACCTTGAAAAAACAATTGTTCACAACAGCTTATATTATAAAAAGCATTTTATTGAACACACTCTGGAGGTAGTCAGAACCAGAACAAAATTTGGGATTTGGATGGGGACCCTGTTCTAAAGGTTTAGATACCAGAAAACTTTAGATTTTTCTCTCACCAAGACCATGCTATAGAGGCCTACAGGCTGATTTGAAGCAGAACATAGAATCACAACATGGGAGAATAGAGACCGGGGATTGGACGCTTTCAGGAACCAAGAATGTTGCTCTGCAATACATTGGTCTAGACCACACTCCAGAAAAAGAAAACTTGGCTTGGGCAACCACCTGGAAGAGGCAGTCACCACAGGCTGGGTTGCTGCACATGGAAGGCAGTGACTTCCAGCAGGCTCTTAGCTCTTGAAGCTCTTCCGGGAAGAGGAGGTGGTGGAGACAAACTTGACACTGGAGCTACTACCCCCACCACTGCCAAAGCCCACCCCCAGGCTTCGGCCACTGCCTGCACTGAAGCCAGAGCCCCCCACACTGAGCCCGCTGCCCAGGCCGACGCCTCCACTGCTGCTGGAGTAGTAGCTTCCGCCACCACCTCCTCCAAGACCACCGCCAAGACCTCCACCGAGGCCACTGCCAAAACCACTGCCGCCACCAAAGCCACTGCTGCCGCCATAGCCAGAGGACACGCTGTTTGTGATGACCGCTGCAGAGAAAGGAGGGAGAACTTGGTGAGACCAGCGTACTAGATTGATTCTACACATCCAAGTTATTTGATCCCACTAGTGTTAGCACTGTACCTTGCCTCTTTCACAGAGTAGCAAATGAGACTCAGGACTATGCCATTTAGTTAAGGTTCCTAACAGAAGGTTGGTGAGCATAGAAGGCAAGGGATGGTGCTAAGTCCTCAGGGGATAGGGACAACGAGGGGAGAGGGTACAGGATGTATGGGATACTGGGCCTATGCCTTAAGAAATAAGACATGAGCCATGTGTATTCATGTCTTAATTTGTGCTCTTTCCCCTCCACTACCTCCCTCTCTCTAAATATATTAAATAACTATATATTGGGATGGGAGTTTTTGGTATGTAGAAACAACAGGATTCTGAGTTGTCACCAAACACCCCATATTATCATCATTATTAAGGTCTGTTCAAAGTTACTTACAGATGTTGACTGGTCCAACTCCTTCTCCACTCAGTCTAAAACAGGAAAAATTAAAGTAGGAGTTAAAAACTCTCCAAAAGACAGTACTAGTCATGTTTAGAGCTTGTTATTCAAGCAAGGAGCCTGCATGCCCCAAAGCTGCTTAAATCAGAGAAAGAAAGCCCTCCAGAGTGACTTTCCAGTGAAGAGAAGCGTCAGCCTGTCTGACCTAAAAACAGGTGATTGGAAGAAGATCGTGATTCACATTCTCCTTCTCCCGTCATACGGGAAGCATGAGTAAGACGTGGTGGGAACTATGAATATGTATCAAGCAGTTTGGGCCCGGTAAGAGCTTACACTCTCTGAGGGAATTTGGCACGGACAGAAATCTTTCTAACAGGAAGGATGCAATGGGAAGCGTCAGAAGATTGCAGAAAACGGAGTAGTTTGAGAATCCAAAGGCCAGTGAATTTAACTCAGCTGGAGTCATCATGAAAGGCTTCCTGAAGGCAGGTAGGGGTACTTGAAGAATGGGGAAGACATTTGTTGAGTTGCTTGAAGGAGAGGAATCTGGTGGTGGGAACAGGGTCAGAAAAGTGAGTTGGGGTCCCATTGTGTAGGTCAGCTGTCTGCCTAGGTGTCAGACTGAAACTGGATTAGTGAAGAATAACTATCATGCACAAGATAGTGGTCACTCATGTGTGTGATGACACCCTGTAGTGAAGAAGAAGCTCCATTTGATCAAATGGGAGGCCTTCCTGGGCTTGGGAAGTCAGTCATAGATTGCCCACCTGCACTCCTCGCCCTCCAGCAGCTTCCTGTAGGTGGCGATCTCCACGTCCAGGGCCAGCTTGGTGTTCATCAGCTCCTGGTACTCCCTCAGCAGCCGGGCCATGTCCTGCTTGGCCTTCTGCAGGGCATCCTCCAACTCAGCCAGCTTGTTCTTGGCATCCTTGAGGGCCAGCTCCCCACGCTGCTCAGCATCGGCGATGGCATTCTGCAGGTTGGCGCACTACAGAGGGAAAGAAGTGAGTGAGAACCCTTTAGTAGCTGACCTAAGCCTGAAGTGTCTTTTTCTGGGATTCCAGGGAGAAGTCAGCACATTTTTCCTGGTCACTGTGGATGGTGGAACATTGAAACGGTGGTACTTGTTCCAGCTCTGGGGTGTGTGTGTTTGTGTGTGTGTGTGCGCGCACGCACGTGTGTTTGTGTTTATAAAAAGTAAAACAAAACAAAACGAGTCTCCTTTTCAGAGCTCAGGCCCCTTCCTTGCCTTCTTGCGACCTCTCCCTACCTGCTTCTTGACATTGTCGATCTCGGCTCTCAGCCTCTGGATCATCCGGTTCATCTCAGAGATCTCTTGCTTGGTGTTGCGGAGATCGTCCCCGTGCCGGCCGGCTGTCTGCTGCAGTTCTTCATACTGAAGCCACCAGAAAAGAGGAAAGGCCCCATTTATTTAAGAATGAAAAAATTTAAGAATGAAAATTTTCTCAAAATTCACAGGCAGGAGCTACCAAGAAGTGGCAAGTAGTATAGTTATCTGAGGCCTGGGACTGGTTTCAGCTTTGTCCAGGTGGACCTGGTCTTAGATAATTTTCCCCTTAGTGCCTTTGCTTTCATGGAGACACAGGTGTGGGATTCAGAATGAGATCATTAAGGTTCTTGAATTTATGTGGCAAATATATGCATGACTGATCCCATAGGTCACCCCAAGGGGCATCAACAGGTTTCAGGAGCCCCATCCTTAGCATTTTGTCAATGGCTTGGAATCCTAGACATGTGTCCATCCTTCACTCAGGATGTTTTGCCACAGCACCCACCTTGGTCTGGTACCAGGACTCGGCTTCTGTCCGGCTGCGGTTGGCAATCTCCTCATACTGGGCTTTGACCTCAGAGATGATGCTGTCCAGGTCCAGGGAGCGATTGTTGTCCATGGACAGGACCACGGACGTGTCCGAGACGTGCGTCTGCATCTGGGACAGCTCCTGCAGGGAGATTTAAAGTCAGTCATCCTGTTATTTAATGCTGGCTCCATTCAAATCTTCCACTCATTGTGGTACGTCAACTTGAGAAAAGAAATAACGACCTACATCAAAAATTAAGTCAATAAACAATCCAGATTGCGAATCAATCTAGTTTTTAAAAAACTTTAACAACTTTGAGCTTCCAAGAAACCCTTATTATGGAACCTCTCAGACTCGCATCTTCTTGGGCCGTAACTTATTTTTAAAATAGTCTAGTTGCATAGACTGCATTGTGGGAGAAAACGGAGAGGGGATGCCACTCCAGAAAGGGGAGGTGGCCAGGAAAGATATGCTTTTAGTAATGCACTCCAAACCTCACTCTGCAAAATGATGGTTGAAGAGATCTTTTGCTTTAAATTTGACTTTCTTTTTTTAAATGGTTGGCTTCATAAGTGATAAAGTGTGAGTAGTACCAAAGGGGAAGGAGAGACAGAGGTGTGCCCACAGCTTAGGAACCACTGAAGTCAGTCCCGGAGCCCCTAATTCCTGGTGATATCCCATGTCTTGAGGTCCCAGATAAGAGGCATTTCTTACCGCCTCAAAGAACATCTTCATGAAATTGATCTCATCCATCAGGGCATCAACCTTGGCCTCTAACTCCACCTTGTTCATGTAGGCAGCGTCCACATCCTAGAGAAACAGGGATGGTTGGCACTGCACCCGATTTTACCCTGACTTAAATGAACGACACCTTAAAACAGCATAGCTATGGGCTTTGGGCTGTCTTCTACCCACGCACCTTCTTCAGCATCACAAACTCATTCTCAGCAGTGGTGCGCTTGTTGATTTCATCTTCATACCTGGTGGTAAAAAGGATGGGAAGGGCTTATCAGAGGATGAAGGACAGGTGGGGCCTGGGGTCTTTATTGCATGAAGATCACTGTGAGCCTGCCTTCCCGCTGGGAAGGGTCTTCTCACATCATACAGGCAGAGACGGAGGGAGTGCTGGTTGTATGAACCCCTGGGCAAGGTCCTCACCCATAAGGACATCAGTTTTTCTGCAACTGCCTACCAGATAATCATTATGTTATTGTTATCATTCAGTTGCTTCAAGAATATTCCCGTAAAGAAGCTGTGTTATTTCTCCCCGACTCCACATCTAGTCAATTTCCCTAGTGCTTTTTTCAACTTTCACAACCTTGTGAAAAAAAACAGCAAAAAACTATCAACCCAGCTGCTGCTCCATAAGGGCTAAAGAAATTATTTGAGTCACTAAGTTGGGTTTGGGGAAAATCCATCAGAGAACCCATGCTATGGACTTCGAGTATACTGGGGAGAAAAGCCCCAAAGAGCAAAGATTACACGATGGTTCATTTCACCAGGAGGTACCAAGGGTGCTGAGCCTGTTGCTCTGGCTGGTGGCTAAGTGCTGGTGGTACCAAGGGAATGAGTTTGGGGCTGGTACTTTCTAAACATGGGCAGGACTTTTCCCCCCAGTACTTCAAGTACCTATGGAAGGTACATGTGTCTAGCCCATGGGGAAGGCATAAATGGCAGCCTGGTTATAAAGTACATCTGCTGCCAAGAAGACATCACCTGCCCCATCTATGCTCCCTGCAACCCACTTGTTCTTGAAGTCTTCCACCAGGTCCTGCATGTTCCTCAGCTCTGAGTCCAGGCGGCCTCTCTCCCCCAGGATGCTGTCCAGCTGTCTCCTGAGGTTGTTGATGTACTGCTCAAACAAGGGCTCCAGGTTCTGCCTCACGGTCTTGGTGCCCTGCTCCTGGAGCAGAGTCCACTTGGTGTCCAGGACCTTGTTCTGCTGCTCCAAGAACCGCACCTGGAGAGGGCAGAGTTTGAAGGTGGAGAAACTTTAATTTTGTGTTTCGATGATCAGTTCACCAATTTCTCTCCCATTTCATGCTGGTCCCCTACACCTCTCCATGCACAGTGCCTGGCCCCGGGCCCCAGGGGGGAGGTCCAGAGTGAGGTGCTTGCCCTCACTCCTCTATGGGAGACAGGACTCCCAGACACACTGGACACAGCTGGGCGCCTGTGAAGACACTCAGGCTACTGCCTGATGAACTCATCTACCTTTCTATTCAATCAGCTCCGCTACAGGGAGCACAGAACTCTTCCCGTTGCCCTATAGTCATCAGGGAGCCCTTATGAGGTCATCTCTGAAGGGGAAGAAATAAGACTCTCTTCTAGGCAGCCAACAAAGTGGTCTAGCTAAGAAAATGGGCCCCAAACCCAGGACACAGAAAAAACTGTAATGGCCAGCTATGGAGGTCTTTGCACAAAGTCAGAAAATCTCCCTCCTTCCTACTTCCTATGATACATATTCCACACACGCGGTGGTTTTTCACAAAGGATCCCACTCACCTTGTCGATGAAGGAGGCGAACTTGTTGTTGAGGGTCTTGATCTGCTCCCGCTCCTCAGTCCTCACCCTCTGGATGGTGGGGTCGATTTGCAGGTTGAGCGGAGTCAGGAGGCTCTGGTTGACGGTGACCTCTTGGATGCCTCCAGGGGGGCACACGGGGAAGCCAGGACCACCGAAGCCTCCTCCAAAGCCAGCGCCGCCACCGAGCCCAAAGCCTCCACCAGCTCCACCGCCAAAACCAAATCCACTCCCGGCTCCACCTCCGAAGCCATAGCCGCCTCCGGCACCAGCACCTGCGCCAAATCGGTTCCTGAAGCTGCCACCGCTAGTGCTAATGGAGATCCTCTTGGAGCCTCCCAGGTTGTAGAGGCTCCGGCTGCCATAGCCACCTGCTCCGCAGGCACCCCCCAGGCTGACCCTGCCAAAGCCGCCACCGCCACCCCCGGACCGAGACACGGAGGTGAAGCTGGTGCGGGAGACAGACGGGGTAATGGCAGAGGCAGTGCTGAAGCTACGGCTGCCTCCGCTTCGGAAGGATACACTCGACTGGCGAGACATGATGGCTTGTTCCTGGTGGAGCAAGAGTACTGGGCACGCGGGGTTGGGAAGTGGTGGAGAGAACAGAGCTCAGCAGGACGCAGAAATCGGCTCTGTTACCCAGGAACTGCAATCCCCCCTTTTTATTCTCTAGAACTGGGTTGGGCGGGAGAGCTGTCGAGCTGTGAATGATTAAGTGGGCCGGGCATGCCTGGGGGGCGGCTGTGAGCTCACCGGCGCACCTGCACAGTGGTGTGGGGTGCAAACCCTTGCTTCCTGGCAGGCTCTGCTCAGTTAGGAACAACCTTGCCTTGCAGCGCTGATGTCTTGGCAGAAAGTTGGTGATGCTGCCAGCCAGTCTCTCTTCACCCTGGGGGCCCGGGGCTGCAAGCACCCAAGAAGGACATCAGAAAGTAAGGGGGCATTTGGCCAATGTCTGGAGGGCTCCTTACAGGACTGGGGATACCGTCAGCAATGTCAGCTTGGGGCACACTGTCTGTGAATTGGAGGCCAAGCGAGTCTCCCACTGGCAAAGACCTACTCTTTTTACTCTTTAAGGCAGAGGGTTGTTGCAGGGACCTTGGCACTTGAAAAGGCAAGGTCACCTGACATCTCACCTGTGTGCTAGAGGGAAAAATAGACTTCTGTCCTTTACTGCAAAATTCCCTTTTCTGGGGGGAGGCAGCGTTATCATCCCGGAGCCCAGATTCTCTGGCAGGGTTTGGGCCAGGAAGGCTCCCCAAGCCACAGGCTCCACAAACAGAGAATGTGGGACATCCTCGGCCCAGGGTCTCTATCACTTTGCACCCTACAGGGGCAGGCCGATCCCTCCACAGCTCCTCCTGATTCAGTATTTTCTGTGGCTTTGACCTTTCCCCTTGCTCTTCGGCCTCCCCAGGACCCTGTGGGGCCTTAGCAAACCCCTGTGGGGCCCCATGAAAACCCTCATAAAAGGTCCTTAGACTCAGCCTGGCAGCCACGTCTCTCTTCAGAGGGAGCTGCTCTGCCTGACCCCCCAGCCCCCCAGGTGTGTTCCAGCAAGCCCTCAGTTATTCCGCTAGGGAAGAAATGAGTCATCGTATCTGTTGATACAGGCCGAAGGCTGCCACAAACACATACCTGCAGGAGCTCCTAATCTCATCAGGGACATGTTGAGAATCTGCAGGCCTGTTATAACGGAGAACCACCCCGTTGCAAGCAGCGGGGACGGCTGCGCGCTCTCTAAGCACCAGCCCAGAATTTCCTTGAGGGCCAGGGGCATGGAAAGTGGAATTGTGAGACTGTGGATCGCCCTGCCGGATGGGCCCCGTGGAGCAGATCCGGGGGACCAGGCAGCTGGCATCGCAGTCTGCCGCAGCTGCTTTAGGGAGGACTCCTGCGAGACCCCTCTGCCCTGCTTGTCCCCATGGGCACCACATGGAGGAAAGGGGTCTGGTTAGGTTTGAACACGTGTCCGTGTTAAACCACACCCTCCCTTTTGGCCACAGGCATGAGTGGGACCACCTCTCGGCCTCCCTAAAACAGAAGCTGGACTCTAAGTCAGCACAGCAGTGGGCCATTAAGAGCTGGGGCAGGATGTGGGGGGGCGCCCCTGGGGAAGTAGGGGATGGATCGAGAGCCTCGGGGCTGAGGGAGTACATTCTCAAGAGTAAAGGAATGAGGACCCAGCCCAGACTCGAGAATCTCTAGTCAGGCCTGCGGTTGGCTCCAGGGAAGCCACAGCTGTGGGAAAATGACTCTAGGCTACCGGGGATCAGCTAAGATGTGCTTGTTCACCAGAGAGCTGTGATGAGCAAGCAGTGGACAGGTAAATCCAGACAGACAGACCGATGGCCAGAGCTCACCTCACAGGTCTTGGGCAATGAGGTCTGGTTGCCTCCCCGCCTGGAGAATTCCTGAGACTCTTGGAGATCAATTTTCCTGAGTTTGTCAGTTTCACTCTTTGTTGCCTCTTGAGGGACCAGTGTGAGAGTCTTGGGGACCCTGAGGCGTCCTGGCGGACTCTCGGCCCCCGAGAGCTCAAGCTGGAAGTAGGTGCCTGAGGACTCCTGGCATGGTTCAGCCTCTCCACTGGGGGATCACCATCAGGCCACGCGCCCCCCACCCCGCCCGGGGCCTGGGTACGGTTCGCTGCCCTTGGGGGAGCCCCACCCCTCCCGAGACACTGGGACATTCTCTTCCCTTCCTCCCTCCCCCTCCCAGCTGCGTAGAGGAAAGAGAAGGCCTCGGTAGAACAGGAATGCATTCTGGCCAGTCTGAGAAGCTCTAGAGCGTGCCAAGCTCCGATTCAACGCCAGGGACCAAAGGTGCGTGGGTGGCAAGTAACTGTGGCAGGGGGAGTTTGGGTACCTGACTTGGAGTGGGGGCGGGGGAAAGCGGCATCTTTCTGTCGAGTTTTGTGGGAACCCTCCCCCCAGCAGGTAAGGCCGACCCTCCTGCAGTGCCAGACCCGGACAGCTATAAATAACGGCGGGAGGGGGAGCCAGCCCTGGAAACAGCGCAGTGTGGGAGAGGCCCGCCTGGCCCGGCCCTGCGCTGTGGCAGGAAGGCAGGGACTACGCGGAACTCACTGAGCTTCTCCGCTGGGCACCACGGAGGGAGGGACCGAGTCCCGGCGGCACTCGTTGCCTAGCCTTCCCGTCAGCAAAGACGAGCACAGGGCTAAGGGAGCTGTAGTGGCTGGCCCTGTGGGTCTCCCTGCAGAGGGGGCAGGACACCCTAGCCTCCCTCACAGAGCAGGTGGTGAGAAGGGTGAATCCCGATGCCCATGGGCAGAGATTGGGCTCATCCTGCAATTCCAGCCCAGGGTCCCCTCCTCGGAGCCCCACTGCAATCTGTATGCCTCTCATAGGAAATGTGAGGAGTAGACCCCACAGGTAACAGAAGATGGTTTTGCACACAGCCTCTGGGTCTCACAGAACCAGGCACTCCCCAGGGTTAGGGAACACACCTGGCTCCCCTTCACATTGGCACCCCACGCTCAGCCCAGCCTGACACACTGGAAGTGCTCAGTAAACATTTTTTCACTGGACTGGCAGACATAAGGCATCTCCCTCCACTCCTTCCCCGGATCTTGGTGTGAGGCTCTCCCTAGCCCCATGCAAGTCTCTGAGTCCCGTCCATCTGCTTCTATCTGGGGTCCATATCCAGAAGATGGGTCTCCGACCTGCTTTGGCCTGGGCACCCTCTGAAAACAGAGCTTATGACTCTTCATCCTTTGCCCTTCTCTCCATTCTTCTTCCAGCACCTCTGGCCCTGTGAGCACTTAGCCCCTGAGCTCCCTAGCCACATCCCGTACTCCTCCGGGAGACAAAGAAAGTTGTAGTGTCCTCGCCTTTGCAGGCTTTCTATCCCATGCGTGTTCAGCACAAAAAGTGGGGAGCAATAGTTGGAGCATGAATCACCCTATTCACTGGGCAGCAGCCCCATCTGGGAGCGCAGAGCCAGATTCAGCAGGATGGCAAGGGCAGAGGGACTGTGCGCCAGCCCTGGCACCTCCTCACGAAGCCCTGCCTCCGGGAGGGACCGACGGAAGAATTTTCCTGCCTCCACCCAAAGTCAGCGGAACCCTGCCCCCACCTCAACCCTGGGTCCCAGCTTTGATCTCAGCTAGATTCTCAGGACTGCAGGGCCATCGAGAAGCCCAGCCCTCCTGCGGACTGAGGAGCTGGAGATGCCAGCCCACCCTCCTGTGGCCGTGTGCGCAGGGCCTTCCTCGTGCTGCTGGGAGGGCCACCCCACCTCTCTGGGACTGTCAAACCCCACAACTGAAAACAGACCCGGGCAGGAACGCAAATGTCCCCAAGCAAAGCAACCACTCTGCTTTGGCGTGGGTGGTTTTCGGAGGTGGGGTCCTGTTGCTGTCACCTGGGTCACGGTGATAAGTGGGCCCTTGCAGGTGACTTTTCTGGTGCAAGGGCTTCACACGAGCTGTGGGCTGCAGCCTTGATAGAGAAGCCTGTGGGCCTACTCTCGGCCATGTCTTGGTCCTGAGGCAGCCGTTGCCCTGTTGGGACCCCAGGCACATAGCCTGGCCTGGCACTGCCATTTCCCCCACTGTGCTGGGGGAAGCACGGTCTGCAGACGCGGAAGGAAGGGCCATGGGAGCTGGCGTTGTGATTTCGAGCTGGCTAGGGTTGGCAGGAAGGGCGGGGCAAACATGCAGGGGGCCCTAGCAGCCTCACCCCCCCCACACTGAGCAGGCAATTGGTGCTTGTGGGACAGAGCACTGAGCTGCCCTCCGACAGGCCCCTGCAAGTCTGGGGAATGCTCTTCGCTCATTTGAAGGGTGTTTTGCCAATAGCATACCAAGGCCTTTGAAAATCCCCCTGGGTTGATTGAAACTATGGGCTGGAAATCAACAAATACTTTAATTAGTCAGAGGGACTTAAAAAAGGATTTACAGCAAAACCCTCCGTGCTTGGCTTTCTCAGGGAGGGCGGTTTTATTTGTTTAATGAACACTTACAGAAGCCTCACCACATGTGAGGCACTGTCCTGCAAACTTCGCATCTGTACATCTGAAATGGCGAAGAAGCAAAGAAGGGCTCTTTACCACTTCCCTGGCATTCGCTTTGGCCCTCACGTGTGGGTATGAGTGTGCCTGGAGCTCTGCAAACCTGTAGTCCTTTCTTTACGAAGGAGAGGCGGGGACACGACTCACTGATCCCAGGCTTCTGTCCTGATGGGGTCAGAGGTTGCAAGGTGCCCCACTTGCATCCCCAACCTGTCATGTTCTTTTCCTCCCTGCTCCCTCCTCCTCCTCTCACAGGGCCACGACTAGGGAAGGGCAGAGGCGGAGGCTGGGGCTGTCCTCTCCAATGCAGCCCTGCTTCGTGGTGCACTGCCTCCTCGTCCTGCTGTCGGGCAAGGCGCAGGGACAGAGACTGGTTTCCATTGCCCCCCCCTGACCCCCACTCCCGCTGGCCACCAGCTCTATCACCCGGGTAAGCCAGTACAGACGATGGTGTGGGGAAGGTGGAGAAAAGAAGACCCAGGGCCAGCTCAGGAAACACACTGGGTGTTGGGACAGCCCTGGAGGCACGCGGACCTCTTCCCGGCCCAGCCGCAGCCTCCTCGTGCTCCCAGATCCTGTCCTCACACCGCGTAGGCACATAAACTGGGGCCTCACTCACTGTCCGCGGGGACCGACGGTCATTGCCTAGGGCCCGTGAAAACGGGTCAGCCTTTTCCAAGAGAGACACAATGTCCAAGACAACTGGGAAAACACTTGTGCAGATCATTTCATCATTCCTTGATTCAACACAAGTGTTTTGAGCCATTGGTTGGGAGGGGGGGGCTTGTCATGCAGTGGGCCTCCACCGTGGGGGTGTGGCAGTGAACGGGACAGGCCCGTGGGGGAGACACAGGCTCTGGGGACAGGACTGGGTCTCCCCGATCTCCTTGCCAGGCCCAGGATGGTGACCCCTATCACCCGCCTGGGGACAGCAGGTAGTCATCAAGGGACGGATGGAGACTGACCTCTGAGGCAAAGTCCACACCAAGGCCCTTTCCCCCCAAGGCATCTGCCCTTGCCAGGCCTGGTCCCTCCAGGGCTGGTGCCAGAAGGGATGAGGAACGGATACCGGCAACCCCTTTGCTCCTGCCCCTCTCCCACCCGTCCCCCCACTGATGGAAGGCCTGAGACTCACACACCGTTCACCTATGTCCAGACCACATTGTGCTCCAAGCTGGCTGTCTACTCAAATCCACATCCACTGGAGTCGTTTTCAAGGGGCTCCCATTGTCCCTCATCCCACCCAGTCCCTGGATTCCCGTGGCCGTTCAGCCTCGACTGCCCTGTCCACCCGGTGGATCCATTCACAGCCCTGCCCCCGGGCCCACCCTCTCCTCGCCTTTCATGCTAAGAGGGGCAGTCACACTGAGTGTTGCCTCTGTCTCTCCATCTGCCTCTGTCTCTCTGTGTCTCTCTCTCTGACTCTCTCTATATCTTGGCTTCTCTGCCACAAAACATGAAACAGAGGCCCAGAAGCTTCTCAGGCAGTCTGCTCCATCTGGGTGTCTGACAACAGCTAGATGGGGTGCCTCTCTGACCCCAGACTTGTCCATGATCCTAAACCACTCAGAACATGGGATGGGTCATGTTCAGGATGTGTTCTGTGGTGGGATAGAAGACAGTAACCATAGGCACACTTAGACAGCACCGACTGAGGGCCAGGCATGGGTCCATATATAGTAACTCATTTAATCTTTACATCATGAGGTGGGCCAGTTATTATTCTTATTTTACCAATGAGGAAATTGAGGCCCAGAGAACATAAGTAGCTGGTAAGTGCCAGAGCCTCGATATGAACACGGGCAAGTGTGACTCCAAAAGCCTTTGTCTTCACCATTGTTGACACTCATGTTGTTGTTCCGTGACCCTGACTTGACCTGGCGAGGACCTTGGCAGCGGCTCTGGTCTCCGGGCAGCCTGTGAGGGCGGCAAACACAGAGGACATCAGATAACACTCAGTAGTCAGTGTGTCAGCATCTTGCAGCAGCACGGATGGGGAGAAGGCTCCATCCTTGAGTGGGGATAGAGGATTGGTCTTTGGGGAGACCCTTTCCCTCTCCCGAGAGGGAGGATCTGGGGTGGGGCAGCTGGGACTCTGGGGCAAGACTCGGGATTGGGGTCATCCTATACAATGTCCCTGGGGTAGAAGCTTAGGGATTGCCTACCACCACCTACCACTCCTCTCCCTACATCCACGGCACCAGGCATGGGACAAAGGCCCAGATGCTTCTGCGGCCCTCTATCCCAGATGGCTGAGATGTGTCTGACCACCACTTCTTCCAAGGCCACGTGTGTGGCCCAGTGTCTTGGTTCGGTCTCCAGCCTTTCCTTCTATTGCTCCTCTTTCCCACCCTTAAAACTCTCCACACCAAGACACCCGGATAGTGTCCCTCAGAACTTTGCTCTGGTTGAACAGAGGCCATGAAAACAAGTGGATAAGAAGGGGTGACCCAGCCTGAGGGTTATTTGGCATTTTTGATTCTTCGGGATGGACAGGCTACCAAGTGGTCTCATAGGGGTGAGACCAACTCCTTGAGTAAAGCTGCCCTACTCGGAAAATAAATGAACCCTATCTCATTCAGATATGTGACCTCATTTCTTTTGGTGACATTGGACCTGATTTCCTCTGGCTCTTATTTTAAATAAACGGCTATTGGAACCTTACTGTGTGCCTGAAATTGTGCTAAGATCGAACAGGATTTGTCTTATCTACTACTCACATTACCATAGGCAGTAAAGCTATTATTATCCCTGTTTTTTGAACCTCAGAAAGGAATTGTGTCTTGTCTAAGGTCATCAGCTAGTAAGTGGCAAACCTGAAATTTGACCTCAATTCTGGCTGTTCCTAGTACCTATGTTCTCAACCAGCACCCAAGTGGTGATACCCAGGGGACCCCGAGGAGCCCAGCACAGCCGTGATCTCCACCAGCAGCCCACACACCAAAGCCTCCTCAAATCACCATACCACCCGGACGAAAATAGTGTGCTGCTCCGCAAGCCAGCTCTGAGCCAGCCCTGCCATGTCATCATCGCCCCTTCCCAATCAGATCACAGTCCTTAAACCCCATGCCTTGCTCATGCAGAGATTCTGGAGGCACCCCTAGGACCGTCAACACCACGACGCCCCCGCAAGGTGGGACTTCCTGACTCCCTGGATCTATGAGGCCTGGGTGTTCTCCACTTACCCATCTGCCTTCCCAGACAGGGTATGTGTCAAGGAGTAAACAAAAGCTCCATTCACAGCGACCCCCCCAAACCGCCCCCACCATGCCCTGCTTCCCTCCTCAGTGGCCCAGGAGCCCCAACCGGTTTGAGTTTGCCTCAAGGGCCTGTCCCACCCATCGACCTCTTCACCCTCCAGACCTCCCCAGAAAGGGGAGTCTCACCATTCAGGACCAGGGAGACTCTCGGTGGCAATCGATACTTCCCAGCCTTCTAGAACGTCATGACCTATCCAGCCTCTCAGGCATTCCCTAGCTGCCAGCTGACCTAGGCATCCCCAAGGGCTGGGGCCCCTCACTCTGGCACCAGCTATGGCCTCCTGCAGGCTGGCACACTGCCCTCAGTAGAGAACAATAACGTGTTATGGTCTGCAAGACCTCAGACATAACATGGCTCCATTGTTCTGAGTCTGGAAAATGATCTCACATTAACCCTGAGAATTGAAGTTATCCCCAGTCACTTGGTAAAGCGTGGCCTTCCTTTGCTCAAGAACACCCAGTAGCTTCCTACTGGCCTTATACCCACCTCCTCATTCCTCTGGATCCCCCTTCCTCACCATCCCTCCTACCACCTGGAGTGGGCACAGGTCCATGCCCTAGTCCCCAAGATTGGACGAGGTTATGTTACCTGGCAAAGGGAAATTAAGGCTGCAGAAAAAATTAAGGTTGTTAATAGGCTACCCTTAAAACTGGGAAGTCACCCTAGATTATCTAGGTAGATCCAACATAATCCTAAGGGTCTTTGAATACGGAGAAGGGAGGCAGAGGGGAGATCAGAGTGACATCAAAGCCAGAAGACCACCGTGGCCGTCTTTGAAGAAGGGACAAAGGGACCTGTGAACCAAGGCAAGTGGGCAGCCTCTAGAAGCTGCAAAAGGCAAGGAAATGGATTCTCCCTTAGAGCCTCCAGAAAACACAGCCCTGTCCACACCTTGATTTTAGCCTAGCAGATACTCCTTTCGGACTGACTTCTGGAGCTGTGAGATAATAAGTTTGTGTTGTTTCCACCACTGAGTTTCTGATTGTTTGTTACTGCAACAATAGGAAACAAATACACTGTCTCTATCCAGATTCTGCTTTGGCCAAGGAACCTCCTCTTTATCCTCCACATCCCACCTAGGAAACCCTCTCTCAACCTCAAGACCTCACTCCTGCCTCTTCCGCCCAGTCCTGCCTCCCTCCCTCCCAGTCCCTCGCCTCACATCCCTCCTGCAAAAGCTACTCACAGCACAGGACCACCTTGGGTCTCATTTACTTGCCCATTCCACATGTTGTGCAGGCACTGGACTAGGTCCATGGAACAGCAGCGAACAGGTTATGTTCACCATTCCCTGCAGTTCCTCCGCTGGATACATGCTTCTCTTCCCCAGGGACTATATGCATTCTGGGTTTTTGCTCACTGATCTCAGTTGGACAGTTGGATGGGTCCCTGAGTCCATCTTCCTCAGTACTGACCTTTCCTTCCTGACCCCTCCACATTGCCTTGCCCCAAGGTTCAGCAAGAGTGGTGCCTGGCACAAACTGACAATCACGGGTGCCTACTCGTTGGTGGACAGTAGAAAGAACCTGGGCTGGAATTAGACCCATCCTTTGGTTACTATTTGCTAATGTGAGCCTTCAAGTTCATGTCTGCTCTCTCCTGGAGCCTGGCCTCTTGGGCAGGGCCCAGGCTGCCTGGTAAAGATCACTCCACTTTGCCAGGCTTTGCCCTGGTTGTCTTGAGGAGATTGGTCTTGGCAGCTCAGTGACCTCATTTCCTGGTCACCTGACTTTGCTTACTCTTGTTTTTGTCCACCTTGGTTTCTCCCCCATCACCTGTCACCAGCTGTAAGTCTTCACGCTGGTGTTGCCGAGAAAGGGAAGAGGGCAACTTGTAGGGAAGTCTCTGACAGTTGGTGAAGAGTGTGTCTTTCCTAGAACATGACACCACAGCTGGTGTCTCCCTAAGAACCTCGGCCTTGTGGACAAATGCCGACATTTCCTAGTGGTCCGGTTCCTTGTGAAGGAGGCAGTGGAAATGGCCCCACCCTTTCCCAGACAGTCCTGGGAGGGCATACGCCGAACAGAATGGGCTCTGTTCATCCTCCCAAAGCCCCATAGTCTTCTTGGTTGGCCAAAAACAGAGACTGCCCTTTCTATGTATTGGAATCTTGACCAAGCTTCTACTCCTTGAGAAGAATGGGGCAGGGTTCTGAAGAATATTTCAGAAGAATAGTTCTGGGTTCCTCAGGAGTTCTGCCCTCCCTGTCACCTTGCACCTTCATGAGGATCCCCACAGCCTGGTCCTCTCCACATTCCTCCAGGAAAATGAGCATGGCTGGCTCACGGCTCTTCTACTGGTGAAGGACAGCCCCAGATGGAAGTGGAAGGAGCAGAGTAAGTGATGTCTGGGTTTTGCTCCCTGAGGAAACCCATGCAGCATTATTGTCCTGCACATAAACACGGGGTTCAGATGGCCAAATCGGGCCCCACCTCATGAGTCAGTCGGGCAGACACCTCCAAAGGCCTCCAGCACCATCAATCACCTGCCTCGGTATGGTACGGGGATTCAAGCTGGGCCTCAGGCTGGGAAGCAGGTCGGCCGCGTCCTTTATTCTGACACGCTCAGCTCCGGGCTGTGGTTGTTTTCCGTGGACCAGAATCTCGAGATGTCTGAGGCAGGGTCTCCATCCGAACATCTCCTGAGAGCTGAGGGAAGAGCACCTTCTGTCAGGGTCATGGAGTCTCACTCTCCCTGCTCTCATTCATTCCATTCCCAGGGCCAGAGTTGGCCTCAATGGGCCTGCTGAGCATCTCCCCTCAGGCTGGGCCCTGGGAACACTGGCCATGAGCCTCTCCTCAGCTGCCTCTGAGAGAATGGTGGTCATGTCCCTCCCACCCAGCCTCATTGGAGAGTCATACCGTACTTGCTGGGAGGAACCTGAGGGGGTGCCCTTCCCCAACCCTACTGGACGCCAGTGAGGGGACCCCTCTCCCCTGCCCAAGGGCCCATTTTCAGACAGTTCCCATTAGAAGAAGGCCCTTCCTCACTGCGAACTGGAGTCATCTCCCCACAACATATGCTTCTTGGTCATGGTTCTGCTCAACAGAGAGACACAGACGAGGCTCAAATTTCTCTTTCCCTTGGGCAATTGTTTCCATATTTGGGGACATTTCTGAGTCTTTACCCCCTCTCTGACTCGGAGGACACTGACTCCCAAGGAGAAAAATGTGGTTCTATCCCAAGCTGTCTACACCGTGGCAGCTTGCCCAACCCTGTGCTTCTCACAGCCCTCGGGAGCTGGCCCCGCCCTGTTTGCCCCTCTCTAACACGTACACGCCTCCCCCACTATTTCCCCATCTCCAGCCATTCGGGTGCCACGCCGGGATTTTGCCCGTATCTACAAACCACCTGGACTGTCATTTTCTTTAATATTTTTACTTTAGATGGGCCTGCAAGTTTACCCAATATATTTATTTTATAAGGCAACTTTTTAAACTGTTGAATGACATCTTTTCAATACACATCAAAATAACTTCAGGACTATAAAACAGGCGATGACGGATCCTGGGCTGATTTCGTGTGCTAGCACGGGCCGGCCGCTGTGCTCTGGGAAGCAGCCTTTCACCTGTCCGCAGGGGGGGGGAGCCAGCTTCCAGGGTCCCTCCTGCCCATCTCAGCCCCATCCTCAAGCCTCTGCCCTGGGCTCCTTGCTAACGTGCCTCCAGGTGCCTCCTTCTGGGGTTCTCCAAAATAAGGCTAGACTGCCCACTCTATTTGCTAGCTCCCTGCATCCATTCTCCACCACAAAGCCAGGTCTTACTCTCTGTTCTCAGGCCTCTTTTCCCACCAGGTGAGGAGGAGACCCCTCTGTGGCACTTAAGGCAGGGGCAGAGGGTAATACCTGGGCTGATTTCTGTCCTCAGAAAGAATGTCCAGCTGCAAACCCTGGGCCAACAGGTACACCTGACCCAGAGTCAGGGAGGTGGCAAGTCCATTTCTATAATTATACCATCGAGTGTCTGGAAACCACAAATGAGCACTTAGAAAGCCAAATCACAGTCCTTACAGGGCGAGAAGGTGAGTGTAGCAAGCAGCAGCTTCTGACAGGGCAGTCAAAACAACTGGGGCTGTGGCCGATTCAGCCCAGGTGTGTTTTGCGGAAGAGAGGGTGGCTTTGGCACCAGACCTATCCCCGTGATAGTTAGTGCCTACCTAGAGATGCCGAGAGCCACTCTCACTGACCTCAGGCAGGACGCAGGATAAATTCCTGAAAAGCTTCTCCTTTGGAGGCATTTGTCCCCTCCCCCACACATCAGGGTCATGACCATGGTCACACTGGCCACCCCCTAAGGATGACCTTGACCATGTGGCACTTGGGGCCTTGCATGGCCTTGAGCATATCTGGTAGTCCTGCCCAGTTCACAGGACTGGCTCCAGCCTCACCCTTTGCTCTCCCACACCTGTGTATTTGGTCCCAGAGCCCCCAGCTTCATAGAACACCTCTCCCAATATCAGTGTCTCAGACCTGGCTCCTGAAGACAGAGCCAAGCCCTGGGGCAGAAACAAGAGGGAAATGGAAATCTCCTCTGCCTAATCTCTAGCACACATGCACCATCCAGGTAGGTGAGTGTGGGGGCCAATTCCAGTTCATGCCCCAAGCGCATTTCATACTCTCTGGCCCTAAGTTTTCTTAGTGTGGGTCCTTATACTAGGTCACGGGGGCCCCTTCACTGGACCCTTCTTTAGCGGGCCCTGCTTTGGCCCCTTCCAGCTGTCTTCTCCCCACAGAGCTAGGAGTCTGTAGGGTCACTGAGACAAGCTCATCTGCAGCCACTGTTCTGTATTACGCAGTCCAAACCCCAGAATTTCCTACTCACTACCCCAAGCCCACGCCCAGGCTTATGAGGGTCTCTTCCCCCGTCCATCTTCTGGAGCACAGGCTGCCTTGGTGGTGGGCGCTCCTCTAGTCTGTCTGCAGCTATGGCTGAAGCTTGGAAGTGTAGGCCAGTGTTCGCATGAGGTCCTTACAGTGAGGACAGAGCCGAGGACAGGAAGAGAAGGGCAGGCCGTAGGTGGGGACCTAGGGGTCCTCTCCACGCTGCCACATTCAGACCTGGAACTCTGAGGAGTCCAAGAAGACTCCATTTGAGCCTGGCCTGCTGTCCCATCTGTCGGGGATGCAAAGCCTGGATGTCTCAGAAGGAACAAGACCACCTCCTGTACACTCCTTTACCACCAGCCTTTGGCTCAGTGTGTGGAGGGGATGGGGCTATCCGGGGTGCTTGGAGCTCTCAAGAGGTCAGACGGTGAGCCTTCTGAATGTATTCTCCTTGCTACGTCAGGTCTGTGAGCCAAGGATGGGGATGCAGAGAAGAAGCTACTGGGGTCTCCCCTTGTGACAGCAGATGCAAGGCCGAGGTGTTCAGATATGCAGACCCTTTCTCAGAGAGTAATAAAAGATACTTATTTAATCACTTGTTCTCATTTTTTTCCTTAGGCATTTCATAGTATTCTCCCCATGCTCCCTGCCATTTTCTGAAGATGCCTCTCTGAGAGTCCTGGACCCCCCCACACACACCCCACCTCATGCTTCTGGAAATAAGTTGCTAACTGGGATAATTACATGAATGTGTGAAGTTGAGCATGAATGTGTAAATTAAAAACATGCTTATCTATATCAAGTGAAGTGGACCTGATTTTTCCATCTGCTAGCTGTGTGACCACGGGCAAGTTCCTTGACCTCTCTAATCCTCACGCTCCTCACCTACTAGACCTCTAAATAGACTCTAAGAACATGGCCAACTCTAAAGTTCTGGTGCGTACCCTCTTTGCTCTCCCTCCCCCTTATTCTGCAGTCACACCGGGGTAATCATCTTCTGCTCAAAGTGTCCTTCGGATTCCTCCCCCTAACGTGTGACTTGATCTAGGAAGCCACCACTACTCTTGTCATGTGAGAAAACACCTCAGCAGCTGGAAGAGAACCTTCTCACTCAACACACAAGGAAGCTGAGGACAAAGTGAGGCAATGACCTGGAGGAAGAGCCAGACATCCTTTCACCTCTTCACCTCTGGGGTCCACAGGCCCTCGGGCCACCATTAGAACTTGCACCAGTTACTGTTTCTGCGACCATCTGTACCTCCCTTAGATCATAAGACCTCTGAGGGCCAGAACCGTTATTCCCACCAGGCCTCCTACACAATCCCTGTACCAGAGGGGGGCTCAATGTTTTAGTCAGGGTTCCCCAAAGAAACAGAACTAAAAGGAAATAGATAGATAGATAGATGGATGGATGGATAGATAGATAGATAGATAGATGTATTCATTATAGAGACTCACATGACTGGGGAGGCTGAGAAGTTCCAAGATCTGTCGTGAGTGAGCTAGAGACCCAGGCGCGGTAGCTGTGTTGTTCCAGTGGATGTTCAAAGGTCTGAGAACCAGGAGAGCTGATGTGCAAATTCTAGTCTGAGGGACAAGACCAATGTCCCAGCTCAAATAGTCAAGCCAGCAGTTTCTTTTAACTCAGCAGTTTTGTTCTATTCGGGTACTCAATGGATTGGATGAGGCCCGCCCACATTGGGGAGGACCATCTACTTTACTCAGTGTACAGATTCAAATGTTCATCGCGTCTAGAAACACCCTCACAGACATACCTGCAATGATGTTTGACCAAATGTCTGGTAGCCCTGTCAAACTGACACGTAAAATTAACCATCACACTCAATAAACGCCTATTTAGTTCAATGAAGAGAAATTCCATTTTCATTTCTGCCAAAGCCCATTGGCCCATTTGAAGCCTCTCTTTATTCTCATCTCTCGCCAGTGTTGTGCTGGGGCAAGTTCAGTGGGCTGACAACAGCCAACTGCTAGGTTTTTAAGAATATGTGGCCTGGGGTGCTTGGATGGCTCAGTGGGTTAAGCCTTTGCCTTCAGCTCAGGTTATGATCCCAGTATCCTCGGATCGAGTCCTGCATAGGGCTCTCTGCTCAGCGGAGAGCCTGCTTCTCCCTCTCCCACTCCCCTCTCTCTCTCTCTCCTTCTCTCTCAAATAAATAAATAAAACCTTAAAAAAAAAGAATTTGTGGCCTGCTTATTATACATAGCCATAATTTGACTTAAATTATCTAAGCTTACAATTAGATAAATTAAATTAAATTAAAAACAAAGTTAAGAAATGCTTAAAACTCATAACTTCCTAGTTAGGTTACTATTATCTAAGCTCTCGAGATGACTTACACCTCTTGAATCAGTATGGTGGAAATGCTATGCAATGATCTACATTCTATAATCAGCAGCATTGTGTTGGTGACTTGAAATCACCATTATGGGAATATTTACACCAAAGGAATCACCAAACACTACAAATCAGAGCTTCATTCATTGGTTTTATTTTCTTTTGTTTTTTGTAATTTTAAAAATTGAGATATAATTGACATAAAGCATTATACTTGTTTCGAGTGTACGACATAATGACTCCATATGTGAACATATTTTGAAGGGATGTATTGTTTTGTTTATTGTCTAAAGCTATAATGTCTATCACAATTGCCACTAGCCCCACATGGCCACTGAGCACTTGCAATGTGGCCAGTCCAATTTAGATGTACAGTGAGCGTAATACACACTCTGGATTAGAAAGTCTTAGCATGCAAAAAGAATTTAAAATATTTCATTTACAATTCTGACATTGATTCCATGTCAGAATGATAATATTTTGTATATGTTGCGTTAAGTATAATGTATCATGAGAATAAATTTCAGCTTTTTTTTTTAATGGGGCTACTAGAAAATTTTAAATTATATATATGGCTTGCATTGCACTTGGGTTGGACAGACCAGGCCTAGATTTAATTAAGTATTAGAGAAGATGTAGTGCAGATTAAACTTAAAAGCATGTCATTTCTGTAACCATTACATGGTGAACAGCAAAAAAAAACAAAAAAACCCTGGCAGAATAACCTTCCAGTATCCAAAAACTATGACCTGATTCGCTGAAATCATCACTCCCATCTCTGAGGAGCTGGTGAAGTTCCAACGTCCATCCTCCTTGCTTTGCTTCCATCTTCATCATTAGGATGAGAATATGGACCAGGGTCTGTACCTATTTATATTCACATGCACATGTATGTGTGTGTACGTATATCTATGTGTGCACGTGTTTTTCAGAGAGCTGACAAAGCTTTTATCAGCACACCGCTGTCTCCAACCTTCCAGCTGCCCCCTGCCCACCCTCCAGACCCTGCCCTCTGCAGCCTCGGCCAGACTGTCCCTCCCCATGCTTCATTTCCAAATCTGTGGGCATCAGAGGTTAGTTTCCTGAAGGAGGCAGAGTTCAGAAACACCAGCTCAAATACAAGAGTCTGGGGTCCAAGGTGAAGACAGGAGGAGACAGGCACTCTTGTTGCCGGGAAACCAAATTAGGATCAGAGTCCCCAGGGAAACCCTAAATATTACCCACGGTTTCCTAGGTGGCTGCCATTGTCTCCGTAGCGGTAGTGAGAATGATAATAATTAATAACAACAGCAGTTAACATTTATTGTGGGGCTGGCATTTCATGTCTCAACTGCAAAGGTGCCAGGAGGTCATTCTTCTTCCCCTTTCTGCAGAAGAGGAAACAGATGGAGAGAGGACAGTGACCTTGCCGTGGGGCGTGGCGCTGCTCGCACACCTGGGACCAGAGCCCCTGCCTGGCAACCACTCCCGGCCGCATCGCTGCAGCATCGGGCCCGCGTCGCCGCAGCATCGGGCCCGCGTCGCCGCAGCATCGGGCCCGCATCGCCAAGCGCGCTCATGCTCGGGGCCTCCAGGCTTCCCTTCGGGGTTCCTTCCGACGGTTTTCTAAACGCAGTGTAGTTGACAGGGTGATTGTATCCGCCTCGTTGAGGCAAGGACACAGAGATCACAAAGCGGTGGCAGCTCGAAGCAGTTTCCCCTAGTCCCAGGCGAAAGGAGGAAAGTAAGAGGGGGCAGTACAGTTTTCATGGGGGATTGATCTGGATTGACTTGACTTAATCTAAAGGATTGCACTTCATTCTGAGAGGTGTCCTTCCCACTGTCAGGTCGTCCTTTTCCTTTATGAAATGATGAAGGTAGGGGATGGTAATAGTTGTTTTTTTTTGTTTTTGTTTGTCCCGTTTTGGCAAAATGAAAGGCTGGCCGCCCTCGCGTCTGATCTGAAATCCTAAAGGATCGCTGGCCTCCCCGTCCCCTGCCCGCCGGCCCGGAGGGCGGCAGTGAGCTCAGCTCTGCACGGCTCCCTCTTCCCGTCCGGCCCATTTACCTCGGGCCCGTCGCTGCTGACAAAGTGTGAAGGGTACTCAGAGGGTAGGGTCCAACCTGCCTCCCACTGAGCAGGGGAGAGGCCCGCAGTTCCCCGGACGGTGAAGGAGGGGCTCAGAGAGAGCAGAGGGCCTGGGCTGATGGCCTGCGCTGTCTGGCTTCAGAGAGCTCCCTGCCGCCACCAACCCTCTTTTTAAATCTGCCGCTTTCCCTGCTGCTCCGGGCGCTCGCCTCGGGGAGAACATCCAGCAGGGGTCTTCTCACCACCGGCCTCGTCCCATCCATTCCTGGTCCTTGTCCTTTTGCTCTCTGTCCTAAAAGCCGTGGCTCGTCCAGCTTGTCTTTCTTTTGAGGATTTTCCCCAGCCGTCTGGAGGCCCCGCTCTCCTGATTTGGCTAGACTCCAAGACAATCAAAGAGCCATTCAGACAAATTTAAAAAAAAAATCAGGACCATGTGAGGAGAGCTAGTTCCCAGAGGATAAATGTTTTCTGTTTCTTNCTAGAGACCCAGGCGCAGTAGCCGTGTTGTTCCAGTGGATGTTCGAAGGTCTGAGAACCAGGAGAGCTGATGTGCAAAGTCTAGTCTGAGGGACAAGACCAATGTCCCAGCTCAAATAGTCAAGCCAGCAGTTTCTTTTTTTTTTTTTAATTTTATTTTTATTATTTGCCCAAGGGGTACAGGTCTGTGAATCATCAGGCTTACATCTTTCACAGCATTGGCCAGCAGTTTCTTTTAACTCAGCAGTTTTGTTCTATTCGGGTACTCAATGGATTGGATGAGGCCCGCCCACATTGGGGAGGACCATCTACTTTACTCAGTGTACAGATTCAAATGTTCATCGCATCTAGAAACACCCTCACAGACATACCTGGAATGATGTTTGACCAAATGTCTTGGAGCCCTGTCAAGACATGGGTTTATCGCTGGACAGGATGGTGCATTTGTGCCAGGGAGCCGAGGTCCTGTATATTGGCAGGACGGTGATCACAGGCAGAGCAGAACTTTCCTAAGGCCAAGTTGTAGGACACGAGGACTCCATAACCTCCTCGGAGTGCTCAAGAAAAGCGGAGATGCCTCTGCCAGGGGTGGTTGCCGAGGTGGTTGGTGGCTGTCTTTGGTGGCTGGATTGGTCACCCTACCATTGTCCGGAGAAAGGACAGTGACCGGAAGAGCCCACTTGCATGACCACAGCTACCTCCTTCACGCCGCTCCAGATTCTTCTTGCTGGTCTGGGATTTCGTTTTGATACTTCTGCTCCCAGAGCCCCGCCAGCTTCTCAGGATAAACTGTCCACCCCAGTCCACTCCAGCCCTATTCCCTTCTAAAGCGCCCCTCCCCACCTGCTGGGTCCATCCCAGGCCACTTCTACCACCTTCTTGAAGCTCCCTCCTTGTGCCCTCCTGCTCCTATTCCGGAACAAACACCACTCAGCTTTCCTGGCCACCTCCAGCATAGGATACCAGGACTTCAAGGGGGCTGGGCTTGATCTATGCACGGCTTTGAACACCCCCCCACACCACCATTAAGGGGATCTGCTTCTGTGCCTGGCAGGTGACAATGGGACCACAGCCTCTGAGCAGCCCACAGTGAAGAAATCTGAGATGGGTTATGGGGCAATTGTAGGCGTAAAAGGAACCCAGCTCAGTGCCCAGGACACAGAGCCATGAGGCTTCAGATGATGGAATACAATGGAAGTTCCAACAAATCATGGGCAGGGAAGCCGCAGGCCATCAGGGAAGGGTGGGAACGCACAGAAGCTGGGTGGGCAGAGGCAGATGGTTCCCATACCGGGAGGCAGGGCGGTGATGTGGAAAGAGTGTGGGCTTTGGAGAGACAGACCTCATGGAATCCTGGCTCCACGTACTGGTTCTGCAGCCATGGCGGTAGCAGGTGTCTGTCTCAGGAATAACAATGCCCACCCCAGAGAGGCGGTGCAGGCGGCATGCCCAGCTCAGGGAGAGTCTGGCCCATGGTAGGTGCTCTGGAAGCATGTCTCCCAGCCCTCGGACCACCATCTCGTATGCTGGGCCTGAAATATAGGAGAGGGCCAAGTGGGGGTGAGGCTTCATGGAGGGAGAGGAGTGAGCAGTTATCAAGGCCCGGAGATCTCAGCCCCCTTGGCAGGCACCCCACCAACCCTGTGGGACCCCTTTTGTTCTCCACGCCCCCCAGAGACGTCCCGAAGGTGCCAGCTGGACTGTGGCAGTCCCGCAGCTGGGCTGATGCTGTGTCCGGCTTGGCCTCCTGCAGGGTCCCCTGCAGCGGCGTCCCCGGGGCCCGCTCCCATCAGCGGCCACAGCAGCAGCCTGGAGTCGGGGTCCCATGGAGGAGGCAGAGGGCTAGTCAGCCCGCCAGCTTGTGCTCAGGGCAAAGGGCGTGCCAGACATAGGAGCACAAAGTGAGGATGGTTCAGGCCCTGTCACTGGCTTTGGGGGAGGGGATAGAAAGGACAGATGAGGTGGGTTGGGGACTCGGTTCACTTGCACCACCTTTTCCTCCACGTGGACCCTTCCTGAGTGGCCCATAGGACCAGAAGATTCCCGAGAGCAGGGATTTTAACTTCACTTCCTCTCTCTCCTGCATCCACTGCACAGAGCATCCCTTCACTGTGAGGGGAGGAAGGCAGCACTGTGGCCCAGACCCAGAGGCAGGACGTGGGGCCCGTCACAACGCTCTTACCCACCTGCCCCTCGCCCTCTGTCGGCGCCCCATACCCCCTCACCCAGTCAGCACATGGCCCTTTCACCTGACTAAAGTCTAGGCCATTAGGTGTAAGTGTCCTCAGTGCCACACCGCCATGTCCCTTTCAGAGCCTGTCCTGCCATCTTAATGCCTTGGCCCCATCTCTTTTCCCTCATTCCAAGACCTGGCTCCATTTGCTAGGAGTTTGGGTCTCTTTCTCTGCTGATTGCATTCTCGGTTTTGAATGCTTGCTAGAATCCCTTCCCTGGCTTTCAGAAGATCCCCGTGAGTGCCTGGGCCCTGCCCCAGGAGACCTCCTCCACTGGTTCGCAGTACTGGCTCGGACCTCAGTATTTTTTTTAAAAGTTCCCAGGTTATTTTTGAGCCTGTGTACAGCACCACTGCACTTGGCAGCTGGGATCAAATGACCAGCTAGACTCAAGGGACTTCATGACCACCGTCCCTGCGAATCACTGTCATTATTCTCTCTCCTCAGAGCCCTCGCTTGTCCCTGAAGTCATCCTTCAGTTCCTGCCCGGTCTGTAGTTCACAGCCAGCTGAGTCCCCCCACTCCGGCCCCTGCCAAACTCAAAACTTGGTTCTCTACCGTGGGCCTCGGCGTGCTGCTCTCACTATCTCTCACAGGAAGCCCCACGCAGCCCCCAGCACCTTGGTCAGCTGCTCTAGAAAACAGATCCCAAACCCAGGACAACCCTGCCCGCCTGGAAAACCCCCGTGAGCTCTTGGGCACAAGGAGGTGTGGGAGAGTTCTTCACTTCCTCCCCAAACCTGAGAGAAACCAGCAGCATCTAGAGAAGCAGCCTCCATCCCTCCATTTGAGAACCCAGCCTTCTTCTAAGCCTCTTCTGGAAAGTTCCTTCTGTTATCCCACTTCAATTCTTACTGCTGCTAAGGTAGTAGAGGCAGTGGTTTTATGTGGATCCTTTGCTGAGGAAATGACAGTGTCTCTACCCAGTTCTGAACACACACACACACACACACGCACGCACACACACACGCACACACGCACACACACGCACGCACACGCACGCGCGCACACACACACACACACACACACACACACACACACACACACACGCAGAGGCTTGGCCTTGTTGACCAGGGAAGCAAACTTGCTGCTGGGTCTTGAACTGCTCGCCCTCGTCCACCCACATGGTGGTATTGACTTCCAGGTTGAGAAAAGTGGGAGGCTCTAGTCGATGGCCCCCTCTTGGGTGGCAGAGGTTTGAGCCTGGCCTGTGACCTTGGCCTAAGCCCCAGCCACTACTCTGAAGTTCTGTCTGCCCACCCAGCCTATTCATCCCTTTCTCCAATTCGTCTACCTCCAATTTTTTAAGCTCCTCAGACCCCCAAGGACTTCCTGGCTGAGGTTTGCTGGCTCATGCAGGGTTGCTGGGCCATCTGTTTGTGTTCCTTACATCCCTCCTCACTCCAGGGCACACAGCTATCTGGGCCGGTGACTGAAACTTAAGGGCAGCCCTGACCCCCAACTTACTTCACCCTCATCTAGCCTCAGGCTCTAAGAACTTGTTCCCTATCTTAGCATCCCAGCAGACCCAGAGTGCGGGGTCCCCCTCAACTCCCCCCTCCTGGGTGACACCCCAAAAGCCCAGGCCTCTGAGCAGTGAGGAAAGGGTTGAATAAACACAGACACCTGCCTGCCACACCCCCAGCTTCCCTCTGGGAAAGATCCAGTTCTTAGAGGGAGGCCAGTGTCCCTGTCAGGAGCACGACCATTTCTGCCAGTAGACACAGGTAATTCTTTTGTTGAAAGCCACAAGCCACGCTACACACCCATCCTTCCCATGTTCCTCCTTTCTCCTCCTCCTCCTCTTCTTCCTCCCTCCTCCCAAACTCGGCCCCATGCTTCATGCAAGCTCTGAGGGCTGTTTGTTCGGCTCTACAGAGAAAATTCGCCTTGAAGCACGGGCTGCACAGGCGGTCCGCAGTGTGTGTGTGTCTGCATGTGCCCCGGGGCTGCCTGCTCCAGACAGCGCTGGACCGAGTACGTGTACACACCTGGACTACTCAGAGACCAAGCCGTCAGATCGTGCTCTTTATTGAGGATGCAATGGGAGGGCCTCTAAGAAGAAAGGAGATGTGGTGGGGCCGCCTCTTCTCTGCTTCCGGATACAGGAGAGCCGAGGAGACCTGGGCCATGAGATGGGGCCAGGGCGGGGTGGGGACTGGCCTCTCTTGGTCACTGTCCTCCGGCCCTCCCAGCATAGGCAGTTGCTGGGACAGAGACCCCAGTGTGAGAGTGGAGCTTCCGTCCGAGACTCAGGGAGCCGGGCAGAGAAGTTAGTGACAGAGCAGGAGGGCAGAAGGCCGGGCGTTTGGAGCTGAGCGCATGGCCTGGCTGGGGGACCTCAGCCAAGGAGGTGAATGCCAGGCTCGTGCCAGGAGGACTCTCACCAAGTCTAGCCATCCACACCTGTCCGGCCCAGGAAGACGCAGACTGGGAGGAGTGCCATAGCCAGAGGGACTAAAGCAGGGAGGCGTGGAGAGGGGGCTGACAGTGGGCTGGGGGACAGAGCTGTGGGCGACAGCTGGGGCACGGGGGTGGCGGAGGGCAGGGGCCAGCCCTCTCTACCTGCTGGCTTTCTTGGAGGGGGCGCTCGGGCTGGAGCCCTTCCCCAGGCTCTCTTTGTAGTCGCTGCTGCCGCCCCTGCCCCGGCCGTCCCCGCCGCGGACGCTGCACACGCCAGAGATGCAGCTGCTGCTGCCGGCCACGTAGCCGCCGCTCACGGAGCCGGGCCGGAAGCCGTAGCCGCCGGGGCCGCCGGTGCTGCTGACGATGGCTGCGGCGGAACAGCGGAGGGGCGGCACCCTCAGGGGCGGGGCCAGAGGAGGCCACGCCCCCGGGCCGCCGGGTCGCTTGGAAAGATGGGTTAGGTGCCCGCACAGCGGCTCCGCCCCCTCCCTCCTCCCCCCCCCGGGGGGGAAATATTCCAAAGGCCCCTTCCCCCATGTCCTGCCCTTGCCTCGCCCAGCTTAGACCCAATCTGGCTGATTCTTTATTCTCAGAAGCCCAGCATTTTGGTTCAGGTGCCAGGACACCCACCTGTCTGGAGACACACCCCCCTCTTCTATTAGCCTTTTTGCCGAACTTCCCCTGCAACCTCTCCCTCTCACTAGCTGTCCTGGACACGGCAGCTTTTGGAGCTCTGGTTTAATTCTTAGTCCCGCTGAGAAATGCCGAGATCCAACACTGTCAGCTTATCCTCTGAGGTCCCCGTTCACTAATTCCCCAGCCCATGCCTGGTCAGGACTTGCAGCCCTGGGGCCCCAGGCCTCACACCCAGTCACCCTCTATTTCCCCTTCCAGCTTTCCTAGAGCCCACCCCCTGGGAGCAGGGAGACAGAGTGATCGGGAAGAAGCAGCTCTGCGCTGGCAGCCAGGAGACCTCGTTGCTGGCCATGCCTCTGCTACCGCCTGTGTGATCCCAAAGTTTTCTGCTCTCTGGTCCTGAGTTTGCTCAGCTACACACACAGGGCGACGCTAAGGTCCTTTCCTGTCTGCGGATTCTACAGTTTTAGGGCCCAGCATACAAGTACTTACAGATGCTGACCGGGGAGGGAAATTCTCCTGACATCCTATAAGGGAGAGAAATGAAATGAGAGCAAGCAGTCATCCAACCCACAGTCTATTAACCTCAAAGCCAGTGTCCCCACCGGCCTGATGTGGGTTTTTGAACCCAACAGGCACCTCTAGACATGTCCTGGGTTTTTTGGTGAGAGCAGAGCTTGGGAAGTTGTGGCCGCTGCCCCTGAATCTTTGGGGGTGAGCAGGCAACAACCCAAATCGAACAGTTGGCACGAGGCACACATGCAGGCTGGCATGCACACTTCCCCAGATCAGGCCCGGGCACTGAGTCTTTCCCGGCTGCTGAGAACATTGTGGAAGCTGAAATGGTTGTCCTGGGACATCTCTGACAAGCTCATCTTATATCTGGGCAGGTAAGGAAGATGGAACGAGAAGGCCTAACATAGTAATGGGGTGGGATTTATTTATTTATTTATTTATTTTTTGGTTGGGGTTGGGGGGGTGGTAGTATGCGGAGGTACACCTAGGAAAATTGTAAGATGCAATGAGCTAATCCCCGAGGTGCAGTGCCTGGCATGAGTGAGGGCTCACGCAGGGGTAGTTCTTATTAATTACTGTTATTATTTCCATCATCACCACCCCGTCACTCCCAAGGACTCATCTTTTCTAGATGAGTGGGTGCTAAGCTTTCTCATTTGTCCTTCTCAACCCCCTGGGGCTCTCCTGCCAGAGCACCGCCCCCCCACCTGCACTCCTCGCCCTCCAGCAGCTTGCGGTAGGTGGCGATCTCCATGTCCAGGGCCAGCTTCAGGCTCATGAGCTCCTGGTACTCGCGCAGCATCCGGGCCAGCTCCTCCTTGGCCTGGTGCAGGGCGGCCTCCAGCTCGTCCAGCTTGGCCCGGGCGTCCTTCAGGGCATTGTCGCCCCGCTGCTCGGCATCGGCGATGGCCGTCTCCAGGTTGGAAGCCTAAACGGGGAATCAGAGAAGCTGGCAAACTGGACGGGGTGATCAGAGTCATCCACATCCAACTCCCACTAGTGCTTGGAGACTCCTGGATGGGGATGCCCACTTCCATCTTTCCCACCTCTCACTCCTCTTCTAGGCCAGAGCCCCTCCAGGGCCCAATGAGTCCTTCCTAGCTCTATCTCCACTTGTTTCTGTTTAGGCATTGGTGGTGATGAACAGTAGAGCACCCTGCCCTCCTGCCCTCCTGTGATCCGGGCCAGTTCAGTACCATGTCAGTTCATTAAGAAGACATTTACTTGGCCATCCATATACCAAGGATACAGAATGAGGAAGAATAAGATTGGCTTTCTGCTCTTGAGTTGTTTGAAGTCTGGGAAGAGAGATCCTTGGAATGTGGTGTTGTGGATACAAAGAGAGTGGCTGCCTAGATACATCGGACCACAGATGAGGGGCAGAGGGAAGGAGATTCTCCAGAACCAACTATTATTTCCTGAATGCTCACTGTATGCCTGGCACTACCTTTAGCCCCTGACATGCCTTTTGCATGTCTTAGCTCATACAGTCCTTATACCCCCCTGTGCAGAGAGGACAACTAACTTACCCCACATATCATGGAGTGACTAAGTGTTAAAGCCCCTGGGAAGGTGGAAAGAGCACAAGACTAGGAGTCATAGTGGGTTCCAATCATAGCTCTGCCATTTGCCAGCTTAACCTCTCTGAGCCTCCGTTTCTTCATCTGTAACAATGGGTAGCGCTTGCCTTATAGAATCTTTGAGACATTTCCGGGTGATGAAATGATTGGAGCCACTGTTGTGGTTATTCTATAACTTACCCTGTCTCCCCACCTACTCAAGCTGAGACTGCAGCCTAGAATCTTGGGAGGGGTCCGAACAAGGCCTTACTGATAGTTAAATAGTTACAGAAGGCTCTTTAATGGGTGCTCTCTAAGCCCACTTGTAAGGCATTTCATTGACAAATGTTTATTAAGCTGCTACTATGTGCCAGGCACTGTACTAGATGCTGGGAAAGCAATGGAGAACAGAACAGCCAGCTCCCTGCCTTCTTCCCGTTCTATGGAAGAAGGTGTGTGGGGCAATCACCAAAGTGGGCAAGGACAAGAGAAGCACAGGTGACGGGAGAGCATGTGATTAAGACAGAAGGCACAGGGGGGTATGGTCCTAGCCCACTCTGAGGAATGAGAGAGACGGCTTCCTGCAGGAAGGGCTTCAAAGCCGAGGTTCTTGGGGCGAGCGGGAGATGAGATGCCCCAGGGATGTCTGCTCTAAGTACTTGAGGCAGTGACCTCATTGGCTCCTTTCCTCTCATGGGCAGAGATTTGAGAGGCTGATATCCTTGGCCAACTCATTCCCCCTCCAGTTATGCCCTCCTGCCCCAGACCGTGGGCAACCGGTCCCCTCACCTGCTTCTTCACATTCTCAATCTCTGAGCGGATTCTCTGGATGAGCCGGGTGAGCTCCGAGATCTCATTCTTGGTGTTTTTGAGGTCATCCCCGTGCCGGCCAGCTGCCAGCTGCAGCTCCTGGAACTGGGGCCCCAAGCACAGAGCCATGGTGAGCATGCCGAGTGTCATAGGATTACATGGTATCTCAGGATTGCTGACGTCATGCGGTGGTGCATGTTGGACACTTGACTGGACATGGCATCTATTCTGGGAATGATCAGGCCCAGTCCTCATGCCTGCTAGGGTTGCCCTCCCCGGTCCTGCTTCAACCCAGCTCACCTTGGTCTGGTACAGCGCCTCGGCCTCAGCCTTGCTCTTCAGGGCGATCTCCTCATACTGGGCACGGACCTCATCAATGATGCTGTCCAAGTTCAGGTCCCGATTGTTGTCCATGGACAGGATGACAGACATATCGCTGATGTGGGACTGGATCTGAGCAATCTCCTACGTGGGAAACAGGGCTGGTCTCAGGACTTGACTATCTGAGGCTAACGCCCAGCCCCCCCATCTATCCCCTCAAGCAAGATAAGCAAATCCGGGTGATGCTAACTTAGAGGTTCTGGGCCAAAGCTGTTGCTCCCTGGGCAGTGAGTACCCTCCAAGCCACAGATAAAGTCCTGCCACCATGAGGCCAGGACCTGGACCATTTCCTCTCCACCCAGAGGGTGGAGATTGGGAGGCTCTCAGGGCTGAAGTGGGAGATGAATGGCTAGCCACAGGGTCTCCCTGAGATCAAAGAGCCTCTCTCAGCCCCCAGAACAGAGTTTTACTCACTGGCTGCCCGAGGCAGGGATTGGCAGTGGAGACACAGACTTACGGCTTCATAGAGACACTTGAAGAACTTGATCTCCTGGTCCATGGAGTCTACTTTGGCCTGAAGCTCAACCTTTTTGGCATAAGCTGCATCCACATCCTGAAAGATGTCCCCGACATCCCTCGGTCACTGCCAGCACAGCAGAGAAGGAAACACCCACCCAGCCTGGGTGCCCTCCACACGGAAATAGTCACCCTTTTCTCCCTGAGAGGCTAATGGGAGAGGAGAGGATGGAGCAAAAGGCCCAGCCTTGCCCCATCCTGAGAATCTGCTCCCTCAGCAGGGATGGGCGAGCCCTCTAAGTAAGGGAGCCCCAGCCAGGCTGCTGTTAGTCGGCCCTCGGATGTCTGAGTCAGGCCCCGTGGCTGCAGGGGAGCCCCTGTGTGTCGTCTTCGGCTGTTCTGCCCTGTGGACACGAAACACTCAGGAAGGCATCATCTCTCTCTGCCTTGTCTTTCCCTTTCTAGATAGTCCACTGTGGTCTTCCTCAGCCTTTATGTCATTAGTTTGGAATCAGCTCTCTCGCTGAGAGCAGAGGATTCCGGAAGGTTCAGCTCTCCCTGGTCCCAGGCCAGGCCTGGACTCAAGGCCTGCCTTCCCCTCACCTTCTTGAGCAGCACAAACTCATTCTCTGCAGCTGTTCGCCTGTTGATTTCTTCCTCATACCTACAAGAATGCCAGGGCTCGGTCAGTGAATATGCCTCACTTAGAACCCTCTTGCTGAGAACCCTCTTTCACTCAAGGAAGACTCTAAGCAAGAGGCAGTATGCCCATTTGAGGGACAGATGCTAGTGGAACACAGAGCACTGAGCTGGTGAGGCCACCAGGCAAGGAAGGCTTCCTGGAGGAGGGGACATGGTAACTAAGTTTGGAGGGGAAGAACGGGTGAATATTGAAGATCCAGCTACAAAAATGAGGTAAAAGCGTGTGGAGCAAATGTTCTATAGGAAATCTTACAAGAAGCAAGAAGCAAGCTTCTCCTTGAAAATTTGAATAAAGCCTTACAAATGAATGGGAGCGTTTCCTTAGTTACTGCTCATAGCCATTCCTCCAGTGAGGACCCAGAAGCTCCATGAGATTATGAGTAGCTTAACCAAGGTTTCCCTTACCCACCCAGATACGGTCTTTTGACCACTGTCCACCTAAATGGACATTTGTCCCAAGCGCCAGACCAGAAGCTGGAGGAGCAGAGAGCAGTTTCCAGAGTTGTGTTGGAATAATTCTGCGTGGTAGGACAAAGAACACTGCCCCTCACCTCCAAAAACTTTAGGCCAGGGCAGCTGCCACTCCTACAGAAGGCGCTCAGAGGGAAAGGGACAGTTGTCCAGCGGCAGGGGGATCCCTTCCCCGCTCACCTCCTCTTGTAGTCCTCTACCACGTCCCGCACGCCCCTCAGCTCCGAGTCCAGCCGCACCCTGTCCCCGGACAGCGTCTCCAGCTGCTTCCGCAGGTTGCTGATGTAGCCCTCGAGGACGGGCTCCAGGTTGTTCCTGCAGGTGTTCAGGTCCAGCTGCTGCAGCAGCTCCCACTTGGTCTCCAGCACCTGGTTCTGCTGCTCCAGGAACCGCACCTGGGACCCAAAGCGTGGAAAGTGTTGAGCCCCCGTGGAAATAGTCACACCTGTCATTCACAAGGCTCTGTGCAAGGCACTCTGCCTGCATTTTCTCCTTCACCCCCTCACAACAGCTGCATGAGGTGCGCCAGTCGTTAACCCCATTTAATGGGAAGGAAACAGAGCCATAGAGAAGTTGAGCCTCTTTCCAAGGTCCACCAGTTTGATAAGTGAGGGAGCCCAGCAACGAACCCAGACATGTGTCCCATAACTTACGCATCCAGCTACTTAGAACCCATTATGGCCAATCCAGCTCATGGTAGGGGAGTCCTTACAAACTATCAAGACAGAGTCAGGCCGGGTCCATCTTTGGAAAGGTTGACCATTCTGAAGAAGGGAATCTGCTCTTTGTTTTGTAGTCTATCAAGCTCATTGAGGTTCAATGGGCCAAGAGCTTCCTGGTATTCTAAATTTCTGCATCAGGCCCCACCTCCATCATTGCTCATGACCTCCTCCCTCTGCCCTAGTTCAGCTGCTTAGAATCATCTTCCACAGAGCAAGCATGGCACATGGGGCAGGATGGACAGACAGGGCTCCCCATGCCACCGTCACCTCACTGGGCCAGGAAACTGACCAGAGGGAGAAGATCTACATATTCCTCTCTTGTGTGGTTTGGGGGGGGCCACGATTTTTAAAATATGACTTAATCCACATGAGCACAGCCACTGTCTAAATAAGATTGTGTTCCCTACTGTCATAGGCACAGGACCTCCAAAAACTGGCTGGGATTCATCGTTGAGATGGGACCAGCCACCACACCGTGCGCCCCCCGCAGATCATCCAGCCTTGGTTTTGGTTTAACCAATCCTGACTCTTTCATGAATGTCCCTAAGACTGAGCGTTAGGCTCAGAGTAAACCCTACACCCAGGATACCCCAACTGGCCTCTGGACTACATGTTGGACAATCGAGATCGCTGATAGGTCGTACCCACATTCTGAGGAATAAAGAGCCACAGAGACAGCGCTGGCCCCTGCGGTGAGCAAGAGATGCTCAGAGAAGGGGTCTAGAGCTGGGGGGGGGGGCAGGGGGACGGGTAGGCTCCAATGGCCCCTGACCATTTCAGCCATAGGCTTTGTCCTGGGCTGACCCTTGGGGCCTTACTGTCATGTGGCCAGTGTAGCCTCCCAGTGCCCAGGACTGGGTCTCACCTTCCTTCCCTCCCACCCCTACCCCAGAGGCCATACCCTGGCAAGGCGTGACCCTCCACGCTTTTGCCGACTCACGGGATGAGAGTAATAATTTCTCATCTACCGAAAGTCAGGGGCCTGTCTGGCCTGGATGATGCCTTGAGGCCTCCTCCAGACCTCAGGATCCTCCCCTTCTCAACACTCCTCCCCCACCTCTCTTTAGATGAAAATGATAGTAACGCTAACCAGCACTTGGGAGAGTTTCCTATGCATGAGGCACTGTGCCAAGATCTTCACATGCATTTTCTTTTATCAACCTGACGAAACCCCCGAAAGGCAGGCTATTATCTGCATTATGGAGATAAGGAAAGGGAGCCGCAGACAGGATAAATAACTCTCCACTCAGCTTCTCCGTGGCTGGCTTAGTCAAGACCCAGCTGATAAGTGATGGGGCCAGAACGGAAGCCAGGTCTGACTTCAGAGCGCTGTGGAGACGTCCTCTCCACTGCACGCTTCCGCCTCTCTCTCGAGTCCTCAGCTGGCTGAAGAAGTGCCCATGGCCCGGCCATCTGGGAAGGACCACACACGGATGCTCCTGACCCGTCCCGTCAAATGACTAGTGGATGAGGCCTGTGCGCAATGGACGGGAGGAAGACTCTGGGGCAGATTCCCCCTCGCTGGCTTTTTCCACACACAGCCTGCACAGACCCCAGGCTTAGCAGTGGCACCAAGGTGACCCTCGAGTAAGAGACAGGGGTCTTTCCTTCGGAGCTCCTGCCAGTAACTCCCATCAGCCTCTGCCAGTAGAGACAGACCACCCTCTGCGTTGTCTTGAGAAGGATTGCAGGGAATCGTACATAAGTCACCCCAATGAAAGAAAGCAGCTGCTTCGTCCATATCTAACCCGAATCCCTGTTGCCGTAAGAGAAGCTCATGCTCTGAGAAGAGAAGGTAGACCCACCTTGTCGATGAAGGAGGCGAACTTGTTGTTCAGAGCCTTGATCTGCTCCCGCTCCTGGGCTCGCACTTTCTGGATCTCCGGGTCCAGCTCCACATTGAGGGGGGCCAGGAGGCTTTCGTTGACAGTGACCTGATGGATGCCTCCAGGTGGGCACACAGACGGACACACGGGCCCCAGGGCCACACTGCCAAACATGCTGCCAGCAAAGCCACTGGCCCGGCCTCGACCAAACCCATAACCTCCGCTCTTCCCGCTGCCGCTGGCCACGTTGAAGGAGATATTCCGGATGCCCCCCAGGCTGTAGAGGCTCCTGCTTCCGAAGCCCCCGCTGAGCCCTTTGCCCCCTGCCCGGAAGGAGGATGAGCTGCCCCCTGAGAGCACTGCCGAGCAGCCGCTGAAGCCCCCCTTGGCGGCAGCTCCCGACTTGCAGGTGAATTGGCGGCTCATGCTGGTGGTGAAGAGAGGGTTCAGATGCAGGAGGGGTGAAGACCAAATCCCACACGGGCTCTGCAGGTTGCAGTGAGGACCGGCAGGCACCCTTCCTTATATGTGCTTGGCACTGGGGCTCGTGGATGGGCAGTCAACGGCTTAATTCATGGGTTTGGCTTGCCTGGAGCAAGAAGTCATTTTCTCTATGCTGAGCTAGAGATCAAGCTCTCCCCACCTCTGAAACAACATGAAACCTTCAAATTGCGGGGCTTGCAAGCCTTGCTCATGTAATTTGGGTTTTATCTAATTAACCTGCTGTTATAGGGTAATTTGCCCCAGGCCCCAGCCTCTCCAGGGGGATGTCACTGGCACTTCACCGTCCCCATCTGGATTAATCTCTGGGTCATGCGCTTCCTCTTGGGGGTTCCAGGAGCTAGAAGGGGATGGCCTTCCCCAGACAGGGCAGACCCCTGGGTAGAGTATCTGTGGGCTCCAACCATAAGTGTGTCCTCCTCTTTCCCAGAAAAAGCCCCTTCATTCAGGCCTCCCGGAGACACACCCCAGTGGTGGCCTCTTCGCCTAACCCACAGAGGACAGCGGCTGTATCTGCTGGGGTGCGAGGGGTGGAGTGACCCTCTCCCTGGCACGGAACATGAGCCCATCGGGGGTCACAGGCTTCCGTCAGTGCTCCAAGAACTGGGATCTCCAGACTTCACCTCTCTCAAACTCCCGCAAGGCAGGCTGGAGGCCGCACGAGCCACGATTGCTGTCTGGTCCGAGCGCTGGATGGAAGGAAGGAGACCGGCATGGGGGCAGGTGGGTGCGGATTCAGGGAGTCAACGCCGAGGAGGCAGGGAGATGGCAGAGAGGCTCTCCAGGGCTTGGAGGCTTCCGGGACTTTCTTTCTTTCTTCCGACGCGTATCTGTTAGTAAGAGCAGGAGCAAGCTGAGGACACGAACTGTTTGTTCGTTCGTTTGGGATCCTCTCTTCAGAGTTCAGATGGAGGAGCTGCTGTCCGGCCGAGACTGGACTCTGGGGCCTCTCTCCAGACGCACGTGAGCCGGGGGTGCGGGCTGCCGGGAGCCCCCGGAGAGCAGGCGTCTCCGCGGTGACTCTGTGGGCAGCTCCTAGGAGTTCCCTCCGAAGGCTGTGTCGTGTCTTCTCGGTGTTCCTTTGTAGGGAAAGTAAATGGTCCTTCGGCTCAGAGACCCCCTAATTACTCCTCCCACCCTCCCTCCGTCCCTCCTTTTCTCCCTTTGGTCACCTCTATTGAGAGCTTCTGTGTGCCAGGCAGGTGCCCAGTGGAGGGGACACAGGGGCTTGTGGCCTGATGCTGAAGGCTTTTCCCAGCTCTTGGAACCCATCCTAGCCCCCGCCAAGGCTTCGCTGGCGCTCTGTTTCTGGGACGTGCGTGGCAGCTCTCCAGCCCCACCTGCGACGTCCGCACAGCTGCTGCCCCGTCCCACCCTGCCCGCCGCGGCCGCCCCTGCTGTCCCCCGCCTCAGCCTCAGCCAGGGGCATCTCCCCCACAGGCCTCATCTCCAGATCCCTCCACGGGTTTGCCACACTCTTCCTACCCAGCCTGAAACACCTTCTCTCCCCAACCCTTCTGATCCGAATCCTCTGCTCTTTCAAAGCCCCGCTTCAAACCCTGGTGGCGGGCATTAAGGAGGGCGCGTATTGCACGGAGCACGGGGTGTGGTGCATGAATGATGAATCTTGGAACACTGAAAAAAATAAAATTCAGATGTTAAAAAAATCCTCCAAAACCCTGGTTTAACCCCATCTCCTCTCCGATGTGCTGGATTCCTCTGTCCACCGAGACTTGAGCTGTTGTGTTCCCCAGGACCTGGGGTCTGGGTGAGGGTCCCATGTCCCCCAGTTGACTCCTCCCTCTGTACCTTTCCTCAGGGCCCAAGACCAGCCTCTGGACATCCCTCCCCACATGCCAGAGGACTGCCGGTTGTTGGAGCAGCGACTAAACAGCAGGGAGGGTGCGCCTTCTGAGAGCCGCTGGGCCTGCGGCCACTAGAACGCCACCAGGTAGGAGCCCAGACCAGGAGCTCACTGCAGGGGTCCGAATCCCACTCCACCACCCAGCAGTATGTGACTGCCCTAAGCCTCCGTTTCCCCAATGTAAATGGGACAATAAACTCCTCATGGGGTAGTTGTGACAATTACACGCACTAATCCATGTGAAGCGCTCGACGTGTGCCTGCTGCTTATTCAGTGTTTAACCGGTATTATCAATGACCAAAAATAGGGAGTAAAGTAGAAGCTGGGACTCAGCCTGTCCTCTCATCTTCTGCTCTCTCTCTCTTTCTTCCTGTCCTCTGGGAGAGGATGTACGGATCAGCACATCGCCACACAGTGTCATCTGCTGTTGGCGGACCAGGAGGGACTGATGTCCCCGGAGATCCCAGGCTTAAGGAATCTCTCCACTCAGACCATTTCTGACCACGGAAAATTCACCATTAGAAAGAATAGTAATAGCCACTAACAAGTGCCTTCCAAGTGCAAAACTCAGTAGGAAGCACTTTTCAAACATTAGACCCGTTGCAAATGATTCGTTGATCAGATATTTACTGCGCACCTACCAGGAGCTGAGGGGGGCAATGCCAAGCATCCTGCCCTTAAAGAACTTAGTTTCTGGATCCATCCAAACGCAGGTGTCCCTGGAAAAAGCATCTCATCAACGTATTAACAAGTCATTAACACCTTAGAGTGAATTAATCAGATACTGGCCATCGGGAATGAAACACCCAGTGTTGTTGATGAGGATGATGATAGGAGAGGAAGGAGGAGAGTTCTGGGCCACCCACAGGAAGGGTGGGCCCAGCTAGGGCTCCTGGAGTGCCTGGGTTTTTGCTGCAGGAAAAAGGGAGGGACAGAAGGAAACCAGGACAGAGCCACAGTTCAGCAAGTTTATGAAGGCCCTGCCCTAGCCTTAAGTCTCTGGGGAGATTCAGGGGTAGGAGGAGGCAGAACCCCCTGCTTTGGGAGACCTCTGCCACTGGCAGGGGAGACAGGAGACAATTTCCTACATCCCATGTCCCAGCTTCATCTTCCCTTCACATCCTTTGAGGTATCAGGATCACTTGGTTTTCTAGGCAAGAATTAAATTTGAAGCCAGGCACAAACATCCCTGAGCCTCGGTTTTACTCATCTGTGAAATGGTGGGGAAGTGTGTCAGATCAGAGAATCAAACCCCCAAGTTTCCAGGACCCTGTAGCTTTCCTTAGACACTGAAGAAAAATTTTAATTGTTTGTTAAATAAATTACATTTGTATGGCTCTTGGTTTTATAGCTAAAATGTTTTATTTAATTTATGCAAATAATTTGTAGCTTTTTTAGTGATTTTTGTTTCTACACTGTGATGATCAGTTGGGCACGATTGTTGTGATCCCATGGCCCCAGTCAAGACCCACTGGCTCCTTACTCTCAGCCTTCTGGGGTTTGATAAACCTCCGGAGAAGGTCTGAGAGAGAGGGGGGCAAGAAATCTAGTACAATCCAAAAGGGTAATTGCTGGATGAGAAAAAAAGAGAAGACACAGAGGAGAAGGAGTGCTGAATCCACAAGGGCTGCCTGGAGGAGGGGGTTTGGGTTCCAGTCTATTAAGGGAAAAAGCCCTGGGTGCACCGGCAGTGGGGACTGGCAAAAGCAGCCCAGGAAGGGCATTTGTGAGGAAAGGAACAAACATTAATGAAGGGCGACCACAGGTGATGACTCCTACAGGCCAAGCTGTATATGTGATAGGGTGAGTGATAGGGAGCCCTTGAGGGCTCTTGAGCCAGGTAAAACCTCAGCAATGCAGTTTGAGGAAGCTGAATGTGGCTGCTGGTGGGTAGGAGGAACGGAGGTGGGGAGAGGCGGGAGGCACTGAGAGAGGGGCATATGGTTCTCTGAGCAAATAATTGTCTCCAAAATTAGAGAGAATGAGCAGGGTCATTTGGATGACATCAGCTCAGATCCTGCCAGCTCTCCTCAGCAGATCGACTCAGGAAGGGAGTGTGCTACGTGTGAACCCGACACAGGTCCCCCTCCTCGTACCCCTGTACCCCCTGCAGTTTCAGGCAGGTGGGGCACCGAGCCCCAAGCCAGCTGAATGGAGCGCAGTCCCTGGGGGACTTGGCCGCAATCAGAGCCACTCCTCTGGCGGCGGGACGGCTGTTTAGCAGGTTTGCAGCTGGCAGGGCTGAAGGTGAGCTCATCCCAGAGGGGCTGGGATATAAAGGATGGAGAAGGGCTGTCCTGCCTTTCTCAGCCCCTCTCCCACCCGCAGTGGGGCTGCCGGAGAGGCTTCCTCCTCACTCAGCTCTGGTGCCGGGAGCACCTCCTGTGAGCTTTGCTGGCCATCTCCTTCCTCCAGCCCCGCCCTAACCTTCTAGAGAAGGGTGTGGGTTCAGGAATCCGAAGACCCAGATCTGGGTCCTGCCAGGGGACCATGGGCAGGTCTCCCAACTCCCTAAGCGTCTGTTTTCACATCTCTAGGAAGGGGGATGTTCATAGCTGCTGCACCTACTCCCAGGGGTGGATGGGAGACACCGTGTAAACAATAATGACGACAATGATGCTAATACCGCTAATGAGAAGTACCACACACGGGGAGCTCTGCCGGGCGCTGCTCTGGGCTCTTCCCGTGCAGTAACTCATTTAGTCCTCACAGCAGCTGTGTGAGGCAGATGCTATTATTACCCTGTTCTACAGATGAAGATACCGCGGCACCAGGAAATTAAGGAACTCACTGGAGGGCACACGGCCACACGGCTCATGAGCAGAAGGGCAGGGCTCCATCCCGGCAGGCTGGCGGTAGTGTGCACTCCTAACCTCTATGCCGTCCTGGCTTGCTCGTGCACAGATGTGCAGCACAGGTGCCTGTCCTTTCCCGGGTGCGCAGGACAAGGTCCAGCCTCCCCCGAGCTCTGGTTCTGAGTCTCTGCTCCCCGTCCGTCCTCTGAACCTCGACGGGATGCTCGCCGGAACCGAATTCCTCCCACTCCTCTTCCTGCCACAGACCCTCCTGCCAGCTGGATCTAACCCCGTGCTCTCCTTCTGCGCCTTCTCAGCTCCTCTGAGGAAAGTTAATGTAGTGTCAGGACTCGGGTGAAGATGGGTAGCAGGTGCCGGTGAGGTGGTTACGTGCTTCTCACGCACAGCAGCCTTTTCCCTGACGTCATGCTCTAGGCGCTTCTCCTCGCCTTGTGCCCACCAGATACCATGTCCTACCCTTCAAGACGAACCAGGACACACCTCCTCCAGGAAGCTCCTTCCCAGTTTCCACACCTCCCCATCAGGGTTGGCCGCACTTCTCTGCACGTGCCCGATCGCCCAGGTGCTGTGCGCATCCCTCCAGAAGGATCGAAGAGGTCCCTCCGAGGTCAGCCAGTGCCTTTTGCTCCTGGGGCCCCAGGCTGCAGGGCTTGTGCCAGCCGACAGATGTGCTCCAGCACGTGTCAGAGGGCGCGTGTGTGTGTGCGTCTGTGTGGGGCTGGTCGTGAACACGGATGTGAGCACCGTGGGTGTCCAGCCCGTAGGGAGCAGCGTGGCGGTCCCAGTGATCTGCGGCTCACATCTACTGTGATGGGCCAGAGCCTGGCTGGACCAGTTGTTACGTATTTTGAGTATCTTCTGCAGACATGGGCCTGTGAGCCGCTGGCATGTGTCTGCCGTCATATACACTGGCTTCTGGTGACCGTCCGCCTGACAGTGTGTCCCTGTCGGATTAGCTCTCTGTTCCTCTGTCCCATCTTCATCATATTCTTTTTCTTTTTTAAGATTTTACTTATTTATCTGAGAGAGAGAGAGAGAGAGAGAGAGAGCCTGCATGAGTGGGGGAAGAGGCAGAGGGAGAAGCAGGCTCCCTGCCGAGCAGGGAGCCCGATGCAGGACTCGATCCCAGGACCCTGGGATCATGACCTGAGCCAAAGGCAGTCGCCCAACACACTGAGCCACCCAGGCACCTCTCTTCTTTTTCAGTAATAGCAAAACAGGGAATCATGGTGACTCCCAGCTGGTGACCAGTTGAGGGAATCAAATTCATTCATTCATTCATTCATTCATTCATTCATTCATTCATTCATTCATTCAACATCCCCAAAACCATGAAAGTAGGAGAGGTTCTAGCTAGCTGGGCCTAAAGGAACATCCCTCCCTGGGGGCGGCAGGACGGACAGGGGACTTCTCAAGGTCACAGAGCACCCATTCCACTGAAACCTTCTCTACCAGAGGACACAGAGAAATCAGTGAAAGCCTCGCACAATACCAAGTTTGGAAGCTAGGGAGAACACTTGTAAAGGTGAGAAAATGGGAAGGTTTGAGGCCAAGGGAAAGGCGCAGGGAGGAGAGGCCGGGAAGAACGGCGGCTCCAGGGGCAGGGCGCACACTGTGACTGCCTTCTTTCACGTTCCGTGATTCAGTCTCCAGTTACGGAGCAAGCACTCTGGGCCAGAGGAAGACAGAGGCTGGCGAATCCCCGGGCTTGCCCTTGGCCAATCAAACGGAGGGCTAGTTATTTCTGTCCCCCTGCTGGTCCCGACTGCTCCCCCATCTTTATTCCAGGTTGCTATTTGCCATATGGTGAGAGAGACCAGGAGCAGAGTCCAGGGACACGATTTCTTTGGCCTCTTCCTTGCTACCTCTCTGCCCCCAAATTTTATTTTTATTTGGGTGAGATTCACACAACATAAAATTAACAATTTTAAAGTGAACAACTTGGTAGCATTTAGTGTATTCACGATGTGGTAGGACCACCACCTCTATCTACAACCGTACATCTCATCACTCCAAAAGGAAACCCAGGACCCCCTAGCAGGCACTCCCCATTCCCCTACCCCAGTCGCTGCCACTGCCCAGTTTCTATGGATATACCTATTCTGGACATTTCATATGAATGGAGTCACACAATATGTGACTTTCCGTGTCTGCCTTCCTTCACTTAGCATCACGTTTTCAAGATCCATCCATATTATACCATGTGTCTGTACTTCATTCCTTTTTATGCCTGAGTAATACCCCGTTGCAAAGCATATACTACAATTTGTTATACCTATTCATTCACGGTGGACATTTAGGCTATGTCTTAGTCCTGCCAGGCTGCTGTAACAAATACCACAGACTGGTACCTTATAAACCACAGAAATTTACTTCTCACAATTCTGGAAGCTGGGAAGTTCAAGGTCAAGGCACTAGCACCATCCCCCTGCAGAGGGTGCATAGCTAGCAACTTCTCCCGATGTCCCCATATGGTAGAAGGGGCTAGGGAGCTCTGTGCGGTCTCTTTCATTAGAGCAGGAGCCCTATTCATGACCTAAAAGCTAAGTACTTCCCAAAGGCCCCACCTCCTAATACCACCACCTTTGGGGTTTCGGGTTTCAACATGTGAATTTGGGGGAGACACAAACACTCAGACCGTAGCAATCTGTTTCCACCTTCGGTTACTGTGAATAGTGCTGCTGGGAGCATGCACGTACAAGAATTTGTTTAAGCACCTGGTTTTAATTCTTTTGGATACACAGACCAAGGAGTGTGACTGCTCACATGCCTGTCCTAGGTTTGACTTTATGAGGAACTGCCTGACTGTTTTTCACAATGGCCGAACCATTTTACATTCCCACCGGTCACAAACACATGCTCCAATGTCTCCACATCCTTGTCAACACTTTTTATTGTCCCTTATTTTTTTTATTACAGCTGTCCTAGTGAGTGTGGAGTGGTACTTCATTACGGTTTGGATTTGCATTTTCCTGATGATGAATCATGTTGAGCTTCCTTTCATGGGCTTTTTGACCATTTTTATATCTTCTTGGAAAAAAGTCCATTAAAGTCCTTTGCTCACGTTTTAATTGGGTTGTTTGTCCTTTTGTTGTTGAGTGCTAAGTGTTCTTTATATGTTCTGGATACTAGACCGTCAGCAGATACATGATGTGCAAAGGTTTTCTCTCATTCTGCAGGTTTTCTTTTCACTTTCTTGGTGTGTCCTTGGATGTACAGAAGTTTTAAATTTTTATGAAGTCCAACTTAATCTATTTTTTCCTTTGGTGCTTGTGCTTTTGTGTCATATCTAAGAATCCTTTGCCAAATCCAGGGTGGTGAAGATTTATCCCTTTAATTCTTCTAAGAGCTTTATGGTTTTAGCTCCTATATTTGGGTTGTTGATCAATTTGACGTAATTTTTGTATATAATGAGAAGTCCAGCTTCATTCTTTCACATGTGGATAGCCAGTTGTCCCAGCATGTCCAGGAATGGTGTTGGCCTCTTCGTCAAAATGGCCATGAGTGTATGGTTTTACTTCCCCAAATCTTTTGAACGCATTTGTGCTAGGTAGGAAGGTCCTACGAGTACTATCTCCTGGGTGTCTCTGCTAGGTGAAGCTCCCTTAAGTGGAACTCCCAGCAAAGAATAAGGTCAGTCCTTGCCCTCAAGGCCCCCAACTCTGTCACTGATAGAATCAGTCATACAGAGAGATTATTTCAATCGCACGTGGAAATGTCGTGTTGGATGTGAGCAGTGGGCACAGCAAGGTCCTAGAAAACAGGCGCTCAGACAGCCCTAAAGATTCAGGAAGATTTCTAGGAGGAGTGAGTATCCAAACGGAATGTCAAAGGAGCAGTAAGAGTTGTCCAGGTAATGAAAGGCGTGAATGAAAGTCTCCATGCGCAAAGACTGTATGAACATAAGCATCACCCGGACAGATGACTCAGCCCCTAAGTGGACCTTCACTGCAGGTGTACACACAGCAAATGAACAAGATACTTACCGCCCCAGGCAGTGTGGACATTTCCTCACTCCCCTGGGCTTCTCTCCAACCAAGACTTCCATGCACACACCTTCCTTCCGGTCTCTTTGCCCTGTGTGCTGAATTCAGACCCACAGAATTTAAGTTGGTGACCATGGTCCTGTCTCTATAATTTCCTCTCTTGGGCTTCAAGGGAGTCTTCAACTGAGTCATAAAGCAAGAGCACAGTCATCCCTGTGCACTTCTCAGGATCTTAATTAAGTCCCAGATGACAAAGAATCTTTCCATTTCTCAGGCAGATAAACTACAACCAGAGGGGTTGCCCCTCTGCCCTCCTCAATACCCCTGCAGAGCACATGTTGCCTCAGTCCCCGCAAATCACATCTACCTAGTCTCTGGGTCCTTCATTGTGCACCCAGCACTGGGCGCAGCACCCGAGCCTCATAACCCAATGGTCAGAGGCATACCAGCGCTGTGGTCCTGGAGGAGGCAACCCCACAGATGGCTCATAGGTTCCTCTAAAGGCTGTTTCAGGTTGTGGATCCCATCCATCCGTCCCTTCTCCACAGCCCCTCTTACTGGGTCACTGGGAATTTGGTCTTTGGGGAAAGACAGAGCATCAGTGCTGGGAAGGGCCTTAGGGTTAGGGTTGGGCTCTGGGGGGTTTGCAAACCTCTGAACAGTAGACGTAATTCTGTACCTTTTTCAGGGGGAAAAGTCCATAGCTCACATCAGTTGGCCTGAGTGTAACAGGTGACTGGTTAGTGGCTGAGCCAGAACAGAATCCCCATAACGCCCAGGACACTACTCCCCATGGTCACCAGACCAGTGACACCAGAGGGAGGCATTTGGGCAGAAAGCCCACCAGACTCTTGGGCTCTTGTGCTTCCCAAGGCTTATTGCATCTTGGCACACACCGAAGAGGAAACTGTAATACAGGAAAGACTCAAGGAGGCCAATGGAGGCAGCAGCTTGGGGCGAGAGGTCCTGCCCTCGGAAGACCTGCCAGTGTTACCCTGAGGGCTGGAGGGGCAAACAGCTCAGGACACCCAGGCTACTCGGTGGATCAGAAGCCACATCAGAAGGCTGAATTCTGCAGACCAAAGCTGAGGGACTCAAAATCCCACCCAGCCCCACTACCAACATCAGAAAACCTAAGCTCTCCCAATCCTCACCAAAATAAGCACACAAAACCTGTCTGCAAGCCTATTGTGACAGTGTGATATAAGTTCTCTCTCCAGGAATCTATGTGCCCATCTTTCTAGTTATTTGATTAAACTTTCCTCCTTCTCCAGGAGGTCTTCCTTGTTTAGCTTCTGCATTCTGGCCCCTTTTCAGCAATGCTGCACCAGGCTTCCCTTCCCTGATTTGCACCAACACATGGCTTTGTGTGTATGTCCATCTCCCCCATCAGCCTTGAGAGCACCTCCAGAGCAGCCTGCTCTGATCTGCCTCCAGACTCCCTAAAGGCTTGTGCGCGTGTGGGGGGCGAGGCCCATTATCATTAGGGGGTGGGCAATTTGGTGAGATTGACACACTGACAAGACTGACACACTGGCCTTGCCCAAGGGCAGTTTATTGAATAGACAGCAGAAATCCAGAGTCCTTAACTCACGCGATAGAGGGACTGGGTGTTGCCATTCTTAGGAATATTTACACTAAGAGCCATGACTTCCGGGCCGGGCAGTACCACCAGAGAGAGCTCAAGCTCTCCTCACTGAACACAGCTCATAGCAACAGGAACTGAGGATCACAAGCGCTGCAGGATACGGTCCTAGTGAGAAGACTAAAGTTAAATCACATACCACAATCCTTGACAAAGAGGCGACATAATCATGTTGCCCTCATCGAAAGAACCGAGTGTTTGAAAAAATTCCCTTTGTTACAGAGGCAGTGATATACCATGGAAAGAATATAGACTGTGGAGTCAGCCAGACCTGGGCTCCACTCCCAGCCCGGGGAACTTAGTGCATGACAGGGGCAGGTTCTCCAGCCTCTTGGGGGCGGGGACTTCTCTGTCCTGAAGTTGCCGATTGCACCCACCGTGCAGACTGGGTAAGCACAATGGGCAACACACGCAGGGCGCCTGGCACGTAGCGGCTGCTTATCAGAGGGTCGTAACGCCGACCAGTACTAGAGGAGGGGGTGGGTGACGCCAGGTGGCAGGAAACCCCGTTCTCTGTCACGTGGCTTTGTGAAACTGGGTACAGCTGGTGGCCTGAGAACATACACCTTTTCTCCTGAATGAAGGGGTCATTCCGCAAAGAGCTTTTGAGGGAGACAGGCAAAGCAAAGCCTGGTTGACCGTGCCCCTCCTGGGCACACATTTCCATCTTCATCCCTGAAACTGGGGTTGTGGGCAGAGGAGGGGGCTCCCAGACAGCTGCCGACTCAACCTAAGTGCCGAACAAGACTATTCCTCCTCCCTCCCTCTCCTGCTCCCTCCTCTCATCTCCCTCTGGGGAGGACCATAGCTTCCCAGAGCCAAGAAGGTAATCATAGCCTGTGTCCCAAAGCCTCCTGCCAGTTGAAGGCAGTAGGGAAAACAAGCAGTCAGAGTCCACACGAGACCTGAGGAGATAGAGTGGCGATGGTGCCGGTCAGAGCCGCACAGTGAGGGGAGCCAAGGCACGGGTGGCTGAGTGCACTACAGACAGTCCCAGGACTCAGGGATGGAGGATGGGGGACAGCAGACCTTTCTGGGCTGGGTGGCGCTGGCAAGGAAATCTCTTCTCCCAGATCCTGGGGGCTTATCGGGCGGCTTTCCTGGCTGGGCCGCCGGCAGAGGCACTCTTGCCCTTGAGGTCTTGGGAGTCCTTGGGGTCTCCCCCGCGTGCCCCTTTGGCCCTGGTCTGCCCAGCCCAAGAGCTGCCAGAGCTGCCTGCCACGCTGCTGGCCCCGGCATCGGCACTGGTGGAAGAGTTGGGGCGGTAGTAGCTGCTTCCACTGCTGCTGATGACGGCTGAGGAGGAAGGGCCAAGAGCAGAGAAGAAGGACAGCAAGGGTCAGTCAGAAAACAAGCCATCCCCCCTTGTCCCCAGCCACCCTCAGCAGCCAGGAAACACCACCAAGATTAATGAGTGCCCTGCGATGTGCCAGGCTCGGAGTGAGGTGAGGACCACACAACACAGACACGGTCTCTGCCCTCCTGCAGTTTCCTGGACTATTTGACCCCCCCAAGCGCACATTTTCAACCCTTTTCCGCATTGACAATGCCCCGGGGAGAGACAGGGAAGAAATGCTGTGGGCATGACTTCAGCCACTATTTCCACGGGTCAAAGGCTTCCCCTGAAGCCAGAGAAGTTTCAAAAGACAGCAACAGAGACTCCCCGATTGGGGGAGCCCATGAGTGGAGGGGCGTTCCCCTATCCGGGGGTCCCCAACTTGCCCATCCAGCCAGAGTTCCCGCCCGACCCATCTCCCAGGGATACTTACAGATGCTCACGGAGGATGGATTCTCACCAGACATCCTGTAAGACAGAAAGTTAGCGAAACCTCAGCGAAGTGTCTACACTCAGCTAAAACCTTGATGGGCACCTGCTTTGTCATGTATGTTATTTTAATTCATCCTTATAACACTCTGTGAGATGGAGGTTATAATCCCATTTTACAGGTGAGGAAATAGAGATGCAGAGACCCTAAATGATCTGCCAGGACCACAGCTTGTAGGTGCCAAAGCCAGTGAGGAAATCCGGTCTGTCTGATCCTACTTGTTCTTTTCACAGCATCACCTGTGCTTTCCTGCTTCATGTTTGAGCTCCCCTCGCAGGGAGCAGCTGAGCTCCCCAGTCAAACCACCACTCTGTGCAGATGTCTTTCATCTTCCACTTCCCAAATGTCCCCAGCCTAGCAGGGAGCCACCCACAGCCCCTTCTCCCCAAAGCTCCCCTCTTCCACCCCCGCCCCCCGCCCCACCTGCACTCCTCGCCCTCCAGCAGCTTGCGGTAGGTGGCGATCTCCATGTCCAGGGCCAGCTTCAGGCTCGTGAGCTCCTGGTACTCGCGCAGCATCCGGGCCAGCTCTTCCTTGGCCTGGTGCAGGGCGGCCTCCAGCTCGGCCAGCTTGGCCCGGGCGTCCTTCAGGGCACAGTCGCCCCGCTGCTCGGCATCGGCGATGGCCGTCTCCAGGTTTGCACACTGAAAGCCAAAGAACAGGGAGATCATCGGAATGCAAAATAGTTTTCAGATCTTCTGGGTTAGGTAGCACAACCCTCTCACTTCCCAGATGAGGCCCAAGGTGACAGTGAGTAAGGCTGCCGAGGCAGCTCTAGAGCCGGGCCCCCTCTGTTTTCTGTTGCAGATGGATATTCCACGAGAAGCTGTTGAAGTAGTTGCCATTTCGTGAATACAGGAAGAAACTTGTGATGTTTGCAAAGTTGACTAGTCCCTGCTGCTGGAGGCCGCCTATGGCTCTAGGTTGAAAGGACACCAGGTCCAGGAGAATCATGCCGAGACCCCAGCCAGGACACCTCTAGGGATCAGACAGCATGTCAAGGCACCACTGTAGTCAGATTCCTGTCTGCAGGACAACTCCCAGTGGGGCCCTTGACCTGCTAGCACCAAGAGTGAGTGTTTCTGGAACACTCCAACACTCTGCAGGGAGGGCCTGGCTCCTTGTCAGCTTGAATTGGGTGAGGGAGGCTTCCCTGAGAGCTGGAGGTTAAAGGCATGAAATCATACCTCAACCTCAGAAACTGGGCTCTGACAAACATGTAGCAGCACTGGGATGCCTTGTACTGGTGGAGAGGAAAACCGTAGCCATGCTCCCTACATTGTCTGGCATGGAGGTTGTAGGGACACAGGGAGGAGTATGGGCTCTGATCTTTCACCTTCTGTCTATCACTAGTAGAGTTGACTTGGTTATGGGGGAGGATTCCTTACCCCTTAATATCGTCTCTCCACTGACATGGTGTCTAAGCTTTGCTGCTTTCAGGGAAGACAGGATGCCCTGGATGAAGTGGACATGGTACCGCGGTGTAGGGCAGGGATGCCCAGGAGGGCTTCATCTGCTGCTGTCCTCCCTTGGTCTCCAGGACGGGGCCCCACCCGAAGGGCAGGAACTTAACGTGGCCACCAAGGAGCCCGGGATGCATTCCCTATGCACCCCTTCATGTGCGTTGCGTGTCTAGCGGGAGAAGGAGGCATGGGACCTGCTGTCAGAGGGCACGTCCGAAGGGGATGTAGAGCAGGTTTGTTGCACACAGAAATGGTCTGAGCAAGAGGGGGAAAGAAGGAGGAAACCTGATTTCTGTCCTGAGTCTGTTGAGAACCACCTGGGGACCTTGGGCAAGTCACTTCCCCTCTCCTTATCTGCCCATCTTCTTTATCTGCCAACTGGGAGTCAGATGAAGTAAGCTCAAGGCACTTCCCAGCTCTTAGCAGAGTGCCAGCTCTGACCACAGTACAGAGGCAGGTGGGAAAGAGGGATGGTGGATGGCTGAGGGGTTCCCAAATCCAAATTGGGAAATATGCTTTTTACTAAATTGGGCTCCAGTTTCTCCATCTCAGAGGATGAAGTTGAACTTCACGAAGAACTTGACAGTCTTGGCGAGGTTGCTGCCCACCTGCTTCTTTACATTCGCAATCTCACACCGGATCCTCTGGATGAGCCGGTTCAGCTCTGACATCTCGTTCTTGGCGTGTTTGAGGTCATCACCATGCCGGCCTGCTGCCAGCTGCAGCTCCTGGATCTGGTTTCCGAGAGGTAGAAAGCTGGTTATGAGACAGGACTGCACCCCCCAGCCCTGATTCGAGTAGGGGAAGGGTCCTGAGCAAACAATTCCACGGCTGGGACCAGACGGGAGAGGCAGCTCCAGGGCAGGATGTGACGGAGCCCGGGCCTGGGCATCCTTCCGGCGGTGACTGTGCATTGGACCTGTCCTTTCTCATCACCCCGCCTGCAGTCTTTTCTGAGCTGCTTGAAAAGTGCAGGTCACACTTTTTTAGCACTTTTGAAATGTAAGAAGAACTCTCCACTCATGAAGCACCTCTATATAGAGGTGGTTGTAAAGACCCTGTAGCAGTGAACAGGATAGGTGAGGTCCCTGTCCTCACAGAACATACATTCTCCTGCAGCCCTTTCTCAGTGACAAGTGGAGGGCCAGGAAGCTGAGGGCAGTGTGGACACTTGGGGTGGTAGGATTGTTAGCTCAGGGCTTGTAGCTCATATCTTCCTGCTCTTACTCGCCCATCCTCCAGAGAGGAGGGGATGATGTATCCGTGGATGGGGGATGAGGAAACTATGATCTTTGCTGTAGGTAGGATTTAACAAATGTGAAAAGGAGCACCAGAACAGGGCAGCTGTGAAGCCTTGGAGAACGTGCATGTAAATGTTCTTCTCCAAGCATTACTCCCATCGCCTAGAAACCACATAGACTTCCACTTCCTCCTCTTGGAAGTCTTCCCATATTGGCCAGAAAAGAGCTCATGGCTTTCTTTTCACTCCCTACCCCACCCTGGGTTTCCCATAGCTGCCATCATGTTTGTTACTCTCTCTCCTTCTGCCCCATGATGACAGGCCCTAATCCCTGGAAACACATTTGTTCTACAGCAGAAACACCTCTCTTCTTTCCTCCATCAGAGGATTGCCTGTCCTTTTCTGTTGACTATGCCATCCATTTATCTTTTATAGCAGTCTCTACTGAGAATTCTTTTTGAATAGAATATCATTAAAGCGTTGGTTATAACCATTCTTTCATTCAGCACATCTACAAATGTAGCTCTTGCATTCACTGGCAGAGGTGTCCCTTCCCAGGAAAAGAGAGTCTGATGGAGGACAGAGATGCCCCTGGTGCCCACCTTGCTCTGGTACAGCGCCCCGGCCTCGGCCTTGCTCTTCCGGGAGATCTCCTCATACTGGGCGCGGACCTCATCAATGATGCTGTCCAAGTTCAGGTCCCGATTGTTGTCCATGGACAGGATGACGGAGGTGTCACTGGCATGATTCTGAATCTGGGCCATCTCCTGAGTTGAGAGGTGAGGACAGAGTCAGGGTCCCCTGCCTTTGTTGCCTATTCATCTTCTGGGCTGAAGTGGTGGAAAGAAGTGCCTGCTCCAGATCTGAATGTTGGGGCCACGGGAGAAGGCTCACAGCAGCAGGATGCACCCTTCATGGGCAGTGGGCAGTGGGCAGTGGGAGACATTTCCTATAATTCACAGAGTCTAGAACCTATACTTGAGTAGGACCTCATGGAGTCTTTTTTTTTTTTTTTTGCCTGAGCACAAGATCACTATCATAGCCCAGATGGGATTTTCTCTTGTGTATATGGCCTCTGCGGGCCAAGATCCTATACTTCCATGGTCTCCTGTGCAGAGTTTTGAACCTTTCTATCAAAATGTCCTTCATTCTGTGAAACAAGATGGGATCGGGAGGGAGACAAACCATGAGAGACTCTTAATCTCACAAAACAAACTGAGGGCGACTGGGGGGTGGGAGGGTAGGGATGGGGTGGATGGGTGATGGACATTGGGGAGGGTTTGTGCTATGGTGAGTGCTGTGAAAGGTGTAAGCCTGATGATTCACAGACCTGGACCCCTGGGGCAAAGAATAAAAAAATTAAAAAAGGAAAAAAAGTCCTTCATTCTGTTTATCCTAAATCCCTCTTATTGGCATCTCAGCAGAAGAGCCAAGTGAAGCCTTCAGCTGGAAAGAGGCGGGTGGGAAAGGCAGGAGCACCCTCACCGCATCATACAAACACTTGAGGAACTTGAGGTCTTTGTCCAGAGAATCTACTTTGGCCTGGAGCTCCACTTTGGCTGTATAGGCTGCATCTGCATCCTGCCAAGAGACACGCAGAACATTCAGTCAATACAACCCTCATCTCATGAGCATTCCCTGTCCCTGCTCCAGAGCCATCGGATTTCCTATTGCTTGCCTGCAAAGGGAAGCATATGGATGAATAAAATTACTCAACATTGTTTTTTCTCATACTCAATGACTCTTTGAAAATAGAGAAAGGAAAACGTTGCTCTGTTATACTGGAGAAAACAAAGCCCAGAGAGGTAGAATGAGTTTCCCCAAGTCACACAGGAGGGCCAAGCTGGACCAGAGTTTCCCTTTTCCCAGAACAGAACTCTCTTCTGTCTCTCTCTGTCCTTTGCCTGGGTGTGTATCCTGCCTCTAGGTAAAGGCCAGAACCATGACTCCACCCCGACTCAGGCATCAGCCCCTCCCCAGGAGGCCTGAGCTGGAGTCCCGAGCAGAGTTGGTTCAGATGAGGATGCGAAAGAGAGCATAGGCTCTTCACTCCCTTACCTTCTTGAGCACCACAAAATCATTCTCAGCTGCTGCGCGCCGATTAATCTCCACTTCATACCTGTGGGCGAAGAGAGCAGATTGCAGGGACCTCAGTCCCTTGGGCCAGTTAACCTCCTGCTCCCCGTGGCTGGGCGAGTGCTCAGGAGGCGGAGTCCCTGCAGGATCTCCTAGAGGTGAGCGCTGCACAAGGCTGGGGGCAGGACTCTGCCCTCGAGTCACTCAATGTATTCCACTCGCTGGACCCCAGGAAAATATCCAAGTGCCTATTAGCTTCCCCAAACTGGCCATTGAACCAGTCTCTGGATCAAAGAACACGGAACTCCTTCCTAGGTAGGAAGTTCTTGTCAAACAGGGCAGGTTGTTCCCCCACAACCAGGGGAGGGGCGTGAGCCCCTGGCCCTGTGCTTGCTCTCTCCTCTCCTAAAAAGTAGGCACAGAGATTGGGTTTTCCCAGGAACCCCTGGGAACAAGACCCCTGACCTCGGTGGGGCCGCTCACCTCCTCTTGTAGTCCTCCACCACGTCCCGCACGCCCCTCAGCTCCGAGTCCAGCCGCACCCTGTCCCCGGACAGCGTCTCCAGCTGCTTCCGCAGGTTGCTGATGTAGCCCTCGAGGACGGGCTCCAGGTTGTTCCTGCAGGTGTTCAGGTCCAGCTGCTGCAGCAGCCCCCACTTGGTCTCCAGCACCTGGTTCTGCTGCTCCAGGAACCGCACCTGGGACCACAATGGAGGTGATCATGTCCGTGGATATAGACTATTAACTCTCGGGTTATCTAGATTTTTCTAGCGTCATTAGGCTCAGGTGCTGACTCTCCATTCATGGAATTCCATGCAAACTCGGCCCTTTACAAGTGCTCATCCCATAGCTTTCCAGACAAAACCCGTCCCTGAAAACTCATGGAAGAAGGAAGTGTCATAGCTTTCTTTCGTTGTCTGACTCGGCACCCGGGAGATGCTCCTCTTGATGACTCAGCCAAGGGTTTCTTCAGCTCCGTGAACCCTCCCCTCCCAACGGTGTTGATCCTGCCAGCTCTTCGTCTTCTTTGAAGACCTGGAGATTCGTCCAGCTGCCCTCCAGAAACCCAGTACTTCTTTCTCAAGGTGGGGCTACCTTGACTCAATTTTCCACCATTCTCTGCAAAATCTCCCAAGGAAGCAACACATTCACTTACTCCTTTGTGCTACCTAGTTTACAGGATGTTATGATGGCGGAGCCCTTCCTGAGGCCCAGCTGCCACCTTTCCATTCACAGAGCCCTGTCCACTCCCAGGCAGCAGGGGATCGCTCCCACCTCACTGAATTTACTCATCCTCCTCCCATAAGACCCACCTTATCGATGAAGGAGGCAAACTTGTCATTCAGAGCCTTGATCTGCTCTCGCTCTTGGGTGCGCACTCTCTGGATCTCAGGGTCCAGCTCCACATTGAGGGGGGCCAGGAGGCTCTTGTTGATGGTGACCCGGTAGATACCCCCAGGTGGGCACATGGATGGACACGCAGGCCCTGAGGCCGCACTGCCAAACATGCTCCCAGCAAAGCCAGTGGCCCGGCCCCCTCCGTACCCAGAGCCAGGCCCAAAGCTATAACCTCCAATCCGAACACCACCACCTGCCACGTTGAGGGAAATACACCGACTCCCTCCAAGACTGTAGAGGCTCCGACTGCCGAAGCCGGCCCCAGGTCCTTTGCCAGCTGCACGGTAAGAAGCTGCACTCCCCACAGTCTTCCTCAACACCACTGCTGAGCGCCCACTGAAGCCACTCTTGTCACCACCAGACTTGATGTTCAGTTGCCGACTCATGGTGGGAAAGATGGAGTTGGCAGAGTTGGAGGAAAGCAGTCACCAACGGCTAGAGAACGCTCTGATGAGGGGCCCGGAGTGCTGCCTCCTTTTATCCTGTCAAGCCCAGGACACCGGAAAAGGGCGTCTCTCCACTATCTCCTTTCCTTGTGCTAAAGGGCCAGGAGCCACCGGTAATTTGTAGAATAGAGATATCCAAGCCCTTTTTGGCAACAAAGCATTTCTGATAGCCAGCAGAATATGCTGCCCTTGCAGACTGGAGTGGTCTAATCCGGAATTTATCTGTGCTCTTAATTAGGGACCTGGAGACTTATCCCCTTCCGAGATCTCCTAGCTTTCTTTTTCCAGGGCTACCTCCTTCTTGCTTGTCTATCAGTAAGGAGCAGGGGAAATGTCTGGTTTTATCCAGAAAGGGCTCATCTGCATACCCAAGGTTTCCTCCCAAGAGAATCCATCTCCTAGTATCTGGTCTTGTTGAGGAGTCTGTGTTCATGCCAGAGAAAAGGAGACTCAGAAACATGAGGGGTGTCTTCAAAGATCTAGATCCAAGACAGAATTTCCAGGGGTCACTCTTTGGGTCTCTAAGAACCCCAGCTGTCCAGCGATGGAACAGACCCCAGAAAGACAGTGGAAATGACCCCACAGAGTCGGCTTGGTCTACAGCAGGAGTATTGTCTGGGGATTTCCGGGGGCAAGGACTGGGTGGTGGTGAACTTGATGTTGCCTTTTCAACGGTGAGGAACTTTTCAGGCGGCTAGCAGTTCCTGCAGCCACGTTTTTGCTCCTGGACAAGGTCTGCCCCATCCTAGGAGCCCAGGCATCAGTTCTTCCATCCTTGGGGAGGATGTCTTCCCAACCCTTGTGGTCCCTGGGGAACCATGCCATGCCCAGGGACCAAGTGACCGGGGTCCCTGAGTTCCACTTGTGGGTTTAGGGTGGGCTGTTCTGCCAGTTTCCAGATCACTTCAGGAAGTTACTCAAGTCGGGGACAGGAGAAAGCAGCCCTTTATTAGCTCGGGTAGTCCTGGCAGAGTGAAATGTTACAAAATTACTCCAAAAACAGGCCTCTGGTAGCTACCTTAATGCAGGACTCTGACCACTTCTGGTAAGTAAACTGAGCAGGCTCAACCTTTTTGGATCAGCCAGATGGTGGTAGGCCGGTGCTCCTGCTGCTAGGGAGGAGGGTGGAGATGGTGAACTGGCCAGCGGGTCGGAGCCTGGAATGCTTCTCAGAGGGGCTACCCTTCACGTGGTGTTCTTGCATCCCAGAAAGTAGCCGTGGGAGCCCCTTCTCTAGGGGCTCACCTGTCTCCCCACCCTCCTGGCAGGGCCTAGCCCCAAGGCAAAGGAAGGCATAATTTCAGTGGTTTCTTCTGGTTTTCTAAGCCAGATTGCAAGTGCTCGTGTGGGCAGGTCAACAAACGGTGTAATTCCCTTGACCGACACATGGCCCCAGCCCTCAAGGCGGCTCCAGCCCAGTGAGAGGAATCTCCATGAAGGACTGAATCTGGGGCCCGTGTTCCAGACTACAGAAGGGCGTTGTGGATGAAGGATTTGGAGGCATAGTGGGGGAAACAGGCTAATTTTGACGGGGGTTCTTAGGAACGCCCGGAAGGCAAGGCTTGTACCCCTACCAGCACTCACGCCAGGGGCTTCTTGGCAGCAGCTTCCCCCTGGCAGTGGGCACTGACCTACTACCTGCAGTAGCAGCAGTGGTGGCAGTGATAGGACCCAGCGGAGTGGCCGTGACAGTAATAACGGAGAGAGCTCACATCTGTTGTTCCCATTGTGTGAGCCAGGCATCGTGCTGAGGACGACGAGGATGGCTATTTTAACCCTGATGTTACTAACTTCACTTGACGGACGAAGAACTGGAGGCTTAGAGATGTTAAAGAACTTGCCCAGGGTCACTCAGCCAGTTCACCAGAGCTGGCACTGGAATCCGAGGGTGTCCAGTCTCAAGGTCGTCTTCCTAACCAGCATGTTATGTGATAGGATGACAGCTAGAGGGAAGATGCAGGGCTTTCTGTGTTGGGGGCTGGGAAGGAAGGGGGGCAGTGACGGTGATGATGGTGATGATGGCGTCATGGTGGTGACTGTGACTCAGAAGGAAGATGAGGAGGCAGAGGAGGATTTCCTTACAAGGGTCATCATGGTGGCCACGCACAGGGCCCTCCTAGCTGATGCTAGGGGATGTAACTGCAGGAGATTGTCTCTGCCTACCCCGTGGATCTCCAGCAGTCCCAGCCTTCGCTGTGTCGGCTACCTTCTAATCAGTCACCACACTCCACACCCCAGGCTTTGGGTTCATTGGGCTAATGGCTGTCCCAAGGCCAGAAGAGATCAGTCATTCAATAGCTATAAAATTGAGCGCCCACTGTGTGGACTGCTCTATGCTGGACAGTGAGAGAGAACCATCTAAGACACTCTCCTTCTCCCCTAAGAAATTGAAATTGGAGTGGAGACAAAATATAAGCTTGTGAAAGTTGTTTTGTCGTTGCTCTTGTGGTAGTGTTCAGTCCACGTGCTTGCATTGTCATGAGTGACTCAGACAAGCAGTTACTGGAATTCCGATTTTTAAAAACCCCGAATAAATACAGGGGACGTTCTGAGGTAGGGCCAGGAGCCAGGAGGCGGCTCAGGCGCACAGGGGCAGGGGAGGAAGATGACGGAGCAGGCCGAGGCGCCCCTCCTTGCAGACGGCGTGGGATCATGCAAGGGTGAAGAGGAGAAGAAACTTCACAGTCTAGGTTAACGAACAGGCTCTGTGTTGCATGAGATCATGTGAGGGAGACAGGTACCCTGGGAGCCCCAAGGAAGCTGAGCCTGTGAGCACCACGATCTCCTGCCACCTTGGCTAAGGCTGCCTGGAGGGTAGGCGGCTCCCTCTGCAGTGTGCAGGGCACACCACTCTGGCGGTGAATTGAAAGCAGGGCCTTGAATAATCCCGAATGGACATAACCAAAGTCATGTCTGCTCGGTTTGGGAATGGATACCGAAGGCCATTTTTCTCTAGTCTATTGGCCTTTTGACTACCTCTCAACACAGTCCAGCAACTCAGCATTCTGTAGATAAAGGTCGTTAATAGACAGAAGAAGACGCTTGAAGGATCCTTGAGGTCACTTTGGGGTGGCAAGATGGGGGGGACAAACCACACACAGCACCTTAGAAATAGGAAGGACTTGAAACTGAATTCTCTGATTTCCCTTTGAAAGTGAGCTCAGTGCGGAAACCTAATACTCTCGACCTGTCTGAACCAGTTTGAAAGAGGCTGTTTTTCCATCCTCGTCCACATTTAGCTAGCTCAAACAATAGAGTTCATCTGCTCTCCTCCTATGCTCACCACACCCCTCCCGACACCCCCCCCCATGAAATGCTCTGCGTCCTGGAGCATCGAGTCCGACGGCAGATGGGACATGCCCCTGTGAGGTGGGGCTCAGCCCACTGCTGCAATCTGGGGCTCCAGACACAGGACTGGACGCAGAGGGACAGGTGATGTGGAGGGAGCGAGGCAGAAAGTTCTGCCTGAGTGAGAAGGGGTCCAGAACATGGGGGAGAGCACCCCAGACGGGAGGGTTGGGAGTAACTAAAGACCATTTTGTAGGGAGACCAGCTATCGCGCGTGCCTGGGACTGGGAGGTTTTCCCTCAGTGCTGCCTCCTGGAGAGTTCTGGAACACCTGAACGGTGGATCACTCCGCCAACACCCTCCGTATCACACAGTACAGAGTCGCCAGTTCCCCCATAGTCTGTAGGGGTCCCTGAAGGGACATCTCCCCCCGTGTGGAAGACTTCAATACCCAAGCAATGCCCTGGTCTCTCTCCATCTCCGCTGGGACCCCCCGAACACGCACACACACATGAGTTAGCGCGAATTCCCCCCGACTGCCTTTAGCACATTCTGGGCTGTGTCTCCCTGAACATCCCCCTTCTTGTCACTTCCTTTCTCCCTGCGCTCTGGCCCCTAAGGCGCCGGTGGCTGGACAGACCCCCAGCCCTTTAATGTAGATCAAGTACTTCATCGCTCTTGTTCCCCCTCTTTTTAAAAAGAAAAGTTCTCTGAACTCCCGACAGCCCCACCCCACCACCTACCTAGTCATCCCGGGGCATTTTCCTCTCAGCCCAAGTGCACAGAGGTATGTCCAGACAAGTGCCGTCTTGCTCTGGGAAGGACACATTTTCTTCCATTTGCTTGTTTCAAAATACCACCAGGCCCCCATTCCTCTGTTACTTCGTCCATCTCCTTACCTCAGACCCCTCCACCCCAGCCCCTTCCGGAAGAAGTTTGGAAAGTATTTCCTGCACCCCCGTATTGCCTGATTCTTTTTTTTTTTTTGAAAGACAATGAAGAGACTGGGGAAAATGAAATGCCTTAATCTTTTGATCGTGACTGTGAAGTTGGGTGCTTGATCCGCCTCTTCCTTTGCCCATTCCCAAAGCAAACAAGCCGGGCTGTGCGGTGGGCTGTCATTAAGCCAGTCATCACTAATGACAGGCTCTCTATCTCCCAACGGAGTGCGGCGCAGCCCTGCCCAAACAGTGGGGGGAGGACCACCCCGGCCCCCGTCAGGAGCGGTGGGCTGGGCCTGGGGGGCACCGGCCTCAGGCGTGGGGGGAATGGCCATCCGCCTTCCTTGTGTCCACATCACAGCTGAGCCTGTAGGGTCCTGGGGAAGGGAGTTGGGAAAGGGCCAGGAGAAGAGGAGAGAAATCCAGGCAGGACCGAAGCCCTAAGGGGCCTGGGTGACCACAGGCAAGGTAGGAGGTGGGAGGGAAAATGTAAAGGTGAGACGTCCAGAAAGAAATACAAGAAAGAAGAAGTGGGTGTTCTAGGAAAAGGAAGCTAGACAAGATCGGGTCAGTGGGAAGGGATGGGTGGGTCCTGAGGGCAGGGGGCCAAGGCATAGACAGTGTGCAGGAAGACGCCGAAGGCAGAAGCTTGAACTGAGCCCTCCACTGTTTCAGGAAAGGCACTCCCATCCAGCCCCAGCCTGAGCGGAAGGGGTGAGTTACCTGGTGGCTACCTTGCCGAGGGGCCCTAAGCACCGCCCTCCGGGACGCCAGCCTGCCGGGGACATAGAGGCTTAGGCAGGTGGGGCGTAGGTGGTGTCCAGCGCTGGCACCTGAGGTCGGGGTCAGAGCTCTATTCACAGCGGAGACCCAAGTGGAGCCCCTTTGTCTGAACTCCCGACAGCCCCACCCCACCACCTACCTAGTCATCCCGGGGGATTCTGTCAACCCTCCCTTCCAGAGCAGGAGGTCTGGAGACCAGGTCCCCATCTGTCCAGTGTCACAGGTCCCCACTGAGGCACGTGAGACTTTATGGCCGGGCTACTAGGTGTGACACGCAGCTGTGCGTCCACGAGGCTGGCTGTGAAATGAGCCTGCAGATCAGAGGGTGAGGGACGGTGGCGCCCACACCAGGAACCAAGTACCCTGGATGTGGGAGCCAGTAGGCCCAGGAGACTGGGCGCCCTGGGTCAGCTGGGCAGCATGAAACCAGAGTGGAGGCTGCGTGTCATAACCTAGAGCCAAGGAGAGGGTTGAGAGGGACCAGAAGCCATGGGAGAGAGAACCTTCTAGAAATGGAGGTGGGCTGGGGGGGCCAAGGGGAACGAGATGGGGAAGGACAGCTGGCCTGCGATTGGAATCCAGCGAGAAGCTGGCCCGGCAGCTGCGCCTCAGCTGTAGACGTGGTTGAGCCCTTGTTGAGGCCTTGCTTGGTACATTTGACTCGCTTCACCCTCACACGAATCCTGCGAGGTAAATACTCTTACTTTTCCCACTCTACAAATGAGAAAACAAAGGAGGAGGGAGACCGAGTTGCACAGGTCACAGTGTAAATGACGAAAGAAACAAATTCTCAGCTGACCAACTGCAACTTGTGTCCTTTCACACGGGATGACTTCCTGCAGGAAGGTCCCCTGTAGCCCAGATCCACTGTGCTGTGGTTCAGGTCATGGGTGGGAGTAGTTTTGATCTGAACCTGGTGCTGCATCTGGGGTTTCAGCAGGAAGGATTTAGACCCCCTGAAAGCCCTCCTGGGGAGGGAGGGATGGATGGATTGGGAGCAAGAAGGAAGGATTCCAGCAATAAGCCTCTAAGAGGGACGGCAGCTGTGCAGGGGTGGGGTGTGGCTGCACGCCAGGGCGCAGGGATGGGCAAAGGCCATGGAAAGTGGTTTACAGGAGATGAGAGACTCTCGCTGTCTCTGGTGTTTCTGGCAGCATTTGCCAAATATGAATGTAAGAACTGAAGGAGGGAGCCATAAGCAAAGTGATTGTCCTACGAGCAGTTGTCATCCCCAAGGTGACAGAAGTGAGGGAGGCAGTGGAAGAAAGATAGGAGACAGCCAGCAAAGGGCAGCTGAAATTTCAGAGCCACTGCCAGATGTGATGCAAAAGGTCTTTAAGATGCTCCCTCTAACAATTCGTGCTCTTTTCACCTCCTCCAGGAAGCCTTCCCAGATTATCTGTGTTTAAGTCTGATCCTTTCTTTCCTGTTACCCCTTGGCTGTGCCTTGCCTGTGCCTCCATGCCTATATCATCCACAGAGAGAGAAAGAGGTGGGGGGAGAGAGAAGAGAGAGAGAGTGTGTGCTCAGAGGGGGCCCCCTTGCAGCAGGCAGGCATTTGTACGCAGTGTAGGTGGGGCTGGGGAGGGTATCGCTGAGGGACGGGGGTCTCACTCCCAGGACCTCCAGGTCAACACCAGGATTCTCAGGTGTCCGCTGAGGAAGAGCTGTGTGAAAGCCCCAGGTTCTCTGAGTAGAGGTGAGGAGGTTCAGGCACTGGCAACACGGGCGCCCCCCGCCCGCATGAGAGGAGAGGTCAGAGAGGAGAGGGAGGGGACAGAAGCCAGGGCCCGGGCAACACGGAAGCCGAGGCCAGTCTGGGCATGCTAGAGAGTGGGTCGGCATTTCCTCCAGTTGGCAGCCCTGTGGTGGGCGCCGAGCCTGTCCACGATCATCCCAAACCCTCCGCGCCGCAGGGAAGTCTTTCCTCCCAGGCCTTGGGGATGGGAGGTGCAGTACCTGGGACGGCTGGCAGAGGGCAGTGTGTGCGCAAAGTGCGGGCGCCCGAGAGTTCTTTCTCCTGCTTAGAGATGAGCAGTTGGTGACTGCATGGGAATGTGTGTCCATGAGAAGATCCAGTGCCCTCCATCCCGCACTCAGCCCCTGTCAGCCAGGTCCCTGGGCGCAGTCCTGCTGTGGATCAACGGGTCCTGGACCAGCGCACAGCCGGCAAAGAAGGCCCCTCAACACAGGTTGATAATAATTAACAACTAACATCTACTGGCTCCGAACTGTATTCCAGGCACTGTACTAGTCCCATTATCCCCTTCCATAGTCTCAATACTCCTCTACGATGAGAACCTTGTCGGTTATGAAGTGTCCTATCTGGAGGTATGGGCTCTGCAATTGGACTGGGATTCGGCTCCCAACTCTGCCATTTACTATGCGACGCCGGGTGGTTTATTTTACCCCTCTGAGCCTCAATATTCTCATTAGTGAGATGTGCATTATTATAATTGCACCTTATAACAATAATAACCATCAGATTGCTGGAAGAATTCATTGAGTTGCCAGCCATGAAGTGCTCAGAAGAGTCGGTGCCAAGGGCGCCTGGGTGGTTCAGTTGGTTAAAGCCTCTGCTTTCAGCTCAGGTCATGATCTCAGGGTCCTGGGATCGAGCCCCGCATCGGGCTCTCTGCTCAGCGGGGAGCCTGCTTCCTCCTCTCTCTGCCTGCCTCTCTGCCTACTTGTGATCTCTCTCTCTGTCAAATAAATAAATAAAATCTTTAAAAAAAAAAAAAGAGTTGGTGCCAAGAACAGTACCTGGGCCAGCTTGTATCAGTCCTATTTCGCAAGGGCAGGATCTCTCACTAGGCCACAACTAGCCATTAGAAGAGCCAGGATTGGAGGCCAAGCATATGACACTCAGCCAGTACACTAGCAGGCGGGCCATTTGCCTGAGACAGTCCTGGCTTAAGCCAGTCATCTGAGAATCCGGTTCAGCCTGTGTCCAGAACCAGTGTTCCAGTTTGGCCGATAAATTATATACACTGCATATGCACAGATATGTATCAAACTCAAGTTTATTAACACAAATGTGTTTCATCACTCACAAGCCAACTCATCGGGACACGTGTTTACCCCAAGCTCCTTCTTCCCACCCAAGGTTGGGTAGACTAAGCCATGCATTCTTGCAGGAAATGTATATTGAGTGCCGTGAGCCAGACTCGAGATCCTGTAACAAGGGGTTGAGAGGGAGTGGGATGAGCAGATGGTGTCTGTGCCACTACCTCGACACTGGGAAAATAAAGCACCAACTATAATGCAGATTCGGGACCAGCTCTGAACTTGGGCAGGGTGCTGAACCATCCAGGTCTTTGGTTGCTGGCCTATAAAGTGAGGGGACAGGGGACGGGGAGAACTGCACCAGGTCTAATGTTTCCTCCCATTTAATGCTCGGTGACTTTGCCGGAGTTCACCTGAAGGGACCAGAAAATGCATGAGCAGGGGAGGTGGCATTTCAGCCGGGCCACGCGGGACAAGCCGGCATGCAGGATTTGCAAAGATCTTTGGGTGTGAAAAGTCCTGGCCTGCTGGCAGAAAGACCGGAGGGTAAGGCTGGGGATGCCGTAGGAGGAGAAAGTGTCACGGACACCCTGAACGCCCCCTCAAGTGAGGCTCATCCTTAGAAGGTGGTCTCTCCCATAAGGATTCTCCTCTTTCGTACCTTGCTCAAGCCAACTGTGGGAATGGAGTCTGAGAACACAAACCCACTTGCGGAGACCCATGTGCCCCTCAGAGAGCCCCCTTCTTCACGTAACTTCCCTTCGGAGCAGTAATCACCGCTTGCCCACGTGTTACGGATTATCTCTGCTAGTTGTTTCTTTTCTCTCTCCCCGTGGACTGGAAGTTCTAGGAGACCAGCGTCTGTGCCTGTTTGTTCATTCTGCTCTTCCCAGTGCCTGGACCGGCTCAGTGTGCCACTACTGTACACACACAGCGGACCCGGACGCATTCAGAAGCCTATGTGCGCACAAGCCTCAGACTCTGGGTGGAAAAGGATGGGCTGGAAGAAGAAAGCAGGGACTGTTGTGGGGGAGCAGGGTTAAGGCGGGTTGGCAGGAGAGCAAGGAGGTAAAGATAAAGATGTGATCTTGCCTGCCTTGCACCTGGGGACTGGCAGCCCAGTGTCCGGGAAGCCCCGCGTCTGCCCAGAGGCATGGCAGTAACAAACTCAACCGTCGACCAGGAACCACACTCACCAGTCCCTACGGGGCCAGAACCGGACGGCAGAGACTTGGGTCCGTCCAGAGACCCAGAGGGAGGCAAGAATTAGATGGAGAAAAGTTAGAGGGGCACTGTGGATGCGGACACCCCGGGGAACACATCCGACACTGAGAGTCTCATGGCACTGACTGTTTATTGCAGGAGAAGCAGAGAACTGGACATGACCCAAAGCAGAGGACAAAGAGAGCCCCGGGGCTGCAAAGGCTCCAGAGGCACGGGGACAGAGGAGTTCACACCTGGCCGCAGGGAAACACCCGCATAGGTGTGTTATCTCTGCGCTGGGAGCAGTGACCCAGTGAGAAACGGCCAAGGAGGAGGTCACCGGGAGCAACCCGGACGGACCGCCTCATGGTGGGCACCCAGAGGACCACAGGGCAAGGGGATGGTGCGGGGATCGTGGCCACAGAGGAAGCGCCTCCTGGCCTAGACAGGGCGGGGGCAGCGGGGGCAGCCGGCCCTGCAGCTTTTTGCTCACAGAGCCAGCTGCCGCCAGCCCTTCACCTGGAGGCCTTCCTGGCCGCACAGCTGCCGCCTGAGCTCTTGGGCAGGGGATCCTTGAACTCGCTGCCGCAGCTGCCTTTGGTTTTGACGTCCAGGGCTGCTGGCTTGAAGCTGAAACTGCTTGAGGCGCCGAAGCCCACGCTGAAGCCAGCTCCTCCTGCCCCCGCGCCGGTGTTGCTGATGACAGCTGGACCGGGTGAGAGAAGACGGGGGCGGGGGGCTTCCTGGGGCATCCCGGCCACTCCCTCGACTCCCTGCCCCGTGGGGACAGAGTCCCTCTGCCGGGAACTTTTCGTGTCCTCAGAGGTTTTCAGCAGCACCGATCATTTCTCAAGGATTTGGCCTGTGTACTTGACCTTCTCCCGCGGGTCTGTGTCTCTCCCCCGGCATCAGACTTGGAGTCTTCACGGGCTCTCTCAGCGAACTTCCCGCACGGGATGGGCCACATGAACAAAGGCCCTTCACGACGGCCCCTGGCGCTGGCCCCATGGAAGGGGCTGAGGGCCCAGCCCCCGTCCCCTGGGGCAGCACCGCCCTCTGCACCTGTCTCTAGCTTTTCAAGCGGCCGAAGGCTGTTACAGCCCTCGGCGTCCACCGCCCCGCCCCCAGTCCCTCCGACTGCCCGGTCCCTCTTACTGCACCCTGGAGCCTTGGTTTTGGTCTGGCCTCAAGAGAAATAGGACGTGCCCAGTAAGCCTCATTCTTACAGGAGACTTTCGGATTACACACTGTTAGGTATCCTCCGATTTGTCTACAGGCTGTACTTTGGTGTTTCATGGTATTATTTTTTTCCATCACTGCTTCTCTTCAGTAATTCAAGCCAGCTCCCTCTTGCTGCCCCTAAGTCTCTCCTGAACCCTCTCTAGTGTCATGGAATTGGAGCCTCAGACTTCTGGAAGGTGACTAAGCCCAGAACCCAGTCCTGCAGGTACTTACAGATGCTCACGGAGCTGGGATGTTCACCAGACATCCTGGAGAGAGAGGAAAAGCAGGTGAATGCTCTGTGAAACAGCACGGCGTCTCTCCGGGGCGGCGGGGGGGCGGGGTCTCAGAGGTGCCACCGTCCGCCTCATCCCAGCCTCCCTTCCTCCCACACACCCCAGTGGAACCTCTGATGGGAAGGCTCACTTCTGCAGCCATCAGAGCGGCTCTGGGCGATCTGATGGCTGGGGTCATCGCTGAGGCCGCGCTCACCTCTGTTATGCCGGTGGTGTCACACAATTAAGAGGAATGAGTTCACCTGCTCGTTGGGCCCTAGGCTTTACCAGGCGGACCTCACACTTAGCTGACTCTTGGAAGCCATCTTGCCCCTCCCCCCACACCCCTAAGCATGCAGCACAGAGGACCAGCGAGGCTCTGTTTCTCCAAAGCGACTGATGTTAATATTTCCTCTCCCACCTCCTCTTTGGGATTCTGACAACGAAGTCCTTCCTGCAGCCTAACTTTGGTCTTTCCTATTGTACTATGTCAAACCCATTCCCTAGAACCCATTCCCGTTACCCGGTAGGACCCCAACAGAGCCAAACTGTTTGGCTTCGGTCTTCCTACTAAAGCAAAGAGATAACTGCTCCAAGTAAAAGATATCCGGCCCCCCACCTGCTCTCCTCGCCCTCCAGCAGCTTGCGGTAGGTGGCGATCTCCACGTCCAGGGCCAGTTTCGTGCTCGTGAGCTCCTGGTACTCGCGCAGCATCCGGGCCAGCTCCTCCTTGGCCTGGTGCAGGGCGGCCTCCAGCTCGTCCAGCTTGGCCCGGGCGTCCTTCAGGGCACAGTCGCCCCGCTGCTCGGCATCGGCGATGGCCGTCTCCAGGTTGGAGCACTGAGGGGGAAATGCATTCAGTGCTTTGAGTCAGAACACAGTTCTGAGGTCCTGCCCACACACCTCCTCTCATTTGGTCCTGACTGATGGAGAATGCTTTGAGGTCCTCCTAGATTCTCTACTTTGGGACATCACTAGAGATGAATCTGTCCTTCTCCTAACTCCGAGCATGGTTCACCTCCACACGCACTGTCCTATGAAGATGGCCCTTCCCTCCCTTGGGAGAGAGACACAGGGCACCGAGAAGGGGAGCCTCCCGGGCCCGTGGCCCCTGTCCTCTCCCTCCTGGTCTGTAACACTGGGCTCAAGATTCTAATGCCACCCCGGAAAACTCTTGGGGTAACTGGCTTAATTCGGTCCCACAGTGTAGAGGTTGTCTTGAGAGATCCTGTAAATCGTAAACAAAACAAAAACCAAGAGAGAGAGAGAGAGAGCGTGCGCAAAGGAGGGGGTACTAATAAAGTTCCTATTAATAAAATTTCCATCCAGTAGACCTGCCACGTGGAGTCTGGCCTCCAAAATTCCACAGAGAATCATGCTACGGGGCGATACCCTCAAAAGATGCTTTTGTGAACAACAGGTCCCACTAGTTACAGACGCTCGCTGTCGGGTGGGGAGGCAACTTGTAGTACAAAGCTGGGAATCAGATTCTATGCCACATCCATGAGAAGCTGCCGGGGGTTTCTTGAGTCTTTCAGTTTTGGGGGTGTGTTCCCATCACTTGGCCAAGTCTTGGTGGGGTCTAAATATCTGACTTCTCTTTTCTGGTGCGCCCCCTCCTCTGGAGTCAAATTTGCTTCACCCCAAGGAGAGAGCTGATCCGGAGGCCAGACAGAATTCCAGAATGTTCCAGCCGGTGCCGCCCCGCTCTGCCAGGCAGACCCCCCACCATGCAGACACCCACAGTGTTTGGGTGAGTGGTTCACAGCCTCTGCTGTGGAGGCCTAAGGGATGCCTAGGAGCCAGCTCTCTGGCCACGGAAGGCCACGTCCCGTCCTCGGGGCTGTGGCAGTCTCATCATTCAGGGAATGGCCACTCTGTGGCCCGAATTCTATCAGGCTGTGCTCTGCTCCTTTTCACTGACCGAGGTTCTGCAGGGTGAGCTGGGGAGACTCCTGGGTCTTGTGAATGTGACGTGAGGTGAGAGGGCATGAAATTCGGACATCCTCAGAAACGATTATCGCATGGATCTGGGATCACTGAATGCCAAGAGGGTCTGCAGGTGAAACCACGGCTTCTTCGGGGGAAAAGCCAGAGCGCAGGAAAGCACCTTGGCTGGGGGCCCTCGAGAGGAGCTGCCATGGGGACCAAGCATCAAGAGCGACCCCCGCTGGCTCCCCATGGAGGACATCTTCCCTGACCTCCCTGGTGGCATTCCGATCACAAGTCACTTTCTAGTAATAAGCTCACCCAACCGTGAACACATAGCATTTTATCAGATAAATATTATAATCGGATGCTGAGCACGGCCTCAAACTGCTTGTGTTTTTCTTTCATTTATGCAGAAGTTAATTAAATGAAAATACCATGAGTTCTTATTTAGGTGGCCTTTTTTCCTCCCACCACCACGAGCCTGGAGCTCAGGGGAGAGGATGTGTGTGCATGTGTTTGCGTGTATGTGTGCGGTGTGTGTGTGGGGGGTGTGCAGGGCGGGGAGGGGCCACTGAAGAAGAAGGCATGGGGACAGGGCCACTCAGCTTGTCCGGGAAGCTCAGAGCGTTTGGGCCAACCTCCACAACTCTGGGACACTCATGAGCTTGCTTGCTTCTGAAACACCAGTGAGACCCATACTGCACCCAGGGCCAGGGTCACTCAGTGCCAGGCCACCATACACAGCACAGCCATGGGGGTGGACAGACACAGAGCAGAGCCCTGGGCCAAGCCAACGGTGGGAGGCTCTCTCTCCTCTCCTCTACTAAATTCCACGGCTGGGCTCTCCTTCCTCCAGCATGGATTCATCATGTGAAACCTCCAAACGCTCCTTTTAACCTATTGCTTCGGGTCTAAACTCTACTGCCCCACTTCGAAGGTGCCCCAAACCTGCCTGTCCTACATGGTGGCGTCCTGCCGCCCGCCACCGCAGCCATTGGGGAACTTCTGCTCGGGGTGGGTGCCTCTCCTCCCTGCATACACGCCATGCGGTGTCCACGTTGGACCCACTGCTCCCGCTGGCTCCCTCACCAGGACCCACTTCCCCTCTCTCCTATCCCATCCCATCCCATCCCGCCTCCTGCAGGAAGCCTCCCTGGGGTCTTCATTCTGTTCTGGCCACTCGGGACTCCTTGGGGAGCGGGCTACACGGTGGGCGGAATGCTTCGTCCTTGTACGTGGGTTCGAGCTGCTCTCCCCCGACGGACTACACGTGCCCTAAGGAGGGGCCGTGCCTTGTCCTGGTTCCGTATTTAGTCTCATACCTTTGGCGCTCAACAAGCCCTGCTAGCTGGCTCATTTCGCGGAACCCACCTGCTTCTTCACATTCCCTATCTCGGAGCGGATCCTCTGGATCAGGCGGTTGAGCTCGGAGATCTCAGCCTTGGTGAGTTTGAGGTCATCCCCATGCCGGCCCGCGGTGACCTGCAGCTCTTGGATCTGAGGTTGGGGGTCGAGAGAAGAGGAGCGCAGGACAGCTGGGAATTCGCCTCTTAATGGCATTGAGCGTGGAGAGCAGGACGGGGGACCTCACTGCCTGAGCAACAAAGGCACAGCGAGGAGGGAGGGAGGAGAGAGGGCGGGCAAAGCGGGTGAAAGACCACCTTTTCCTTCTGGACAGGAAGGCCCTGACCCAGCTCAAGAGGATCCTCAGGCCCACAAATGTGGAAGCCTTGGTGGGGTTGGAATTTCCTGTCCTCATTTTGACAAAGCAGGAAACACGAAGCAAAGCCAGGATGGACGGATACGCACAGAAACGGTGTCAGAGTCCCCCCAGGGTTGTGGCTAGTGTGGCCTCTGCTGTCAGCAAGGACAACCACAGGACGAGGGCTAAGCCCATAGATGCCTGCAGCACATGCCGAGGCTGTCGTGACCTCTCAGCCCCGCGGGGAGGCATTTCCACGAGGCCCAGCTCCAAGGCGAAGGAGGTCTCACCCCAGCCTGGTGCACACACAGACACGCACATGCAGGCACGCGCGAGGAGAGGCAGGGGTCACTGGGCCTCAGCACAGCGGGCGCGCAGCCCACCTTGCTCTGGTACAGCGCCTCGGCCTCGGCCTTGCTCTTCAGGGCGATGTCCTCATACTGGGCGCGGACCTCGGCGATGATGCTGTCCAGGTCCAGGCTGCGGTTGTTGTCCATGGACAGGATGACGGAGGTGTCGCTGATGTGGGACTGCATCTGAGCGATCTCCTGGAGAACAGTCAGGGAGTTGGAGCCAGTGACAGGGTCTCCAGAGGCGAGCCCCTCTCCTGACCCTCCCTAGCAAATCCCTCGCTGCCCTTCCGCGGCGCTTGAACTCCACCTTCGGCAGAGCCCCCAGTGCCGCTGCCTGCCGGGGCGGAGGTGCCCGCGCCTGGCTTTCAGGCCCGCGTGGACCGCCCTCTCCGCCCTTCGCTCAGGACTGCTCCCTCCCCTGTTCCGTGCTCCACGGCAGCAGCCGCCCTTCATCCGCAGAATTAAGTCTGAACACCTTAAGGGGCCCGCAGAGCCCTTCTGGGGTCGCCGACAGCTTTGCCTTCTCCAGGCCCCTCGTACTTGACCCGGCTCAGACCGCTCATCCCACTCCTTCAGGCTGCACGCCGGGCCCTTCCCAGCCTGGACACCCCCCGAGATGTTCCTCATCCTTCCCCAGGAGCCTTCCCTGACAGCTCAGGCAGAATTCCCTGCGCCTTCCTCGCTCTCCCAAAGCTCACCCGCAGGTTGTTTCCTCTACCAGACGGTGACTTCCTAGGGGACAAGAATCATTCCTACTCCTTCACGGCCTCCTCAGAGCCCACCTCACTGCCCCACAAACATCAGCTGCAGGGAGCAGCCAACCTTCGTTCCCCACGTCCATGCAGGCCGAGGGCCAGAAGCTGCTCATGGGAAGAGCAGACCACGCGGGAGCTCAGTGGAACGCTTACCCCTTCATAGAGGCACTTGAAGAATTTGATCTCATCCGTCAGAGAGTCCACCTTGGCCTGGAGCTCCACCTTGTTCATGTAGGCGGCGTCCACGTCCTGGGAGAGCCAGAGAGGAGCCAGCTGCCTTGCCCGCCCTCGTCCCCGCTATAAGGAACCTCAGGTTCCCTACTCTTGCCACTCCCCTCACCCTGTGCTTCCCAGGGAGGTTCGCTTGCTGAGAGCAGACCGACCCGTGTGCAGGGCAGTGGCCGTGCCGGGAGTGTGGCGAATGCCTGGATTCTAAGCGGGCAGACTCTGGGGGCGACATGCATCCCGGGCAAGGGGACTCAGAGGAGCTGGGGAATGAGAACCCCGTCGCCCCTGCCCGAGGGACTGAGTGACCCACTGAACCCCCTTCCTCAGCCTACAACACCACGGTGTCAGGTCCTCAGGGAGCCCTCGAGGCTTCTTCCAGCCCTTCCTGCTCCGCTCTTACCTTCTTGAGCACCACAAACTCGTTCTCAGCAGCTGTGCGTCTGTTGATCTCCACCTCGTACCTGTGTGCAGCAAGACAGAGGAGGTGGCATTGCCACTGGGATAATTCGGTTCTGCAAATGCTCACCGAGCAGCCAGTGAGTACCTCCATGCCAAGAGCTGCATGGCCGTCACCTACACACGGGGGTTTCCTGCACTCCTGCGGCACGCGCAGCCTCCGAAGGGAACTCGACAGGAAGAGGTTCAAAGGAATCAACGGGCAGCGCCTTCGTTCAGATGTGACTTAGCCTACAGTGCCTCTCCCCGGGAATGCACCCGTGATGGGTTTCCACTCTCCCTCCTCCCTTTCACAACTACCCCTCCCTTGGGACAGCAGAAAGATGCACCCCTTCTGCCAACCGGGACATTAGTACAGTGCATTAGCCCAGGACGCAAACCTCCCGGGCACCAAGCAAATACTATCCCCACCTTTGAGCTGTATGTTCGACTTGTCTTTTATACAGATTTCTGTTCCAGGTGGAGCAAGGTCTTAGAAGCAGGATGTTTGGATAGGGCTGGGACGTTCTTCACACAGATACATTGTAGATTGGGGAGATGGGAGTATTGATCACTTACAGACCTCACTATTCCATCTTTTATTATTGTCGAAGAATGTACTACAGGACATTTGCCTTTGGAAATGAAATAGAACTCTGGAAAGAAATAATTAGTGCTAGCAAATGGTTTCTTTCCATATCATTTCACGTGACCTATCGTTTTCAGCTTCTTACTCCTTCCTAGGGCGTGCAGCTGGCTACCAAGGGGGGAAAGGCTTTGTCAGATGACCATACAGGTTAGCGAAGTGGGTTATTTTAAAAATGTAACTGGAACATTTTTTGAGACTGCCGGATTGTGTTAGTTACACTGGAGAAAACACACGGAAAACAGCCAGCATGATTTACCTCAGATTCCGGGCGTGTTATTTAAAAAATAATTGAATACTTCCTTGTACCAAATTACACTATGATAGAGTTGTTTCTATTATAATTATTATTATCTCTTATTATCTCAGAAAATATTTCATTTTTCTTCCTCCTGTTAACAAATAAGAGTGTATGCTAATTGCAGACTAGTTTTTAGCCTACCTTTCTATTTCATAAAACACACAGAAAAAGTTTGGTCTTGATGGCTATCGAATTAATGACATTTATTTGTCATAATTTTTCATTATTTACTTCTAGAGACCAAACACCGGAGCATACACAGACACACACATCTATAAAGAAAATCGATGCATTTTTAGTACTAATGGCTTTATCAATAACTCATGATTTACAAAATACATTACGAAGCACAATTAAATTTTAAACCATAACAAAGTGCAGGCTAATTTTTCTTATCTTAGAACATAGATGTGTTAATTATATCAAATCTACATCATTTTAATATTCAATGCCTCCAATAACCTATTGTACAAGATGTCACCTTTAGTTTGCTGCTAGGTGGATTTTATAACAGTCCCTAATTCATTTCCTTATTTCATTTCGTCCCACAGCAACCCTATCAAGTAGATTCTACCATTATCATCTCTCAATTTTATAAGCAAGGCAAAGACTTTTCCAAGGTCACAAAGCTTGTAAAGCTAGGATCCCAGTGACATCAGGGAAACAAAACCTTAGATTTGCCTAGCACTTTGGTTCTTTTAAGAGCTGTTAATACATTAATATCAGCATTACCATCTCAACAGCTCTTTTAGGTGTTCTTTTTAGCCCTTCAGGGCAGGTGTCAGTATCTGAATTTTATAAATATTAAAACTGAAGTCCACAGACAACCAGGAGGCTCACCCATCATCAACTCGACTGAGTGGTAATTCCAGAACACCTGGGCTTCTAGAGGCAGCAAGACCTCTGGAGGCTTCTGATCTGGGCATCTGGGCTGTGGCTAGAAACCCCCTCTTTTTTTCCAGAATTCTATTCAAATCTCCATTGGGCTGCAATTTCCATCTTAATGCCACTCAATCTCAGTTCGCACTGTATTCATTTCACTTCCTGGGGGCTCTCTGAAAGTGGTCGTCAAGCCTGCCCTCACAATCTGGGTGTTTTTAGAGGTCAGAGACCATGCCACCTCCTCCCTCAGGACTCCATGCAGGACTCAGGGCAGAGTTCACTTGGGGATAGTTCAGAATAGGGATGGCCGGCAGATTGAACGTGGAACAAGAGAAATTGCTCAGCTCTGACCATCACCATCCCCTTGAATTGGGGAAGAAGTCATCTTTCCCTAGAAATCCTGGTACCTGGAAGCAAACTTCCAAAATATCAGATCATTCTGAGCCAGGGTGTGTCATGTTCTCCTCGCTGGCTCATATTCGGGATAAATTATTTCTGGTTCCAAAAACATTTTCAATCATCCTCTTTAATGGTGGGATTCAGCAGCACAGATATACTTCAACAAGAAAAACATTTTTAAAACTTTTATTTGTTTAGCTTTAGGATTTGTTCTGAGATTGGTGCCATGGCTTACATTCTAGGTACTCCCACAGAAGACCTCACTCCGGCACCTGGGTGGTTCAGTGGGTTAAGCCTCTGCCTTCAGCTCAGGTCATGATCTCAGGGTCCTGGGATCAAGCCCCACATGGGGCTCTCTGCCCAGCAGGGAGCCTGCATCTCCCTCTCTCTCTGCCTGCCTCTCTGCCTGCTTGTGATCTCTTTCTCTCTGTCAAATAAATAGATAAAATCTTTTTAAAAAGAAGGAGGAGGAGGAGGAGGAGGAGGAGGAGAAGAAGAAGAAGAAGAAGACGACGACGACCTCACGCAGGAGAAGCTACAAAGCCATCTGGGTTGTCCATCTGGTTTCGAGACAACTCTCCTGTCCCTATTTCTCCATTTCCAATGTTAAAAGTTGAGCACACCATTTCCTAGAAATTCAGGGCACCACTCTGGATAGATCTTTTCTCTTCCTAAGTCTCAACCTGTGTGGATCTCCCTCCCTCCCCTATAGAAAAAAGAAGAGCAAATGTTATAGTAAAGGATCGAAAAAGGCAAAAAGGCTGACTCCAAATCGAAACCTCATCTGTGATCAAGACCCTCCAGGGGCAGATTCTCTGCCTTTCCGCTCACCTCTTCTTGTAGTCCTCCACCAAGTCCCGCACGCCCCTCAGCTCTGAGTCCAGCCGCACCCTGTCCCCCGTCTGTGTCTCCAGCTGCTTCCGCAGGTTGCTGATGTAGCCCTCATAAAGGGGTTCCAGATTCTTCCTGCAATTGTTCAGGTCCAGCTGCTGTAGTAGGTTCCACTTGGTCTCCAGCACCTGGTTCTGCTGCTCCAGGAACCGCACCTGGGACCCAAAGGTGGTCATAGCCCAGAATCCCCATGCTGCTGCCTCTCTACAGTGGGGAGAGGGCCCCAGAAATCAGACACAGTCACCCTACAGTGGGAGGCAGGAAACAGCAAGACTCATCAGAGAATGGATTCAGCCAGAGGGACGTGCCTATCTGGGTCTCCAAGACAAGAAATAAGATTCAGGCTACAAGAAGTCAAGGAGGTAGGGTTAAGCAATGCTGTACATGCATGCCACCATGAGTTTTCACGTGATGGAAGTGGCTTTCTTTGCCTAAGTACTGGTGTTTTTAGAGTGACGGAAGACGGGAAGCACGGGAGAAACAGTGATGGGGGAATGGCATGGAAAGTCACTCTGATGGTTAACCTGTCCTCTCTTAGGTACAAGCTCAATTGCTCTTGGTTGGCTGGTTTCTTTGGTTTTCATTTCAAAGTGGGTTATCACATCTTTACAGGGTTCCTGCATACTTGACAAAAGGTCTCACATGTTTGGACTCAAAAACTTCAAGCCTCTGCTACTCACTAGCCTTCTTCTTCCTTTTCCCTAGGTTTAGGGAGACAAGGGAATGTGAGGGGTAAGAACAGACTCTGAAGAGGAAAATGAGCCCTGTCCCCTGGGATAGCAGCTCTGTTTCTTCCACTCCTGTCCCCTTGTCTCCAATCACCTCCCGCCCTCTCCCCAAGCACAGGGGTGAGGGACGCAGTCTGCTGATGCTGTTCTATCAGTTTGGGCTTGTTTCTTAGCCTCCCTCTGTCTTGGTTCCCTCCTCTGCAAAGCAGGATGATAACAGAATCATGGGTCGCGTGTGATATATGAGAGCCCCTTGGGACAACACCAGGCACTGAGTAATGTCAGCTATTGTCTGGATTATGTCCCCTGTGATTCATGGTCCAGATCTTCTGCGCTGGCTTGGATATAGAAACCTACTCCTTCTCTGCTCCCCATCCCTTGGGGTCACTGCCTCTGAGTCACCAGGGACCGTTTTAACCCCTGCCTGTCCCCCTCCCCACAGACACACACAAAATGCATGCATGTAACTTGACAGGCCCTCCTTCTCAATCTTCTCCCCTCATCCGCACCTTTCAATTTTCTGGTCCTTTTCTCCCATCTCCTCTACAAACCTTCCTGCCTTAGACCGCCACCCCACTTCCTACCTTTTAAGTCCCTTCCCTTCACCAAGCACCCTATCCTGTGATGCTCCCTGGTCAGTGCCCCTCTGGTGCTCCTGTCCTGGATATTTGTCCCCATCTCCTTGTCTGATATTAAGAACCCTCAGAGGGCCATTCCATACGTTTCCTGCCTGTGCAGCACCCTGTTCCATCCCAGGGTCTTGTCCCCAAAGGGGACATGGGGTGGGGGAGGGAGTGAGAAGCACCCTTCCAAGCCCTTTACAAACATCCAGTTCATCCTCACATCCTCATGTGGGGTAAGAACCACTGTTGTGCCCATTTTACAGATGAGCAAAGGGAAACCCAGAAAAGATAACCAGCTCGCCCAAGTTTTCACGCAGCTGTCAGTGGCAGGCAGAGGACCCCTGGGCATACCGGTGGCTGCTGGGCCAAACCCACGCCTGAGGACCCACCTTGTCGATGAAGGAGGCGAATTTGTTGTTCAGCGCCTTGATCTGCTCCCGCTCCTGGGCGCGCACCTTCTGGATCTCGGGGTCCAGCTCCACGTTGAGGGGGGCCAGGAGGCTCTTGTTGACGGTGACCTGCGGGATGCCGCCGGGCGGGCACACGGACGGACACACGGGCCCCAGGCCGGCGCTGCCGAAGACGGTGCCCACGAAGCCGCCCAGCCGGCCGCCGCCCGAGCCCGCGCAGGGGCCCA
>LNAC01000053.1:4069713-4090791 GCA_002007465.1 Ailurus styani
GCCGCAGCGCACAGAGCCAGCCGCCGGCCGCCCCCCGGGCTGAAGAGGCTCCTGGAGCCGAAGGCGGCCGTGCCCTTGACGCCGGCCGGGAACGAGGCGGAGCCGGCGCTGACCCGGCCCGAGAGCACGGCCGAGCAGCCGCTGAAGCCCGGGCGCTCCCCGGCGGGGCGGTGGTGCAGCTGGCGGCTCATGCTGGGGGCGGGACAGGGGCGCAGAGGGCGGCTCTGCTGGCCTGCCTCGCTCCCCCTACCCCTTAAATAGCCGGCTGCGGGCAGCCTAATTTGTAGGTCGAGGACGTCTATTAGCCACAAGGGGCCTCTCGGGCTTCTGCGTTTAGGAAATTACCACCCCTCCCTGAGATTTTTGTCTCTCCCACCCTGAACTCCCCATGAATCCCCTATAAAATGGCCCTGAACCCTGCATTTGCTTTGCTTGCCTCCTGCATTATAGTAATTTGGCTACCTTATCTCCACCTGCTGGCCTCCAATTACTGGGGTTATCGCGGCCAAGATCTGTGGTGGAAGCTTCCAGTGGGTCCGGCCGGAGTGGGGGAAGACACCCTCCCACCAGGTGGAGGGGGTGGTACAGGGAGCAGATGTCCAGGCCAGTTCGGCTTCAGAAGGACTTGAACAGGATCAAGAATATTCCAGAGAATCATCCTTAGCCTGTCAGTCAGCTGCTGATTCCCCAGACTTCCGGACGAGGACGGCCCTGTCCTGAGGGAAGGAAGTGCCAGAGGGTAGAGACTTCTGGCCTATCCGCAAGGAATTCTCAGGCTGTTGAGGAAGACCAGACACAGTGACGGAGTTAAGGCCAGTGAGAGCTCTGGTCACAAGGGCTGGGGGCGGGGGCGGTGAGGGGAGAGGGGGCTTATTTGGGGCCAGAGCTGAAAGAGTTCTCCAGAAAAAACATTTCTGGAATAAAAGCGAGGGAAATACTAACTGGGAAGAAGGGAACGGGGCCTGAGGAGATGGTGTGAGGAAGACGGTCTTTCAGGAGGTTTGAGTTTTTTCTTTTTCTTTCATTGCAGAGGAGAGTCATGCATCCCATCCAAGGAGCCCCCGATCAGGACATTTGCTGCCATGGCATTTCTGATTCTGGATCAAAATGTGACTGAGTGTTAAGAACAAGTTGAGAAGGGCCAAGGAAGATGCCTCCAATCTGAAAAATCAAGAACTGGATTCTCAAACTTCATTTCGATTGAGCTCAAGAGTATCTTTTCCTATCTAACCCACTTTCCTTTTTCCAACTTAAGTTGCCTTTAATTCTCCTCTTCTGTCAGAAGAGCCCCTTCCCATACTGCTCTCCTCATACCCAGGCGACACTCTATTTCATCACTCTTATTTCTCAGTGTGTCTGAGTGCTGGATGTGTGTCCCATTTCCACCATCGGATTAATAGGTGCCTGGATTAACCTTTCCCTCCCCTGCTCAGCCCAGTTTCAGCCCTGGCCTCAGCACCAGGGACATTCAGGATGAGTGTGAAGCAGACTGACACTTAGGACAAGGCTCATCGCTGTGGCCTCAGTTATACCCTGGGGCCTGGGCTCCCCTTGGAGCCCTCATGGGGTGGCCAGGTGGCACCTGGGGGTAACTGAGTGACACAGCGTCTGCTGAACCAACCACAGAGCATAATAACAGCCAAGGTGTTTACCCCACAGGGAACGAGGCTGGTGGGGGGAGGGGGTCATCGGTGAGTGATAGAGATGGCACCAGCCACAGATGAACAGATAGAAGAGTCTGGAATGTCCTAAGTGGGAAAGAAGGTGGGCTCTCTATGCTGCTTTAGGGGAGACACTGTAGCCTATTCCCTTGGAGAGGGGAGAGGCAGTGTCAATGAATCTGGGTGACCAGCAGGCCCCCCCAGAAGCTCTAGGTTATGCTTCCCATTATTTCATTAGATTGCTTCCTACACTCCACAGATTTAGCCAGTTTTTTTCCAGTTTTTTTAACCAGTTTTTTATTAACTCTGGTCACTGAGAATAGAAAAGTGGAATAGTATTTCAATTGAAGCAGGAGACACTTACATAAGATTGTCTTTCAGAAGGAGTCTTTGAAGTCTCCTTTTTTCTGGAAACTTCTTAAGAATTTGAGACACCCATTCCTCTGGAACAAAGCCACTTCTGCCGAGGGTCGGGGAACAGGGAGGATGACCTTTTCTTCTCTTCCCGTGAGGGGTTGACTGGCTGGGATGAATCAGGAATTCCTGAATCCCCAGGCTCACCTTTCTTACAGATTATGGAGAGACCAAAGTGGCACGTCCGGGTTTCAGGGGCATCGGATGTGTGGGGATGTGGGCAGATCAAAAGGTGGCTGAGGTCGGGGAGGAGGGCTTCTCATAGCAACTGCCTCTAACAGCAGCTTCCTGTGTCATCTTGGGCCCCATGACTACCTCTGCCATTAGTTCTGGGTGGAAGAAGCCCCCGGATTGGGAGACAGAGCGACAAACATCACCCTTTGAAACCAGAGCTCAACAAAAAAGGATGGACGGATGGCTCCTCAAAGCAAGGATTTGCAAGCATCTTGGTTTTTTTTTTGTTTTGAAGATTTTATTTATTTATTTGACAGAGAGAAACACAGCGAAAGAGGGAACACAAGCAGGGGGAGTGGGAGAGGGAGAAGCAGGCTCCCCACTGAGCAAGGAGCCCAATGTGGGGCTCCATCCCAGGACCCTGAGATCATGACCCGAGCTGAAGGCAGACGCCCAATGACTGAGCCACCTAGGCGCCCCGCATCTTGTGATTAAAAAGGCTTTTGTTTGCCCTGGAACACTGGTTCTTAGGAGATTAATAGGTATCGTGTAGGAAAAAAAGTGTGGGGTTGGATTCCCTGTTAGATTAAAAAAAAAAGATGAAGCAGGCATCATATTGCAGGACTTTTTAGATCCATCACCATGGATCACTTAGGAAAGCTGCACTAAAGGATGTTACAAAACTCAGTGTTTTCCAAAGACAGTGACTGGGAAATGAGATCATTAAAAAATTAGGGTTTTTTCTACTTTTTAATATTTCCGAATTTTCTCATATGAGCTTATAGTGTTTTTACAGGTGAGTTATTTAAAAAACAACTAGAGGGGCACCTGGATAGCTCAGTCGGTTAAGCATCTGCCTTCAGCTCAGGTCATGATCTCAGGGTCCTGGGATAGAGTCCCACATTGGGCTCCCTGCTCAGTGGGGAGCCTGCTTCCCCCTCTCCTCCCTATTCATGCCTTCTCTTACTATCTCTGTCTTTCTCTCTCAAATAAATAAATAAAATCTTTACCAAAAAAATAAAATTAAAAAAAAACAACTAAAGAAGAAAGGGGAGGTAGGCTGATTTCAGTATCAGAAATAAAGCAACCGTTCTTAAAAAAAGAAATAAAGTAACTGTTCTTGTAAAAAAAAACAAAAAACCAAAACAAAACAAAACAAAAAAAACCCAAAACCAGTGTTTCCCAAAACTTTGTTTGACCACAGAGCCCTCTTTTTGGCCAAATATCTTATAGGAACCAGGGTTTTAAGGAATGTGCTTTAAGAGACACAGAACAAAGTTCTCTCTATTTCACCACTAGATAAACTAACATTTCCCCAATTCAGAAGACTTACAATATCTCCTTAAAAACATGAAGGCAAATGAAATATAATTACTACGATGTGTGGCCTGACCTGGCTTATGGCACTGGGCCCAGCATTACATTGTCAAAGCCAAAGACAAGTTGTTTGCTTGGACTAGAGGGCTTGTGCCAGCACCATCCCAGCGCCGCTCAGGGGGAAAGAATTCTCAGGCTGATGAGCACTGTTGGGGATCTACACTGAAGAAGGTTGTACCAGAGACTTCCAGTGCTTATCAAGTACCCTCGCTCTCCTCCTCATTTCCCAGCCTCCTCGGGGGATTGGTCAGGGCTTAGGGCCATGTCGGCCAGTTAAACGTGAGTGGCATTGACGTGTGTCAATTCTAGGATGAGGCAGTCAGCAGCCCGTGTGTCTCCTTCTTCTCTCTTTTCCCCTGTCCCACCCGGTAACCTTGGAGGCCATGTGTCCCATGTGGCAGGGCTATGAGGTCTGTGAGGGCACGTAGGTCTGTGAGACACATGCTGGGAGAGTCACATGGGAGAGCTGCCCAGATCCACTGTGGATGTGAGTGAGAAGTGAGCCTCTGTTGCATTAAGTTAAACCACTCAGACTTCAGGGTTTGTCCTTTGAGGCCATCAGTGTTAATATTCTGGATCCAAGCACAGAAGTCGGATGGTAGAAATATCTCTTAATAGCCAGTGCTTTTTCTCTTGAGTTCCTGTTCGTCGAATAATCTGATGGCTATTAGACCTTCTCTATCTCACATCTCACTTAGGCTTTTGGAAAGAACAGTCTATCCTAGTAATACTAGGAGAGTTAACAGTAACACTGATATAATAGTAACTATCTTGAGCACATACTATGCGGCAGGTACTGAATTAAATAATTCTCATACATTCTTTTGTTAAATTTAATTCTCATGACAACTTTATGCAGGAACTTCTATTATTAACTTTTTACAGATAAAGAATCTGAGCCTCATGGAGCAGAAGTATTTGCCTAAGTTGAACAGTTAGTGAGTGGCAGAGGAGGACTCAAACCTAGGTTCATCTGACACCCAAGATGTTGGCTTCTCCCGTGAACACTACAACATAAAATCCCAGCTCCATAGAAGACTTTTTTGTAAGTAGCCTCCACACCCAGCATGGGGCCCAACTTGGAGCTTGAACTCACGACCCTGAGATCAAGACCTGAGCTGAGATCAAGAGTCAGACGCATAACCAACTGAGTCACCCAGGTTCCGCTCCATAGCAGATTGAAAGGACCTCTATGATGTGGCTGCCACCTGCATCCCCAGCCCCAGACGCCCCTGCTCCATCCCTCTCCACCTGATGGGCCTCTTCCAGCCTGTGACTTCACACTCCAGTAATCAGGACCCGTTTTCACCATGCTAGTGCCTCTGGCCACGACACCCACCCCCTCCTCTTAACTACCTGGTAAACTTCATCCTCTAATGACTCTGCACCTGTTGCCTCCCCTGACCTCCCTGAGCTCCTCAGTCTCCTCTTTGCTGTCTCTGTATCTTGTTTGGTTGCCCATATCTCACTGCATTACAGTTACATTTGTATGGTAATGTCATCATCCAGGGCATGAAGCAGGTTTACACATCTCTGTGTGCCCAACACTAACACGTGCCAGACACATGCTAGACACTCAGTAAGTGTTCATCGATCTGACCGAAATCTCTTTACTGACCCCAAGATTATATTCCCTGAGACTAGTTGCTCTGCCAGCCAATTCTCCTTTGGGCAATAAATAAACTGGCATATAGTTTATGAGATGGTGTCCTTAAAGTTTGGAACTTGTGAATTGTTTCACCAGCACTAAACATGTCTTTTAAGTGAGCAGATTTAGTTAAGTTTTTGAAGCAAAAAGATTTGAGGACAAGACTCTGTTTCCACTGAACGTTTATTAAGTATGAACTTGGTACCAGGAATTGTATAAGACATGTTTATGTCACCTCATTTTGGCCTAACAATAATCCATAGGTGATTAGTCTGCCTATTTTATAGCTAAAGAAATGAGACTTGAAATCTTAAGAACTTTGCTCTTGATCCCCAGTTAGTTGCAGAGTTTGAACCTGAATTCAAAGCCGTTGACTAGAACTCCAAGATTCCCAGGATCCACAGTGAAGATGCAGCTGTGAGTCCTAGCCTGAGTGGCTGACAGTTTCTCCCTGGCTCTTTGCATCCTGAGAGCATCATCGTGACCTTGGAAACTGGCAGATGTCTCTCAGCACAAGAGTGTTCTGGAAGCTGGGTGGTGTGTGTCACAGAGACAGCCCATGCTTCAACACAACTCATACTCATAGACATTCGCTTTCCCAAAGACCAAGGGGACATGGCTCATTACTTTAAAGAGACTCTACTTTGACCTTTTCCCAGAGAACAGGGAATAGCCATTACTTGAGCTCTAGGCTTTCCAGAACTGGCTTTCTGCTGCTTCTGGACCAGTTTTTTTTTAAGATTTTTTATTTATTTGACATAGAGAGAGAGATTACAAGTAGGCAGGAAGAGAAGAGGAAGCAGGCTCATCCCTCCCGACATGGGGCTCGATCCCAGGATCCTGAGATCATGACCTGAGCCGAAGGCAGAGGCTTTAACCCACTGAGCCACCCAGGCGCCCCGGACCAGTTTTAAATCCTGCCATAGACAATTGCTGCCTCCCTCTCCCTGCCCATAATCTGTACACTGTTAAAGATTGCCGGGTCCCTGGAGTGTTGGCCTGAGAAAAGCTGGAGTCGAAAGTGCATCTGTGGGGGATGGCCGTCAGAGATGAATCCTGAGTCTCACAAAACCCAGTGGGATCCTGCGGTCCATGCAAGGATCTCTTTCCCTCCGATTAAAAAACACTTAGGGGCACTGTGGAACGCCCCGGACCTCGATGCCCCAGGCTCCAGGTCATTGACCTCCATGTATGGAAGAGATGTGGCCTGAGACAAGGATCCCCTTGGGAGAGAGAAGCGGCCTGGTCCTGCATGAGTTTTATTAAGTTTATTGGTGAGACACAGGAAGCAGAGAGGTGAGGCCTGAACAAGAACAAGAACTTGCATATTGAGGGCATGGATCCCTTCATGGACGGGACCAATCTTCGGGGCTACTCCCAGCTCTCTATGCCTGCAGGGGCCCCACAAGATATGAGCTGTGACCTGGTGTTTCACCAGAGCCGGTGCTGTGCCAGGAGACAGGCCCTGTGGGTCTGTCGGTGGACCTGTAATCTCATGAGCCCGTGGAGCTTGTGGTCAAGTAACCTAAGCCAGAGCATGGACGGGGTATGGCTGAGAGAAACCTTCCTCTGGGGGAGACGTGCAGGCCAGGGCAAGGTCTGGACCATCGTTGCTGGCCATGCTTCAGGGAGGGCATCTGAGTTACGGGGTCTCTCAGGATGGAGACAGAAGGATGGGCTAGAATCTTGATTCTAGATTAAGAAAGACTAAGGCAGGATGTGGAAGAGAGGAAATGACAGCGGCAAAGGAAAGCAAGAAGGAGACCAGGAGAAAGGTGAGACAGGAGTTTCCTGGAGAAGGGAGTCTGGAGGGAAACCAGGGTGCAGTGGACAGCTGGGAAATGGACTTTTGCTTTATCTTGTGGTCTTCTTGGCAGGGGAGCTCAGAGCCGAGGTCTTCCCCTGGGGCTCCTTGAACTCGCTTACACTCCCCAGCCTGGTTTTGGCCTCCCCTCGGGGGCTGCAGTTCCCACTGCCAGTGACACAGCCCCCCGACAGCATGCCGTAGGCCCCCAAGACAGAGCTGGGCCGGTAACCGTAGCTTCCAGGGCTGCTGAAACCAAAGCCAGCCCCAGCGCCTGCGGTCCCCGCCGTGGTGCTGCTGATGACAGCTGTGGGGAGGCAGGGAGGAGTGATGAGTGTATGTCCCCGGACAGGGGTGACCCCAAGTCCCCTCCAATCTCCTAGCTGCGCCTACCAGAGAGATCTCCCTCTTATGCAAGCACTTCATATCAACTGTGGATTCTCTGACATGCTCAATGCCTGAGTGGCTCAAGCTCTGGAAAAAGTAACCCACGGGTTTCCAAATCGGGAAACTTCTCATTCTTTGGACCAACAGGAGTAGCAAGAGCTTCCTCCAAAGCATCACATAAGCCAACAGGTCTTGCATTTAACTTTAGAATAAGTTCTTAATTTTTTTCAAAGAAATTCCTGATTGCCTGATTTAGGGAAGGTATGGCAGGCGTATTCTAGAAGGAGACCAGGCTGAAGGCCGTGGAGCCAACATGAACACGGGTGGTACACCAGGCTGAAGGCCGTGGAGCCAACACGAACACGGGTGGTACACCAGGCTGAAGGCCGTGGAGCCAACACGAACACGGGTGGTACACCGCGTGTCTGCACGCAGGTCTCCACTCTCAGTGAGGAGGTGGACACAGGAAGCTCGAGGCTTCCGTCTTGCGGGAAAGCCGGGGGGGGGGCAGAAGAGGGCGGGCTGGGAATTCCATCCCAGCATAGGTGAGATTTCTGGGGAAGGGGCCCCTGTGAAATATCAGAATGTGAGAGGAAGCTGGCAGCAGGCGCTCCATAGAGGAAGAGGCAACAGGTCTCGACAGTAAGGTGATGGTAAGCGTTGTGATCTACAAAGCAGAGCCCAGGCTGCTGCGTGGGGGCCTGGCGGTAGGGACCCGCCTTCTTAGTATTCACTAATGGACTACAAATATTCCCTCAGAAGGGTGAAATACTCACAGATGCTCACGGAGTTGGTGTATTCTCCTGACATCCTGTGCAGAGAGAAAAGTGTGGGTGAATCTCCAGTATGTGGAATCCAAGCTCCCCACACCACAGCCTGAAGTCAGCAGCCAGCCTAGCCCAGCCTCCGCCAGCCCCTCCAGCCAGCCAGCTGGCCTCGGCGGACTGCAGTCTCTGCACTGCGCCCCCACAAAGGCTACTCTTTCCACCAGAGATGGCCCAACTTGCAAACCTGTGGCCCCCAACAACAGTACCCTTTGGAGTCCCTCCTCTGTGTTCCTCTTTATCCCATCTGTTCATTCCTGCAAGGCTAGTGCCGGAATAAATACATGTGTGGAAATGTTAGCATCCGAAGTGCCATTAAGGAACTGTCTGATTTTTCTCCCCTGTGAGTCTCAGGAATACAGTGGTGCTCAGTTAGAGCAAAGTTTTCCCACACCAGTGCTTCATATCCACCCATATGGTTGTTGTTTTGAACATGTACTGTTACATACTTAGTGCTTTTCATTGGTTCTGTCTTTTATAACAAAAAAATGCATTTTTCTTAAAAATAAGTTTCATATCACCAGGGTAAATAGAAAACCAATGCTACTGGACCAAAAGAAGAAGAAAAAAACCAGTAGCAATAAAAATAAATAAAAGCAAAATAAAGCAATTTCAAATTTTTTGGCTAGATATTATTGTCTGCCAGCGGCTCTAAACCTGGGATCTACTGTCTCTTTATTAATAGGGATATTTGCAAGGGTCAGGGCGGTGTTAAAGACACAACAGCACCACATGGAGACTTTCTCCCTGCCACAGTCTGGAAAGTCATAGGACAATTGCTGTAAAGAACATCGCTGTCTCATTAACTGACCAGATGCTGTTTCAAGCTGTATCTGTGGGTGACCCGAAAGGTATCTCTAGGCCCTCCTGCAACCTCTCCCACACTCTGGGAAACCGAGTCAGAAGATTCCAAAAGTTCTTCCACCCCTAACATTCTAAGAGCCCTCCCACCATGCACCTGCACTCCTCGCCCTCCAGCAGCTTGCGGTAGGTGGCAATCTCCACGTCCAGGGCCAGCTTTGTGCTCATGAGCTCCTGGTACTCGCGCAGCATCCGGGCCAGCTCCTCCTTGGCCTGGTGCAGGGCGGCCTCCAGCTCGTCCAGCTTGGCCCGGGCGTCCTTCAGGGCATTGTCACCCCGCTGCTCAGCATCGGCGATGGCCGTCTCCAGGCTGGAGCACTGAGGGTCAGGAGGTAGCATTTTCCCCCGAGTTCTAGGGCTCTCTGGGCCTCCCTTCATCCCTCACCCCAGTGAGCTGACTGTGGTCAGACCCTCCTCTGTCTGACCCCACTTCCTACAGCTAAGCCACATTCATGCTGAAGGAGTCCTGCCAACGTGAGTCAGAGAGGATTGTTACTCTCAGCTACTTGGCTTTCTGAAAGAACCCTTCCAATTGTTCCAGATTTCAGATGGGAGTTAAGTGCAGGGGAGGACGCCAGGGGGTCCATCTGAGAAACTGGGTTCGGAGATGGAGAACCAAGAGTAAGAGAGAGGCCCAGTGGAGTTATAGGCAGTTCACCCCTCCCTTAAATGAGCCAGGACTCCTCTCTCCTCCCAAAGCCCCTTTACCTGCTTCTTCACACTCTCGATCTCTGAGCGCAGTCTTTGGATAAGCCGAGTCAGTTCAGAGATCTCGTTCTTGGTGTGTTTGAGGTCATCCCCATGCCGGCCAGCCACTAGCTGGAGCTCCTGGAACTAGGCAGACAGGGAGCAAAGTAGACAGCTTGACTCAGGGCATGGCCGAGCTCCGCCTGGCAGACTGTGTATTTGTCTTCAGAGTGTGATGGGTGGATGGGGGTCCCCAGCCTCACCCGGCCTGCCAGCAGCCTCCCACTCAACCATCTTCTCATTGAGTATATTTGTTTGCCTTAAGCGCAGTCATCTCACTGATGTTTAGATTTGGCCATAACAACTGTTGAAAGCCTTCTCCTCTCTGCACGGCAACTTTAAAACACTCAACTCCAACTATGATGCTCCTCTACCCATAGCCCTTCAAAGTCAAGGTTAAGTTCAAACTATGAGCATGGGATCAAGGTGTTTTCAGGTTTGGCATCCACCAGTCTCTCCAGACTCCTTTCTCACTGCCCCTGCCCTTCACCTAATTGTCTCCACTCCTGTGCTAAACAGTTCCATGTTCCCTAAATGTCCCCTGTGCTCTCAAGTCTCCAAGTCTTTGTATGAGCAGCTACCTCCACCTGGAAAACTCTTCCCCATCCATTTTCCCTTTTTCCTTAGCTATTTCCAATTCAGCCAGGGCAGAGTCACTTCCTCCAGGAGACCTTCCTTGCTCTCCCAGTTGGGTGTACTTCTATTTCCATAACTCCTGGCACTCCAGTTCATAGATATTACCACACTGTACTACAAGTGCATCTTTCTGTGTTTTTCCCATCAGACTTAGCATGACTGAATGGCAGGGACCTGTCTTCTCTGTGACTTCCTCCTCTTCATAGCTCAGCTGGGCCCCAGGCTGCTGGAAGTCTTGAGGAACAATTCAGAACTCTGGTGGCTGTGCACTGCTTCTCTCTGTCCCTGGTGCTTGACCTTGCAGGTTGTCCCTAACAAGACCCTAGGTTCAGGATTCCTCTTAAAGGTGCCAGGTCCCCTAGAAGGCAGGGGGGATTCTCGCTATGCTCCTGTGTTTTATCTTTGGTGCTGATCTTGGGACGATAAACGTTGGGGCAAGACCAGTGGTCTTTTCCTGCTTCTCTGCAAGGCTGTGTGAGCAGGACGGCTCTCCCTACACACCGACAGAGAGCGAGGCACGAGCTTTCCCAGTTCTGACACCAAGAAGTCTCCTTTTGAAGCAAACAGGTGAGCACCCTTCTCCGTTCCACTCCCGGCCCACCCCAAGCCCTCACCGTAAACACTTCCTACCAGAGTCATGACCTGGTCTTTTGTCTAAACACTGCGGAATTGGCAGCCGGTCATCTGTGTCCACACTGCGGAATTGGCAGCCGGTCATCTATGTCCACACTGCGGAATTGGCAGCCGGTCATCTGTGTCCACACTGCGGAATTGGCAGCCGGTCATCTGTGTCCACACTGCGGAATTGGCAGCCGGTCATCTGTGTCCACACTGCGGAATTGGCAGCCGGTCATCTGTGTCCACACTGCGGAATTGGCAGCCGGTCATCTGTGTCCACACTGCGGAATTGGCAGCCGGTCATCTGTGTCCACACTGCGGAATTGGCAGCCGGTCATCTGTGTCCACACTGCGGAATTGGCAGCCGGTCATCTGTGTCCAGCTCCATCACTTACCAGCTAAGTGAGCTCGGCAGGTTACTGGTTTCTTCATCGTTGAAAGGGGAACAGCAATAGTAAGACCCCACAACTACACTGATGAAATTCTGGTCCATACGTGCTAACCCCCAGATGAAGAAGCGCCAGTGTGGAGAACCCCAAACAGCAAGGGACCCAAAAACCATGTCTGTGCAGACCTGCCTAATTCTTCTGGAAGGAACCTGGGGTTAAGCACTGGCCACCGACAATCCAGAGGGGCTGGGCCACATGGCCATCCCTGACACCGGCTGGCAGCAGTCACGTGTAGGGATGTGGGGACCAGAGGCTTGGATTTGAACTTTTATCGAGGAGCCCTGGCTTGTGTTGCTGCCTGGGCCTTGAAAGGCTCCCTTCCTCTAACCCCTGCTGGCCTCATCTTTCTGTCTGTACAGTGGCGAGGAGGCAGGGGGAGGGACAAGATAAGTCCTCAAGTGTGCGAACCTCCCCTGAGAAGGAACCCGATAAGCAGCATGGAATAATTAGGAAGCTGCCATCTTGATCTGAGAAACCAAATTATCTAAAGAATCATTTCCCCACCCATGACCCATTAGAAGAGTTAAGATCTAAGGGACTCATAATCCCCCTTTATCCTTGCAGTTGGACTTGAATGAAAGGTAGGAATTACCTGATCTCAGATCACACTCAAGAGACCCCCTAATTTATTGTAATTAATGAAGGAGTTGAGATGCTAACTACCTGTGTTTCCCTCCCTCTCAGACTCCTTTCAAAACCCTCTGCCTCCAGGAAGTAAGTCCTGACCTGCCCCACCTGGTCCCCTAACCTTTGTCTCCTCAGCATCCGGGACTCTGTCTGTGCCACGTTCATTTGCACTTGGCTGTAGTGTCCTTCCACGGCTGCCCCAGTCTGAGTGGATCATTCTAAGAGCTTCATCTTCCCCTCCTTTCGGGTATCCCCCAACGCCCAGGACAGTTCTGTGCTCCCAGGACAGCAGATGTGTGGGACATGGGGGCCATGGGCTCCAGGGAGGTGCACAGCCCACCTTGCTCTGGTACAGCGCCTCGGCCTCAGCCTTGCTCTTCCGGGCGATCTCCTCGTACTGGGCGCGGACCTCGGCGATGATGCTGTCCAGGTCCAGGTCCCGGTTGTTGTCCATGGACAGGATGACGGAGGTGTCGCTGATGTGGGACTGCATCTGAGCGATCTCCTACATGGGAAAGAAGGAAACCTGAAATGCCTTTCGGGGACAGAGGAAGGTGCCAAAGCGATAGCCCATTCCTAGCAGAGATCCTCTAGGCCTGCCATAGATGCAAGATGCAAGATGCAAAATAGATGCAAGATGCATTCCCCAAAGCCCCCACTGATGTTTCAATACCACATCTGAAAACTGTTGAATGAGTTTGAAGCAGCTCAGGAAGAAAACAGCCCATCTGTCTGTCACTTGAGACAGGGTATGAGTATAGGAAGTAGTGGGGAAACAGCCTGGCCACCACGCAAGAGACACTAAGGACACAGAAGCCCACATATGCTTGGCCAACAAGTTCGGGCTCGAAGCCAGGTGATCAGAGGCAGTAGAAAGGGTGTGATGACTCCCTACTTCTGTCCCTGGAGATTCCTGCCCAAGACCCAGGAAGACACCGAAGTGGCAGGGAGAAGACAGGCAGAAATGAGAATATCCTTGTAAAGACCAGTGGGGACCCCTAAGGGCCCGTGGCTTCCTAAAGGAAGTGAGACCAGGACATCTGGAGGCCAGGCTGGGACTGATGGCACACATCATTTGGGAGTACTGGGATGGAAGTCATGCTTTCCTTTGATCAACATGGCCCCCAGCATCCAAATGCTAGAGATCCCCTGGGCTCTTAAAGGTACTAAGGAATGAGTAACCAACCACTCATTCATTCACATGTCTGTCCTTCCAGAAGACAGAGCTGGGGATAGGTCTGGGGGACGGAAACTTACCCCTTCATACAGGCATTTGAAGAACTTGATTTCTCCATCCAGAGCATCCACCTTGGCCTGCAGTTCCACCTTGCTCATGTAAGCTGCATCCACATCCTAAAGGAATCCAGAGAGCCCATGACATCGCCATTCTTCAAGCCCAGACAGGGCTCTCCCAGGCACCGGGCTCTGAGCACCAACACTGAGGCTAGCGGGCTGCCCCCAGGGAACGAGTCAAGATCCAGAGGCCAGGAACGTGGCTTCCACCCACGTTTCCAAAATGGAAACTTGTTACTGCTCTATTTCTCAAACAGAGGGTTAGGAGGGAGTGCTAGCTCCCACACGGGGGTCATTCAGCAGTCAGAGCCCAAGACAGCCATGGTGCTTTGCCAGAGACAGGCAGAGGTGGAAGGTAAACCTGCAGCTCCTCTCAAAGCATGTCCTGTTTCCCAAGCCAAAGTGGACACAACCTGGGCATTGACTACCCACGTCTGGGCTCCTGCCCACTCACGCCAAATATAAAAATCAGAGAAGGTGATATATTCTAGGTAAACATCAGAGTGTCCCAAGATGTCCCAAGCAGTACATCCCTCCATCCTCCTGTGGCACTGCAGTTCCAGGTCGTTCTACAAGGAGCACAGACTCAGTCTCCTCTCTGTTATCTCCCCTGGCCTCCACACTCCGCCGCCTAGGTGACTGCGAGAAATGCACCTCCTCCTCACCTTCTTGAGCACTACGAATTCGTTCTCGGCTGCGGTGCGCTTGTTAATTTCCTCCTCATACCTGCAGGAAAAGCGTTGCAGTGAGCAAGGTGTGTGTGGGTGTCCCCATCTTGAAAGAGGAAAAATAGGTGCTCACACTACGTCCCCTATAGCAGGTATTATTCTATATCTTCGTTAATCTATCCAACTCACTAGGACTACTTAGTCAGTGCTATAGACCAGGTTTGCGAGCAACTCCCTCCCAGGCCTGGGGACCAAATGATTTGGGATCTGGATTTCCCCTGATGTCTGGAGAGTAAGTAGGTTCTTCCTCTTCCGATTAAGTGTCCAAATCACAGGAACATGCCGGTGCCTCTTTTAGCTGTGTTTCTTACGTTACTCCAGCTGCCTGACACTCCTGTTAATAACTTCACCCCATCTCGAAGCCTGAGTCTTAAGGAAGCCAAAACTATCCCCTGGGACAGGAAGAGGGGGCATGACCCAAATGTCTACGACTTGAGGGAGATGAGAGAAACTCCAACTCCTTGCCCTGCTGGGTCGAGGCAGGGGGAGGGTGGTTCCTTGGAACTTAGGGACCCACCGAGCAAGCTTAGGAGCTGGGCGGCTCTCTCCAGTGGGGAACAGGAGGGAGCATACCAAGGAGGTGACCACTTGCCAGGACAGTCCTGTCACTGCCTGAGAGGCTGACTCTCCACCGTCTAGACTTCCCAGCTGCCCAGAGAGGGCCCTCATCTTGCCTGGGTAGGGGAGCTCAGGATGGGCCAATCTTACCCGAGCTCAGTGCCCCTGAGCCCAGGGGCCAGTGTCCCAGTGCCTGCTGGGAAAGCCCCGCTCCGGCAGGCCAGTCGGCCTAGGGGCCGGGCCCCGCTCACCTCCTCTTGTAGTCCTCTACCACGTCCCGCACGCCCCTCAGCTCCGAGTCCAGCCGCACCCTGTCCCCGGACAGCGTCTCCAGCTGCTTCCGCAGGTTGCTGATGTAGCCCTCAAGGACGGGCTCCAGGTTGTTCCTGCAGGTGTTCAGGTCCAGCTGCTGCAGCAGCCCCCACTTGGTCTCCAACACCTGGTTCTGCTGCTCCAGGAAGCGCACCTGGGACCCAAATCAACAGGTCCTCCTTCAATAGGGAGGCTGTGTAGTTTCCTTTCCTGGAGAGTGGCTGTGTTGTCCTCTGCTACATTAGCTTAAAGGGTAAGCCTCACCCCTAAGGAAATATCCCTCACAACCCTCCCCTACCCAGGGCCATTTGTCTGACTGAGGTTATCTTTCTAAGGACAGCTCTATGATCAGGCAGGGCCTCATCTTCATTTCCTTCTAGTCAGACCTGTCTTCTCTGCATGTATCTAAATCTGCCTGGACCAGTATCCACGGGCAGCCCGGGCCACCTCTCTAAGGTAAATCCTTAGACACGTAAGCTGGCCTGTCCTGGCCTTCACACTCTTGGGCGCCCCTGCTCAGGGCCTGGTGGTCTGGCCTGTGTTCTGCCTCCTCTCTGTCTCCTCTATCATGGCATCTCCCAGTCCAGCCAGAGGCAGCTACTGAGCTCACTGGGGGGTCTTGGGCCTTCCTATGTTGCTTTCACGGCCAACTCTCTGATCTCAGAGCATTTCTCCAGAGGAAGAACCAACATTCTCAAGTTGCAGCCTGCAAATGCCATACAATTGCCTTGCTCAAAATGCTCTGGTGGCTCCCCATTACCTGCGGGACCGAACTGAAATTCCTCCCTGAGCTCTTCACAGGATACCCACTCACCTCTTCCTTCTCCTCCGTCACCACTCACCTGACTCTCGCAAAACCAAATTCTCCTCATTCTCCGGATAAGTCTACCATGCCACGTGGGATGGCTCCCTCTCCCTAGGCTTCCTTTCCCCACCTCCGTCTAGCAAACTCCTATTCGTGCTCTGCCACCCTACTCACTGTCACCCTGGTGAGATTCTCCTCTTCCCCAGTGCTCGGGAAGTCTCTGTTTCCCAAGGTCCTGCTACCCCTTTGTCCCTCGGGGGTTCTCAAACTCAGGTGGGCATCAGCACCACCTGGGGTTTCCTGGTCTTACTGCCAGAGCTGGTGATTAAGTAGGTATGAGGCAGGGCCTGAGAATGTGCATTTCTACAGGTGCCCAGCTGATCCTAATGCTTCTGGTTCCGGGAGCACTTCTGAGGACCACAGCTCCAGGGCATCACTGATCCCCATCTCCCTCACCTTACACCCCGGGGGGTATTATAGGCTATGAGTCTGTCTTTCAACCAGAATCCGAGCTGGTCTGGGTCCCATGAGAGGAGAAACTGGGTCTCATGGCGTTATAGATATCCTAGGCTGCCATGGAGTTCTCCTTTGTCCAGCTTCCTAGTTCCATGAACTGTTACTCTCTTACTTTCAACTTTGAGGCCACTTCCCCTGCCCCCTAGATACCTTCCCAAACCAAACTCCCTGCTCCTCCTGCCCCTCTGACCACCTCCCCCCACCCCAGCCCCTCAGCCCTGATTTCAGGTTTGTCTAGTTCTTCCCTGCTCTGTCCTCGCTGTGTCTGCATCCTGGAGAGTGTCCGCCTCCCCCTCCTTCAGACTGGGAGCCCCTGAGGGGAGTGAAGGTAGAGGAAGGAAGGGGTTCTATGCTTGGCTTGTCCAAAAGTCTCACCTTGTCAATGAAGGAGGCAAATTTATTATTCAGAGCCTTGATCTGCTCCCGTTCCTGGGTGCGCACTTTCTGGATCTCCGGGTCCAGCTCCACATTGAGGGGGGCCAGGAGGTTCTTGTTGATGGTGACCTGGTGGATGCCTCCAGGTGGGCACGCAGACGGACACACGGGCCCCAGGGCCACACTGCCAAACATGCTGCCAGCAAAGCCACTGGCCCGGCCTCGACCAAACCCATAGCTTCCTGTCCGCCCACTGCCACTGGCCATGTTAAGAGAGATGCTCCGGGTTCCCCCCAGGCTGTAGAGGCTCCGGCTTCCAAAGCCTCCACTGAATCCTTTGCCCCCTGCCCGGTAGGAGGATGAGCTGCCCCCTGAGAGCACTGCCGAGCAGCCGCTGAAGCCCCCCTTGGTGGCAGCTCCCGACTTGTAGGTGAATTGGCGGCTCATGCTGGGAAGGCCAGGGAGATGGAATAAGATGCTAACCCTTAGCTGAGATGCAATTCACCAGCCTACGGTCTCGGGCTCCCCCTTTATAGGGCTCAGGAGGAAGCCACTGCCCTAATTTGTGGGTTTAGTTTGCCTGGGAGCAAGAAATCATTTTCTCCCAGCAAAATCAGAGACACCAGGTAAAAAACTTGAAAAGTCCCAAAGTGCTGGGCTTGCAAGGCTTGCTCATATAATTTGAGTCTTATCTAATTGACATGGGATAATTCGCCTGACCAAATTATCCCTAGAAAGATCTTGGCTGAGAGGTTTGTCACAGCCTCAATCGCCCTTCCTCAGGGAGGAGGGGGAGGCTGGATTGCAGGGGTGCAGAGGAAGACCTTTAATTGACAGCTTCATCTGTGAGAGATCTCATGACTCTACCAGCATCAGATCAGGGACCCTGGCTGAACTGCTTTTATGTGGTTAGGAAGAGACTCTGTGGCCCGGCTTCCCAGGACTCCTGGAGACAGGAATCCAGAGCCTCTGCTGTGCCCTTCCAGGCAGGTCTTCTGTTCTCCTGGGCAGCCAGGCTGCCCTGAACACACCAACTTCTTAGTTCCCGTGCTCTCCCACCACCCCACCCTTGACCTTAAATAATGGCATTGTCGCCTTTCATGATAGCCAACACTAATATAGCACTTCACAACATTAAAAGATCTCCTTGATTTGAAGTTCGCTTGATCCACTCAAGCTCGCTTGATACACTCAGTCAGCCTGGGAGGTGTATACAATCCATGTCTCACAAATGGGAAAACAGAGGCTCAGAGAGCTGAGGATAGCAAACATTTCATTAGCCCCTTTTTTTCTATGAATCCCAGAGGATGCAAACACCCAAAAAAACGAAGGCCTCAGCTTTGAGGTTTTATGAGCTCGTCTTCTGACCCCACATACAAAGCTGTGAAGGCTGTACTTGTCCATCTCGCCACCCATCCATCCACTGACCTACCCATTCATTCACCCATCCTTCACTTAACAGTCTTCTGCTAAGGGTTGATTCTGCCCCAGGTACTGTGTTAGGATCTGGGGTCATAAATTAATAAGACAGAAGCCTAGCTCACAATTCTAGGAGGGAGAACAGACACTTGAATTTTATTAGTGCCTTGGCAACATCAAAGTATGTGACCCAAATGTTTCACAGTTCCCAAATCCCAAATTTAGACACGATATATAATATCCTTCATAAAAATGCAATTATTTCACCAGAGTGCTTGAATGGAGTTTGTCAATCCCACTTTTCTATTTCTGTCCAGAGATTATAGCTTATTCTGCATTAGGTATAATAATACACCAGTATTATGCCTCCACTGTAGAACCAAGCAATTGCCAAATCCAACCTCCCCTGTTCTTTTTATACAAAGTAGGTATTTTCTAGTAAAGAATAATCATTTTCTTAGATAGTCTCAATTTCACTACCACCAGCAAAAGCACTTAGCAATCTTTTCCATTTTTCTTTCACTAGGCACAAAGGTTTTAGCCCTTTGCAATTTCTTCATAAGGCATGATGAATGAAGACCAACAACGCTGTGTTGTGATGAGGATGCGGAGTGTTAGCCAGAATCACTCTCTAATTGACTCCTTTCAGCACATCAGCATCAGGATAGACATGATTCAGAGCCATGTCTCAGCAAAACTACAGACTTCTGTCACAGGTCTTGAGATCATTCCCTAGGGGCTGACAAGTGACCTAGTGGTCACACTGTGAATGCCGACTCTGCAGTGCAGTTGTGTGAGTGCTAGTGCGCAGCCAGCCCTCATTCTGCATGACCTTTACTACCTCTCTCCCACCCTGGCCTTTCTTCCTTGTGAACCTGCCATATGGGCACCCCAGGGAAACCTCTCTGGTCACATCTCAATCCAACTCTCCTCTCTGGCCAGCCTGCTCAAAGTGTACCTATTTTTTGCTCTAATTCAGTGTTTCCATGTGTGTTCCAGGTGTGTGCTAATTTTCCCAACAGCCAGAAAGCTTCCTAAGGACAAGACTCACCCCTATCCTCCCTCTTCACTGCCCAGAACCACAGGAAGGAGGGACTCTCAGGAAATCATGGAGGAACAAAAAGATTCTTTAATGTTCCTTGAAATCATTCCCTCTAAGGACAAGACCCTTGGTATCTGTCTTTAAAAACTCCACTACATGGTCCTCTTATAGTTCGCATCCTGCCACTGCTATTGCCAGGAGGAACTCAATGCCAGCTAAATCCTTATCTGATCTTCACCCAGTTGCTAAGTCAACCCCATTTCCCACAGAGGGCCAGTGCTACCATTAGCCTTTGCTCAGGCCTCTAGGCAGGCATCTCCGATGGGTTCAGCACATAGGAGGCAGGAAATCAACCTCACATCACCCCAGGGGGCAATAAGATCAGGTCGTAAAAGAATATTTAGTATTTGCCACTCAGGAAGGTGGAGTAGACATACTTTCCCCTTCTTCTGACGCTGCTTTAGCAGAAGAAACAGCATGAATACTATTCTTTAACTTACTGCGACGAAGAGCCCAGATATTACATATACAACAAACATGAGAGGACTCTGAAAGGTGGAGAGAAAAGGTCACACTGGCTAGGGATCTTGAAAGCCAAAGAACGACTTGGTGGTGAGTTCCTTGGGTTTCCTATTTGTTTCATTTATGCCAGATTTGGAGCAGTAGAAAGCAATAGCCTGGACGGGTACAGATTTTTCAGAAGCCCTACAGAAGTCTAACCTTTCTAGCCAAATATCCAGGAATGGGGAGGCCTAGAAAGACAAAAAATGTATAGACAGTAACCACTCTACTCTGGCCAAACATTACAAAAACCACTGAGGTCCCATCCCTGCCTACTCCAGCAAAATTTGAGCAGGAGGCCTAGACTAACCAGACTATAGTGAGCCACCATGGGTAATGCCAGGGAAGGCCAAGGCAGAATCTGGGACTTTCATGCCCACCAGGCAACTGTCCCAGATCCATCCAGCACCAGTGGACGCCACATGGGGAGGTCTGACTTCCACCCCCACTTGGCAGTAATAGGGTGGCACCCAATCCTTTGCCCTGCTGGGACAATATCAGAAGAAGACAGCTAAAACAGAAGGTGTAAATAAGATCCAGAGTCTTATAGCATAATACCCAAAATGTCCATGTTTTGATCAAAAATCATTTGTCCTATCAAGAACAAGGAATATCTCAAGTAGAACGAGAAAAGACAATCAATAGATACCGACACTAAAGTGAGAAAGATGTTAGCATTATCTGATGAATATCTTTTACAGGTTTTATTTATTTATTTATTTGAGAGTGAGAATGAGAGAGAGAGGGAATGAGCATGAGCAGGAGGAGGGGAAGAGGCATGGAGAGAGAGAAGCAGAGTCCCCACTAAGCAGGGAGCCTGACACGGGGCTCTGGGGCTCTTGGGGCTCAGAGTCCCAAGACTCTGGGATCATGACCTGAGCCAAAGGCAAATGCTTAACCGACTGAACCACCTGAGAGCCCCATGATGAATAGTTTCAGCAGTCATGATAAAAATGCTACAGTAGTAATTAAGAGCATGCAGAGCAGATGGAAAAATAGAAATCTAAAAAAAGAAATAAAATATCAAAAACCACATGAAAGTTTTAGAATTGATAAATACAATAACCAAAGTGAAAAACCTCAAAGGATGAGCTTAACAGCATAATAAAGGGGCCAGATAAAAACCTCTGAACTATAAGATAGAACAACAGAAATTACCCAGCCTAAACAACAGAGAGAAAAAATGACAAGATGAAAGGAAGGAAGGAAGGAAGGAAGGAAGGAAGGAAGGAAGGAAGGAAG